>CM040122.1:123232869-123644251 GCA_022559845.1 Amorphophallus konjac | reverse complement strand
TCCTTACAATTGAGGCTAGATCAGACTGATGCTTCCACGGTTCTTCAGTGTCTGATCTACTTCACCAGGAGAACGAACCTGCACTCCAAGCTTCGCACTAGACAGTCTTCTAATATCCCCTTGCTCTTTTGTTCTCCTGAAGAAGAATACCTCACCCCCTTTCTTTCTGGTTTTTCCTCAACCCATCGAATAGAGATCGAGATTCACTTTTCTATCTCCCTTTTTTTTCATTTTCCCGCGTAGGATTGGGCCCCACGAGATTCCCAATCATTTGCCCACGTGTGGAGAAGCTTCTGGACTCTCGGAGGAAGTGTGAGCTTCATTTACAGACGTGGCTGGCCCACTTTATCCAGTTCTTCTGCCCGAGCACTTGTCTGGGACTGGGTGCGTCGACGCCAGCATCTGGATGCGTCGACGCTGTGTAAAGATTGCTTGAGGATAGATTTCTATCTTGGGCTTCTGGAGGCAGACGCGTCGACGCTGCACCCGAGTGGCGTTGACGCAGTTAGTATGCGCGTGACTTAAACAGCTTGAGATCCAGTCACAGCGTCGACGCTGTCTTGCTTGAAGCATCGACGCAGTCTTGATGAAGTGTGCTTCAACTTGGAGGAACTGAAGGCTGCGTCGACCCTTTGAGCTTGTGGCGTCGATGCTGTGCGTTGCCTGCAGTAGTTCTCAACAAAAATACTTGCCACATAACAGATTAACAAATAATACATCAACCTATCATATCATGGTGGTCATCATCAAAACTAGGAGGATAACATCTTCTTCCTAAGTCCTGAGACTTAGGCTCTGATACCAACTTAACTGTCACGCCCCGAGCCTTTATGACAGCGGAAGACTCGCTCGAGAAACGCGAACAGCCGGCATGGTAAGCCTTTTACAAGTAAGAATGATCAGAGCGTAAGATAATCACACACATAAATACAATTGCACAATATTTACTCAACTTCAACTTTATTTCATAATAATCAAGTATTCAAATACAACCACTAATTCAACTTATTCCAATCTATCAGACTCAAGAAATAGGAAAATTACATAGACTCAATCTAAATAATATAGACTTTCCTAAGTCTTCACTCTCATCTTTGACAATACTTTCATTCGCTCTCGGACCTGCTACTTGTATAACCCGAATCCGAATTCGAATCACTTTCATTTCCTGAAAAAGAATGGAAATAGGTAATGAGCACAATTGCCCAGTAGGTATCTTCGCATCAACATGAAGGTATCATTAAAGTAATTAACATTTTTGCTATAGAGGAATAAGGTAAAATCATGCGAATGCGATCAAACACACGATTAAATCAAAGTAACATGATTATCATGAAGATAGAATGAGAACAAGTATGAACTAGTAAAAATGTAATAAGAACATGATATGGCCGAGAATGTACTAGCAAGCCACATAATCATCACTTCCAGTATCTTTTGCTTATGAGCAACTACTTCGTGAATTTCTGTGGAATATCAAGAAAGTCAAGTATCAATCATGCTGTATTGTGTTGTGGATTTTTACTTATTTATAAAGAAAGTACTCCCTGCGTAATACGACGCCAGTAGCATCATACCCTATAATTTATAATAGTATGTTCCCGACAATCAGCCGAGGGGACTAGCATAGAGCCCTTGAACACAATCAGTGCTCGATCGCATCTTCGAGTATAAATCAAGCTATTTCCACGCATGTAACAATAAAGTATGTCCAAGAATGTACAATTCCAACAAGCTCTTGATAACAACAATTCAATAAATGAATGCTTTAATGAGAATTATGAGAAATCAAGAATGACTTATACTATGTTATGCTTATGGAAATAAATCGACAGCATAACGGTACATTCTTTATCTTCCATTTATTATATTAGGTTTCTTGATCAATATGATAAGTTCTAGATCATCAAGAGTCCATCTAGAAACCTTGGAATATCAACCCTTGGTCAAACCTTGGTTAAAATATTCAAGCAGTGTGACGGTCGTGTAATGGGCCGTTACATGATGTGACGGTCTAGAGTTGATGCGTTAGAACGACTAAATCCAGAAATAGTAATTGGACTCAGTTAACTGTGACGGTTGTATATTGGGCCGTTACATATGCCTGACGGTCCAATATAGGTCCGTTACACTACTGATAACCAGAAACATCGATAGTGTCATCTAATCACTTGGGTTTTAATGGTACAACTAACTCGCCGTCCTAGTGGGAATCTCGGGCTCGCGGAGAATTACGGAGACCTTGCAATAAGATTTCCTAGTCCATTGGAAGGAATATCCAATAGAGAGGTCCTCATGTCCAAGAATAGTGTTTCTATAGTGCAAAGTGTAACTAATGGACATATACCTGAATATACGCCATGTACTTAGAGAAATGACTCTATAGATAAAAAAGAATGTGTAACAATGTGAAACCAAGATAAAATCCCGTCAATACATCTTTGGAAAAATCATTATTTAGATACAAAACTATAGAGTTTAGCCAATGAAATTAGCATAACCTAAAACAACTCAAAATGCTTTAATCATACAATTTCCTATCATGAATCAATTAAGAAACTCAAAGTCATGAAAATAAGGTTTAAAACTTAGATAACTAGGCTTATTCATAAGTAAGTTTGGCTGTCCTCAGTCCTATCTCGGTATGACAGTAAACCGCACTCTGACGGTCTAGTATGGGCGCGTCACAGGGCTGTGACGGTTTATCGTAGGACCGTTACAGTATTGTAACGCTCCTGTTATGGTGTGTCAGAGACAACTGAGAAACTTTAAATGCAATAGGGGTTGTGACGGCTTGTCGTAAGACCGTTACAGTCGTCTGACGGCCCTAGTATGATGCGTTAGAGTCCCTGCTAAAAATAAAAAGACTATGATTTAAAACCATGTTATGTTTTGAAAAGATTTACTACCCTAATCATGACAAAACGAAGTACAGGTCATCTAGATGCATAGGTTGCAGTGAATTAACAAGATAACATCTTTGATCTTTGATTAGGGCTAAGAATATGTATGTATGCATGAACCCACTAAAACATGAAATTCATAGTCTATAATGCATGAAATCAAACACAATCAGAGGGCTTTTATCCCTAACATGACATTTTTACCAATCATGAGATAACCTACCGCTTAACTGGGCTTTAGACTTCTAATTTGAGATTTCAAGGATCGCCCTAGTTCCTCTCTTTTTGTGACTCTTCAGCAACTTCACGCTGCCCTAGCTCCTCAGCCTCTTGACCTAAGGACGTGAGATTTTGAGGGTAAGAAGATGAAACTAAGGTGAACAAAAGGTTCTAAATAACCGAACTCTAATTACCTTGTTTAGACGTCCTAATTCCCTGATCTTCAGTGGCCTTTAGCTCTGATTCCTGGGTTACTATGGTCGAACCAGCAACTTTGGAAGCTTCAATCTCCTTGGTTGCTTGATCTCCTAGCACAAAATTTAGAGAACTATTAGTCTAAAGTATAGTAAACAAAAATCTTCTAAAGAACTTACATGAAATTATATCTCCTTACCTTGATTCTTCACGAGCCAAAAGTAAGGGTCGCTCAGTTCAGAACTAGGTCCTATTTATAGGGTTTTGAAGATTAGATTGATTCTAGAGTCCTTAATTTACCAGAACCTAATCCCTAAGAGTCCTTACTAATATTATAAGCTCTCCCAAGTCGATCTCTTGTAGATAAGATCCCAAAGTTCTAATCTTTTTGCTCGTTCTTTCTTTCACGGAATTGTCAGAGTGTAATGCATCCAGACTGGTGCGTTACATGCTTGTAGCGGTCGCCCGATTGACCGTTACACCAAACGTATACAGAGTTTCAATTAAATAAAACTCTCTTGTTCATTTATCCTTATAATTATCTATAAAAATAGTATTTATCTTTAAAATACGTGAATAAGTCAATTAACCTTCTAGAACATGGGCCAAACTTAATGGGCTTAGTCCATTAACCTTTTGGATTATCTTTAAATAGGCTAGGTTAATTATTTAACCTAATTGGGCCTTATAATGACTTATTGATCTAATATTCTATTTATTAATTTATTTAGGCCTTTATAAATTCTCAAAAATAATTAAATATTCCAAGAATAATTTATAAAAATTCTAGGGTCTTACATTCAAGAGCATGTATGTCGTCACATAGAGGCCAACAACGCACGTTATAAAGAGTTAGCTGACGCACACCGGTGCACCCGTGAGTTCCGAGAGGGAGAGTACGTCATGATCAAGGTTGGACCTGAAAAATTTCCTTCGAGGATCGTGAAGAAACTCTAGGCCCACGGTGTCGGCCCCTTCCGAGTTGTGAAGCAAGTGGGGTCTAATGCGTACGTTATTGAACTACCAAACGACTATGGCATCTATTCGACGTTCAATGTTTCTGATCTGGTGGCATATCGCGACCTCGCGGTGATCCCTAGTGAGCCTTTTGGGCCCTCTCCTGTTGTTATGAGTGACACACCATTTGAGAGTCCACATCTTCCAACCCCATTACAGCAGCGCGAGTATATAGATTGCATACAGGATGAGCAGGTGACCACCACCAGGAACAGAGCCTACCAACGCTTCTTAGTGCGTTGGAGGGGACGCCCTGCGACGGACGACGTTTGGATCACGCGCAGAGAGCTCGAGCGACTCGATCTGAACTTATTGGAGCGATACCTTAGCGATCGGGACCCTTACTCGACGGGGTCGAGTTCCTCCCACCAGGGGAGAATTGGTGAGGACATACGTCGCAACACACGTCGGGGTACGAGGAGCACACAGGAGTCCCTTTGGCTCGGGGAGGACATGGATGCTTAGATCAAGATATTTATCTTTATTTCTTGCTTTCAGGTCTTGTTGGGCCCATTTTATTTAGTCCCTGCGTGGACAATTAGTTGTTTATTTACCCTTATTGGACCTATTGTGGGGAATTATTGGGCTTTTCTTCTTTGGGCTTCGATTGGGTCAAAGAGGATGGAGGTTTGAATGGGTCAAATGGGAGGGGCGCCCCTTCCATGGTCAAATGAGGTGGCTGCCCCCCTTCCTTGATCTCCTCCTTGATTCCATGAGGAGAACCTCCCCCCGTCCCATGCTTGTTCGACCCTCCCCCTCCTCTCTCTTGGCCGCCCCCCCTCCCCATCTAGCCTTCCCTATATATGGCCTTGTGTTAAGTATTTTGAAAACTAATGAAGAAATATTGAGAGACCATTTTTTTTGAGAGAGTGAGTCTGTTCTTCCTCCTTGGGTGTGAAGCTCAGGAACCCTAGATCCTGCGACAGGATCTAGCTGGGGTGCGACGCCCCATGCCAAAGGTGCGACGTCGAGGCTTCCGTTCGCGAGATCCACTCCACGTTCGCGTGCAGATCCAGATATGTCCGCCCAGGGCTCATCCCTAGTTTCTGAATCGACCACGGCGCCTTCCTGATCGGATCTGGACTTGGTAATTTTACCAGGGATGCTTCTGCAAGTCATGAACATTCCAGTGCTGGTTTCACCTTGATCGGATTCTGGATCTCTGGCAACAATTCTCTTCATGAAGCCGCGCGTTGCAGCCTGTCCCTGTGAGATAGATCTCCTCCTCCTTCTTACAAAAATCCTTCAGGCCTCCCCTCAATGCCTTTGGGCCCAAGGCTCGGGTGAGTCATACAACTTTCTACCTTCTTCGCGACGCCGCTGAGCAAGCACCATTATGACGCCTGTGCTGAGCGTGGCGACGAGTTTGATAAGGCTACGTAGGCCAACCTATGCAGATCCGGCCCAGAACCTGCTACACCTTGGAGGAGATCCCACGACTTCCCCCCTCCATATCTGACCAAGTCATTAGGTCAGGACCTTCCTCTAGGCGTCACCGGCGTTCCCCAGCAAGCGGCACTCCGTTCCCACACCATAACCCCCTTTTCGTAGTTTTATTTTTCTTCTGTGCAGTTCTGCACGAGCAGAACCAGAGCTGCCTAGCAGACGCTGTCACGCCCAGGCGGGAGTAGATCCGGATGCACCGTTTAGACGGGTCATTCTTCATCCAGTCCACTACGTGTTCCAATAGACGGAACCCCGTTCCAACTCTGGATCAAGCCGTACCACCTCTTGCAAGTTGACTGCGCAACCTGAAAGGAGCGGGCAGAACTGACTGGTCGGGAACCAAGCCTCTCCACCTCGTCTCCTCATCTTCATTGAGTGTTGCCCATCAACTCGTGCTCTTACAGCCCCAAGTTTAGCATTTATAGCCTGTTATCTCCCTGCGAGGAGTGGGCATTATTATTTGGGTTGTACTATTATTCTTTACCATGTATCGGGGTTGTTAGACTCGGCTAGGGTTTCTTCCCCACACGCTAGTCGTGGAGGTACTTGCGACGTTCCTTTTCCCAGCATTTGCTTATTTAGTATGCTTTCATATATGCCGTGCTGGTCCGAATATGGCCCCTAGCCAATTACAAATCACCGCAGTTGAGAGTTGTGAACATCCATTCCATAGCCCAGTCAGGCGCCGAGCCCGAACTGGATCACCCAAGGCGACAGTGGTTCCTTAATCGCTGCGATCCCACGCTTCCCTCGCAGGGACGATCGTTGGGCTAGAGAGTTTCTTGTTGAGAGACGCTTCCACCCGAAGGAACGCCACAGAGGTCAGCCACCCGGCTTACCTTTAGCATGCAAGTGCTTGGCCCACTTCGAGTTGGTCATAGGTCCTAGCCCATTTGTGTCCTGTCCCGCATCAAAGGTGGATGTCATCTCCACCACCTTTGCAATCAAAGGCCCGTCGGGCATAGTCTATGATGATTACTTGATCAATGATGAAGAAATAGAACCGTGCCCGATGGTGGGTGTATTATTCTTCAACAACGACTTAAGCTTGGAAGGGTAAGAGGCTGCTGCCGTCTGCAATTGCTGGGAGGAGGTCTCCTCTGGAGATACACCTTCCCAAACTGAGATGAAGTTTGATGAAACTACAGATAGAGTGATGCGGGACAAAAAGCCCGAATCATATGACTTTCATCATTTCTCACTTCATTTTCTATTTTCCTTTTTCTCATTTTTTTCTTACTTGCTTTTCGCCTTTCACAAAATATTTTCTTCATCATTTTTTTTATTTTGTCACTCCCTTTTTTTAAGAACTTCACATGATAACAAAAGAGAGAACATAATAGAGAGAGAGAGGGTTACGTAGAGAGGCTTCTCATTTTATTTCCTTTGTTTTATTAGCTACTACGGTGACTAAGGGGAGAATGAGAGGGAGGGAGAGGAGAAGAGTTAACATGGTAGAGTGAGGAAGAGAGAAAGATAACAGGGGAGGGTTGTGCCTTTCTTTTTTTTTCTTTTTTTGTTACACCTGCTTTACGAGGGAATGAAGAGAGAGGGACGTCTCTCGCTTTTTTTTATTGTTCTGCTACAGTGGCTAACAAGAAAATGAAGAGGGAGAATGGGATTGAGAGAGAGACACGGATGGGGGTGGTCCTCCCTTTTGTTGTTTTTTTGTTTTTGATTCTTTTCCCTACTACGGTATTACACAATAAAATAGCAATAACGAGAGATAGAGAATGAGAGAGAGAAAGAGAGAGAGAACTGAGAGGCAAAGGGGTGAGAAACCACAGTTGTGAGAGGGAAACACAACTAACAGAAGAGAGAGATAGAGAGAACCGGCAGAGAGAAAGGGATACGATGGTAGGGGCCGGTGACATGGGATGCCAGCACCATCGCGACTGGGAGGCGAGGGCTTGCTGTGCAGATGGCAACGGGGCAAGGGCGCTGGCTGGGCGCGAGGATGACCTGCCGTCCAGCAATGTTGCGGCCGTTCGTGGGGCAGCGGAGGTCGCCGCGGCGGCGCGACGGGCTTGGAGCCGGTCCGACGAGCTAGAAGGGTTGCCGACATGCTCTGGGTGGGCCGCCCTTGTGCTTGGAGGGGGTGGGACGCCATGCTCGGCCTGCTCGGAGGGGGTGTGCTGGTCAGATGTGCTCGGAACGGTGACCGGCATGGGAGCTCACGACAGCGGTGGTGGAACAGAGGCCGTGTAGGCCAACATGCTCGGAGGGCTGGACGCCTGTAGGGGTGCTCAAGCCGGCATGGACTCGACGGTCTTGTGTTTGCGTTCACCGCTGGTGCACGGTGGCAGCACCCATGGTGGCCCGTGTGTAGGTGAAGCTAGATGGCGGAGGCGGTGGGAGCATGGTTGCTGGGGGGAAAACCCGTCCGGTGTGATGGCGGAGGCGGTGGGAGTATGGTTGCCGGGGGGGAAACCCGTTCGGTGTGGGCACCGGCGACGTTGCTTGCATGGCCACGGCGGGAGACGAGGGAGGTGGCAAATTTTTGGAGAGGAGCAGGCCACCTGGGGCTGCATGGGGGGCTTCCAGTGAAGGGAGTAGGCCGCATGGGGGGGCGGACGTCAGTAGGCGGGGCAACGTGCGTAGGCCTTTGGCGGAGAGGTGGGGTTGGGAGAGTGGGGGTGCGGCCTGTGGCAGAGAGGGTGGTTGGGTGGGAGTACGGAGAGGGAGGATGGTGTTCTACTGTGTAGGTGGGACTACTGCACTGACGGTGGAGGGGGGGGGAGGATAGCAGTGCTCTGCAAACCTGCCTGCCACTTGTGTCTGGAGGGCCAGGGAGCAGAGGAGGGGTGTGAATTAGTGGTGGCAGGTGGTGAGTAGGGAGGCGGTGGACGGTGGATAGAGAGGGTGGCAGGGAGGTGGGACAGGATGGGGCCTCTCACCCCAGGGGCATCTCACCCATCTCTTTCTAGAAGAAGAACAAATAAGGCAAAGGCATCACACCTCATGTGAAATAACTTTCCAATAATTTCATTTCAACTTCATCATTTTTTTTATAACATGGGGTAACATACTCTTATATAGACTCTTCACATGACATACATACAACTTATTCAAACCTCACCTAACATCTCTGACATTGAACACCTAACACCTAACAACTCTTACCTATCATAATTCTCGTGAGAAGACTTTAAGACACTAAAAGACTTATTATATGATGGTGACATATCTTATTTTCTATATAAAAGAAAAGCACACCTATAGGTCCACTAATGTGGCCTATTAAAATAAAACACTTAAAATAAATACAAATTGATAATTGCCCATGCTGCCTGACGATCCTCGTCAAACACCTCTGCTTGGAGGAGGTTCGACCTCGAACCTAGGAGCTTTGCTTAGAGGAGTAGCGGTGTCGGTGGCGGTGGTAGTGGAGGAGGCGGTGAAGATGGATGAGAGAGAAAGACAGATCTGGAGCTTCGAATGGGGTCTCGCACCGGTCCCCATCTCAAGGACGATGCACCTGAAGTTTCAAATTCTCCCTTCTCGGCAGAGCGGACTTAGCCAAGGACCGAACTTGTTAGAACAAGTGGGCAATCTGCTCTGATACCAAATTGATGTGGGACAAAAAGCCCGAATCATATGACTTTCATCATTTCTCACTTCATTTTCTATTTTCCTTTTTCTCATTTTTTTCTTACTTGCTTTTCTCCTTTCACAAAATATTTTCTTCACCATTTTTTTTATTTTGTCACTCCCTTTTTTTAAGAACTTCACATGAGAACAAAAGAGAGAACAAAATAGAGAGAGAGAGGGTTACATAGAGAGGCTTCTCATTTTCTTTCCTTTGTTTTATTGGCTACTATGGTGACTATGGGGAGAATGAGAGGGAGGGAGAGTAGAAGAGTTAACACGGTAGAGTGAGGAAGAGAGAAAGATAACAGGGGAGGGTTGTGCCTTTCTTTTTTTTCTTTTTTTGTTACACCTGCTTCACGAGGGAACGAAGAGAGAGAGAGAGGGACGTCTCTCGCTTTTTTTTATTGTTCTACTACAGTGGCTAACAAGAAAATGAAGAGGGAGAATGGGATTGAGAGAGAGACACGGATGGGGGTGGTCCTCCCATTTGTTGTTTTTTTGTTCTGGGTTCTTTTCCCAGCTAAAGTATTACACAATAAAACAACAATAACGAGAGATAGAGAATGAGAGAGAGAAAGAGAGAGAGAACTGAGAGGCAAAGGGGTGACAAACCACAGTTCTGAGAGGGAAACACAACTAACATAAGAGAGAGATAGAGAGAACCGGCAGAGAGAAAGGGATATGACGGCAAGGGCTGGTGACATGGGATGCCAGCTCCGTCGCGACTGAGAGGCGACGGCTTGCCGTGCCGATGGCAATGGGGCACGGGCGCTGGCTAGGTACGAGGATGACTGGCCGTCCGGGAATGCTGCTTCCATTCTTGAGGCAGCGGAGGTCGCTGCGGCGGCGTGACGGGCTTGGAGCCGGTCCTACGTGTTGGAAGGGTTGTCGACATGCTCTGGGTGGGCCGCCCTTGTGCTTGGAGGGGGAGGGACGCCGTGCTCGGCCTACTCGGAGGGGGTGTGCCGCTCGGATGTGCTCGGAATGGTGACCGGCAGGGGAGCTCGTGGCAACGGTGGTGGAACAGAGGCTGTGTAGGCCAACTTGCTCAGAGGGCTGGACGCCTGCAAGGGTGCTCAAGCCGGTAGGGACTCGGCGGTCTTGTGTTCGCGTTCACCGCTGGTGCATGGTGGCAGCACCCATGGTGGCCTGTGAGCAGGTGAACCTGGATAGCAGAGGCGGTGGGAGCATGGTTGCCGGGGGGAAAACCTGTCCAGTGTGATGGCGGAGGTGGTGGGAATATGGTTGCCGAGGGGGGGGAACCCTTCCGGTGTGGGCACCGGCGCCGTTGCATGCATGGCTGCGGCGGGAGACGAGTGAGGTGGCACATTTGTGGCGAGGAGCAGGCCACCTGGGGCTGAATGGGGGGCTATCGGTGAAGGGAGCAGGCCGCCTGGGGCTGCATGGGGGGCTACCGGTGAAGGGAGCAGGCGGCATGGGGTGGCGGACGTCAGCAGGCGGGGCAACGTGAGTAGGCCTTTGGCGGAGAGGTGGGGTTGGGAGAGTGGGGGTGCGACCTGTGGCAGGGAGGGTGGTTGGGTGGGAGTACGGAGAGGGAGGATGGTGTTCTGCTGTGCAGGTGGGACTACTGCACTGACGGTGGAGGGGGGGGAAGGATAGTAGTGCTCTGCAAACCTTCCTGCCTTTTGTGTCAGGAGGGCCATGGAGCAGAGGAGGGGTGTAAATTAGTGGTGGCAGGTGGTTAGTAGGGAGGCAGTGGATGGTAGATAGAGAGGGTGGCAGGGAGGTGGGATAGGATGGGGCCTCTCACCCCAGGGGCATCTCACCCATCTCCTTCTCGAAGAAGAACAAACAAGGCAAAGGCATTGTACCTCATGTGAAATAACTTTCCAATAATTTCATTTCAACTTCATCATTTTTTTTATAACATGGGGTTACATACTCTTATATAGACTCTTCACATGACATATAGACAACTTATTCAAACCTCACCTAACATCTCTGACATTGAACACCTAACACCTAACACCTAACAACTCTTACCTATCATAATTCTCGTGAGAAGACTTAAGACACTAACAGACTTATTATATGATGGTGACATATCTTATTTTCTATAAAAAAGAAAAGCACACCTATAGGTCCACTAATGTGGCCTATTAAAAGAAAACACTTAAAATAAATACAAATTGATAATTGCCCATGCTGCTTGACGATCCTCGTTAGAGAGTATGGAGACTCAGAAACTGAGAGGGAGCGTCTTGAGTTTGAGCGCATACAAGAAGAGTGCCGAGCACCGCCACAGTCAGAGTTATCGATAGAAGAACCGGTACCCATACATCCCCAAGAATTCAAAATTCGGACATTTGATTCACAAGTTCATGTGATTGAAACAGAACCCAAGGATAATGATGTCATCTTGGCTGAAGTCCCGCCCCTCGAGGGTAACGTTGAAGATGGTGGAGTCCTCCCTCGCACCCACAAAGTTAGAATCAGGCCCCTCCTGTCCCGGAGAATGAGGCAGGCAAGTGTCAGCCGTCCTTCTCTTTGGGCCTAACAATTGAGGCCAAAGCACTACCGCCAGATAAAGCCGAGGCTCTTACACTAAATTAGGCATCACCCGAAGAAAAGGTAGAAGCCCTGGAGGTCGAAGAAGATGATGAAGGTGTAGTGCCCTAAAATTTATAAAAATAATTTTTGGATTATTTTAAGAATTTTCTAGAATTTATTAGGAATTTATACAGCTTAAACTGATTATAAGGCCCAATTATGTTAAAATATTAATCCAGCTTTGATCAATGAAACTCAAAAGGTTTAAAGACCAAGCCCATTAAGTTTGGCCCATATTCTAGAAGGATATTTAGCTTATTCACGAATTTAAGATAATTATGTGGATAAAATAATTAAAGAGTTTAAATTAAGTAGAATTTGGCACACAGTAGATGTAGCGGTTTATCGTGCGACCGCCACAGGCATGTAACGCGCCAATCTTAGACCGTTACGCTCTGTCAGTTCCGTAAATGGAAGAAAGAGCAAAAAGATTAGATTTTTGCTAGTCTATCTCTTAGGGATTGAGATGGGAGGACTAGTAAACATATCAAGGACTTTCAGAAGTTGATCTAAGCTTTAACAAGGACTCTAGAATCGATCTAATCCACAAACCCTAGTAAAACCCTATAAATAGACCCTAGTTTTGACCTGCGTGACCCTTACATTGGCTCGCATGGAACTAAGGTAAAGAGATAATATTTCGGGTAAGTTCTTTGGAACTTTTTATTCCTTATATATAGGACTAATCTTCCTCAAAATTTCATGCTAGGAGAACAACTACACAAGAAGTTTGAAGCTTCCAAAGTTGCTTGTTCGACCATAGCAACCCAGGAATCTGAGCGAAAGTCTACTAAGATCAGGAGATTAAAGTACCAAAATGAGGTAATTAGCCTAAGTGTCTTTAGAACTTTCTGTTCCCCTTAGTTTCACCTTCTTACCCTCAAAATTTCACGTCCTTAGGTCAAGAGATTGAAGAGTTAGAGCGACGTGAAGTTGCTGAAAACTCACTGGAAGGAAAGAACTAGGGCATGTCTTGTAGTCCCAAATTGGAAGTTGAAAGCCCAGTAAAGAGGTAGGTCATCTCATGAATGGCAAGAATATCATGTTAGGGATAAAAGTCCTCTGGTTTTGATTGATTCCATGCATCATAGACTTTGAATTTCATGTTTTAGTAAGTCTATACATACATGCATGTCTTTAGCCTTAAGTGAAGATAAAAGATATTCTCTTGTTCATTCATTGCAACCTATGCATCTAGATGGACTATACTTTGTTTTATCATGACTAGATTAGTTAAGTTTTTTCAAAGCATGACATGTTTCAAGACATAGTCTTTTATCTTTTTACTTTCCTGTCAATAGGACTCTAACGACCTTTAGTTAGACCGTCAGAGGGACGTAATGGCCTTACGATAAGCCGTCACACTCCATGTTATACTTAAGCTACTCTATTATCTCTGACGGATCATAACCGGAGCGTTACAACACTCTAACGGTTCCACGATAAACCGTTACAGCCCTTTGACGCGCCCATACTAGACCGTCAGATTAACTGTGTTCTGTCAACCCGAGATAGAATTAAAAACAGTCAAATTTACTTATGAATAACCATAGTTATCTAAGTTTTGACCTATTTTTCATAACTTTGAGTTTATAAATTGATTCATGTATGTTTAAAGCACTTTGAGTTATTTTAAAGTACATGTTAATTTCATTGCTAAAACTCTATAGTTTTGTATTAAAACATGAATTTTACTGATGTATTGACAGAGTTTTATCATGGTTTCACATTGTTACACATTCTTTCTGTCTATAGAGTCAATTATCTAAAGTATATGGCATGTATTCCGGTATATGACCATTAGTTCACACTTTTGCACTATAAGAACATATTCTCGAACTTGAGGACCTCTCTATTGGATATTCCTTCCAATGGACTAGGAAATCTGGTTTCAAGGCCTCCGTAATTCTCCGCGAGCATGGGATTCCCACTAGGACGCCGAGTTGGTTGTACCATTAAAACCCAATTGTTTAGGAGGCACTATCGATGTTTTCTAGTTTTGACTGTGTAACGGCCTAATACTAGACCGTCAGGCTCATCTAACGGCCCAGTATACAACCGTCACATTCACTGAGTTCAACTATTCTTTGTGGATTCAATCTATTGTAACAGCCCAATTATAGACCGTCACGTTCATGTAACGGCCCATTAATTGACCGTCACAGTTCTTGAGTACTTTAACCCGAGGTTTGACCCTAGGGTTGATGTTCCAAAGTTCCTAGATGGATTATTGATGGTCTAGGACTTGTCATATAGTTCAAGATACTTAAATTTAAATTGTGAAAGTTAAGAAATGAATCGTTATGCTGCCGATTTATTTTCATGGCATAACCTAGTTTTAATATGTTCATTAAAATTCTTTAATTCAAATAGAAGCATTCTTATGATGGATTACTTTATCTTGAACCTATCGTTGAAATTGTACATTCTTGGCCATATTGTTTACATGCGTGGAAGTAGCTTGATTTATACTTGAAGATGCGGACTGAGCACTGATTGTGTTCAAGGGCTCTATGCTAGTCCCCTCGATTGATTGTCGGAAACATACTATTATAAACCATGGGGTATGATGCTACTGGCGTCGCATTGCGCTGCGAGTACTTTCTCGATAAATAAGTGAAGATCCATGGCATCGTGAAGTGAAAATCCACAACACGTACATGACTTTCTAGCTTGTTACATGTTATTCCACAGAAATTCACGAAGTACTTGCTACTAAGTGAAGAGTACATTCTTGATTGATACATGACTTTCTAGTACATTCTTGTTCATGAAAGGCCATATCATATTCTTGTTACATTCATACTTGCTCATTATATCTTACATGATCATCGTGTTACTTCAGTTTAATCGCATGATTGATCGCATTCGCATGATTTTACCTTATTTCTTTAGAGCTAAAATGCTAATTACTTAAATATTGCTAATCATGTTGATGCGAAGATACCTACTGGGTAAGTGTGCTCATTACCTATTTTCCAATCTTTTCAGGAGATGGAAGTGACACGAATTCGGATTCGAGTTATACAAGTAGCGGGTCCGAGAGCGAGTAAAAGTCATATCAAACTGAGAGTGAAGACTTAGGAAAGTCAATGATGTTTAGATCGAGTCTTTGCAATTTTCTTTTTCCTTGAGTCTGATAGATTAGTAAAGATTGAAAGCTATTGTATTTGGATATTTTGATTATTAATGAAATAAAGTTGGAGTTTGATTAAATTATTGTGCGATTGCATTCTTATGTGTGATTGCCTTACGCTCTGATCGTTCTTGCTTGCAAGAGGCTTACCATGCCGGCTGTTCGCGTTCCTCGAGCTAGTCTTCCGCTGTAATAAAAGGCTCGGGGCGTGACAGAAGATCTCATCGACCTGCAACCGGCGCCACCAGAGATTGAAAACGGAGGCCAAGCCACCGTTGATGAGATGATAGAAGTGTACTTGGGAAGTGAGGAGGACCCGAGACCTACTTTTCTCAGTGCTTTACTCTCCCAGGAGTAGCGGGGGCAATACTTGCAACTGCTAAAAGAGTTCTGGGATTGCTTTGCCTGGACCTATAAAGAGATGCTCGGACTAAGTCTGTAGCAACTCAAAATTTTATATATGTATTTATATGCGAAAATAATAATAATGAAAGATTAAAATAAAATAAATGATAAACATTTTTCTTTATGTCTTTAAAATGTAGAATATATAAACGCGAATCCTATCCCACGTGTTAACATGAACGGCGAGATTCGCGGCACGATTCTGAGAAGGCAAAGACGTCGGTACTATAGCAGTACTGTAGCATCCGATTTAAGAGAGAATTATTAGCTCTAATTAAATCCTAATTAGTGGATGATGTAATTTCTTACCGAATTGAATAAATGAGATAACTAATTATGTCATAAAGGGAGATTTATTTTAACATTCACATGTTGGAAATTATTACCAACATAAGTTGGTGTAATAGTAACATGGGTAGGTGACATAGGAAATTAGGTGGAAGATGGAATTAAATTAGCAATAAAATAATTATGGGACTTGGCCTATAAATAGGGCTGTGATATTCCCTACTCAAAGCACAAATCCATTGGGGAAGTGCTGATTGTAGAGAGGAGAAAATCTTGAAGTTGTATTCTTCGTTCTTGTTATTCTTCCTCTTCGATCTTCCACTAGGTAGGTATTCTCTCAAGCTAAACTCAAATTGATGCATGAATTAGATGTAGATGCATGTCTACTTTAATTCTATACCATTTTCCCCAATTTTTATTATTAGGCATGCTAGAAACGTTTTATTGAAGGGTATCATCTTTAACCATCGGAAGATCCATCTCGGATCACGGTGTCTTTCTTAGACCGTGTTCCGGATGCGCAATCTCCACACCGATCGAGATATTTTTAGGTTCTAATTGAACCAATATATCATCTAGCATGTTAGATATGTCATGTTAAGTTGCATATCATTTAAATTCACACACGATTAAGTTAAGGATATGAAAGATAATAATTCTATTCCATGAGCTTATATTTCCATCCTAGTTCTTGTTACCTTCATGATATCTTTGATCTCCATGACTATATTATGTTTCTGGCATGTTAAATGGAGTAGATATTATCTGTTAAAATTACACGGGCTTAGTTGCATAATCGTGATCGATACGAGTTTTAACGATTTCTGTGTTATCGTGTTACCGTGTTTTCGCCAAGTCGCGTAGCTCGCTAGATTTCTAAGGAAGAATGGTGTCTAAGGAAAGAGATCCACGGGTAAATGCTTTAAGTGGATAAGTGATTTATTAATTAGGACCTCGTGAATGCGAGAGGAGTCTCCCACTGTCCCACCTCTTACTTGGCCGTGATTTCTCGATTTTCTAATTAAGCACCCGACTATGAAAAACTTGATCTAAGCATGTTTAACAAGATTTTCCGACAGAACCAATCGAGCCATGTCCGTTAATCCAATTCTTTTACCAACTTAATGTCGTTAAACATGATGCCTTCTTATTTTCTTAATGTCGTTAAACATTATGCCTTAAATCATCTTTGAACTTCTCATACAACTACTTAAAATCTTGTACTACTAGTCCCTTGAATGATAATTGTTGCTAGATCTGTACTTTATTTCATATGCTTTACCTTAAAATTCTTTGGCCATACATATTATGTGGATGTCTAAATATACTTGGGATCAATGATCCGTAACCTCAACGCCTAGCGTTAATGGGGCCCGGTCTGGTCCCGGGGGGAGCACCCGGAAGTACTTGTGCCCATGGGAGCTATTATTGACCTGGTGTGGTATTACACCGAAGTGCTTGACTTACTAGATTGATTTATGACATTCCATAGTTCGTGAAGTACTCGACTTGCTTGAATACATGAAGAACTTGAATTACGTGAAATACATGACTTGTACATACTTGCGAGAAATGGCCAATTCCATGATAATACTTGCTACATGATCATTCTCTACTTGAACTTTACTCTTGATATCTTGTCTACTTGTGATTACAATTACTTGCATTACTTAACTCTCTCTCCTATTCTTGTTCCATGTTTTATTTATGTTTCTCAGCATAGTACATACCTTTATCCAAAAATGTTAATTACTTTAAGTTTCCTGGTATAGAGATATAAATCCTACTGAGCGTTTCGCTCACCCTATGTTTTCGGTTAACATTGCAGGTAGTTCCGACGATGAACCCCAAATACATGGGGACGGGCAAGAGTGAAACGATGGATCAAGTTTATCTTAGTTACCTAGATTTATGAGTAGTACGCTTGCTAGAATTATGTACTTGGAAGTTGTATTATGCCTCTTAAGGCTTAAGAATATAGTAAAACTTTATTTCGATGAAATAAAAGTATCTTTTTCTTCTTGTGTCCCATTATGGTTGGACCCTATTATACATGCTCTTGATCGACATGAATATTTACGACTCGTCGCGCCTCGATATTCCACGTCGGGGTGTGACAAAGTCCCACCATAGCACAACATTTATTGGCGATAGACCCGAGGGCAGAGCTAGTGAAGCACCCTCCCCAGTGTATGAGGCCGGAGCTAATCAACCAAATAAACAAAGAAGTCGACAAGCTCATCGATGTCAGCTTCATGGAGAAAAATCAATACACTACATGGCTGGCCAACATAGTGCCTGTGAAGAAGAAAAATGGGCAAATAAGAATATGTGTTGATTTTCGGGACCTCAACAAGGCGTGCCCGAAGGACGACTTCCCAGTACCGATTTGTAACACCCGAGAATTTAAAAATAGAAATATACAAAAAATTATATATATATATATATATATATATATATAATTATGGAACTCATATTCTAATTCTATTGGATTAACCATTTAAAACATTTGATTACCAATAGATGCTTTAGAAGATGTCAAATTATATTTTAAGAAATGCCAATTTATATTTTCAATCACTTAGGAAATTAATATTACACCATTCCAAAGAAATACGAAATAGGTTATATAGATAGTGTTTTAAAGGATAAATATCACTTTTACAAGATGCCAATTCATATTTTCATAATTTAAGAATTTTCATATTTCAATGTTTACATTATATCATTATTTTGAAGAAATAAGGGTATAAAGATGAAGTGTTAAAGGATAAACATAATTTAGAAAGTGAGAAAGGGTATATAGATAATTTTGGTTAGTGTATAGTGAATACAAAAATCTCCGTTCAAAATAACGACATATGTTAAGTCGTTATTTCCTAAACGTGAATAGTGACGTGAGTAGTACCACTTTTTATTTAAAAAGAATTTTTCAAAATAATTTATATGTAAAAATAGAGAAAAATGTAAGGGTTTCACCCCTGAAATTTTACAAACAAATTCCATCAATTTTTAAAGATAAAAATCTTTGAACTTTAACATGGAAATCTTAACTTATGAATCACACGACCCTCTCTTGGGCGTCATTTCTTTTCCGACAATTATCACGATCATTCTATCCCTCCAGCCTGTGTAGGCTGTAAACCCACTAAATACCCTATAATTCTAGATCTTGTCCCCCATCCTGTCGACCCTAAGGTTATAAAATACACTCTATTTTTCCCCTATTTGGTTAGTTCGAAGGCTAGATACGGGAACAAGCTCTGAAGAGTTGCAGAGGAAGGGAAGGGCTACTTCTTCCTCTCCTGTCAACTCTTGTCACTTCACAGAGGTAGGTGTTCTCAAATCCTTGCCTAACTATTAGCTAAATAGGTTAACTGATGCATGTTAGAGTTCGATTAACTAGTCAACCATGCTATATATATCATCTGGCTTTACCGTAATCAAGCAATAATCATGTATATATCATGTTATTTTGATAGCCTGTTACATATCACCATGATCTTTAAGAGTTTAAACTTAGTTTGTTAGCATGATTTTTATGAGTTTTTGAACATATTTTATCACACTAGTTTTACAGTATTAATAACCATGTTTTAAATCTTAATATATAGTCTCTGTTAACATAATATGTTCATGGTTTAAAGACACGGAGGCTCCCAGCCCTCTGGTAAATGGAGCCCCTGACCAGGGTGCCATTTTCAAAATTGAAGACTGTTCACACAGTCGTCATTTAAATGAAGACACCCCCAATGTCGTCAATTCGATTTCTGAAATTTTCAGTGATTAATCATTCAACACATTCAAAAATCCACAACTATCGAAGTAAAGCACAAAATTTTTGCATGAATATGTTTCTGGAATCCTGACATTTTTCTTAACATATTCGTGCCATTACTTCCTGATTCAGAGCTTTTTCACACTGATGAATAGTGGACACCTCACTGTAATTGGCGCCCCTGACCAGGGCGCCAGGGGCGCCAATTTCAAAATTGAAGACTGCCCGCGAGGGCGTCAATTAATTGAAGACATGCACCATGTCGTCAATTCCATTTTCTGAAATTTTCAGAAATCAGTAAATCAAGGCATTCGAAAATCTTTAACTAATAAACTGGACTTGATAATTTTGACAAAATATACTTCTGCGACCCTGAGATTTTTCTCCATCTGACCATGCCTTCGGATTCTGATTCGGAGAAGCTTTGGACAAATGAACAGTAACTTGTATCACAGAACTTACCGTTCTGATGCGAAGCACAACTCACTTGGAAAAACAACTCAATTGGTGTGTCGTCAATTTGAGTTCAACCTGTACTTAAATTGAAGACACCCTAGAAGTCTTCAATTAAATGAAGACTGCCCACAGAGTCTTCAATTTGTTAAATGAAGACTGCCCACAGAGTCTTCAATTTATTAATTGAAGACGGCCCTCAAGTCTTTAATTACTGAATTGAAGACGTCCCTCAAGATTTCAATTACTGAATTGAAGACAGCCCTCATGTCTTCAATTAATTGAAGACTGCTCACAAGGGCATCAATTCCGTTTCTTGAGGAATTACAGTTATAACATTAGAAAATTCATATCTGTGAAACAAAAACTCAGTAATTATATCTGAACATGTTTCTGGACTCCCGAGGAATTATACTAAGTAGTCATATCCTTACTTTCGAATTTCGAGAAACTTTTTCAAAATGAACAGTGCTTTGAGTCACAAAACGTATCTGCCAGGTGAAAATCACTGAATTGAAGACGGCCCTTAAGTCTTCAATTTTAGAATTGAAGACGGCCCTCAAGTCTTCAATTACTGACTTGAAGATAGCCCTTAAGTCTTCAATTTTTGAATTGAAGACTGCCCTCAAGTCTTCAATTACTGAATTGAAGACGGCCCTCAAGTCTTCAATTAATTGAAGACTGGGTAAAGGGGCGCCAATTCGATATATATATAAATATATATAAATTTTTAAAAAATTGAAAATTTGAAGGATTAGTAAACCCTCAGATCCCAACTCAGTAATTACAAGTTCTGATCTTGATCTATCTCAAAAATTATGCAAACACAACCCTAATCCATACTCCTGTGTATGATGAGTTCTTGAAATTCCGTTCCATGAAAAAAAATCTACTTGTGTATACCCTACATGGTCAAACCTTGAATCTCTTAAACTATCATTTAGGAGTGTAAGAGCTAAGTGCCATGCAGGGCAAAGTGCTACGTTATGGGAGCCACCTCTTGAGGCCGTACGGCGCAAAGTGCAACATGACGGGAGCCACCTCTTGAGCCTGTAGGGGCCACCTCTAGAATCCTCCATAACCAAATGACTAGTTAATCTCGTCTGAAATACTACATTTGTAAATTCTTGAAATTCTATATTGGCTATAAATGAGAGTGGATGTCAAAGGTAATACATGAAATACTACGCATATAGGGCCATGTCTAGTCCTGGGAGGAGCACCCGAAGGTACTTGTGCCCATGGGAGTTTATTGACCACGGTGTTTAGCATTGCACCGGAGTACTTGCTTGACTTGAGACACTCCACCCCTACCTCTCTGTCCTTACTACTTGACTTGCATGGCCCGAAACGGGCAATACTTGACTTGTGGCCCGAGAAAGGGCAAATACTTACTTGATAATAGCCAATTTTACTGATACGTACTTGACAATACTTGCTTGAATTGAATTTTTACTTGATATACTTGTACATGAGTTCCTTCTCATACCTGCGTTCATACTTGTACACGAATCCCTGCTTGCCCGGAGTGGCATTTACATCTATAAATTCTTGAAATACTGCTTGTCAAATACTTGAAATCTTGTTATACTCTCTTTATACAGTTCTTGATCTCATATTGTTCATCATGCCTAGATTTACCTGTATACCTGATTTTTATTATACGTACATCATGCATAGCCATACTGATAATACATGAAAATTGTAAATCACGTAAAGATTGCTTGTATTTGAGATGTAATTCCTACTGAGCGATTCACTCATCCAGTTGCTTCCTAACATTTTCAGGTGATTCGGATAGCGACAAGAATGGGTTTGAGGCCGAGTGAAGAGTGCTAGAACGCCTTCCATTTATCATTAGCTAGTCGAGTCTTTGAATTTATTTGAGTCTACCTTGTATTCCCAGTTATGTCAGTTAGTGGTATAAACTTTGTGTTAAGTCGTGTAGCCTAATGTTTGGCTTTCTAAATTTGGAAATTTGTCATGGACTATCTTTATTTCCTTTGATTAATCAAATAAACATCACTTGGACTATTGAAATTTATTAGATTTTTAGTTATTTGCGCACTCCAAAATTTTGTATGTTAAAATTCTTATCGCTCTAATGACACGATCTATATAGACGCGTCACGCATCCGAGTATCTTCCGCGCTCGGGACGTGACAGTCTTCGTGGTATTAGAGCCTAGGTTTTGAAACCTAGGGAACTAGAAGAAATAAAAGGTTAGAAATTGAAATCTAAGTAAAAACTTGAGTCCAAGGATAGGTAAAACCCGAGTCCAAGGATAGATATACCTTACCCGGTGATATGGATAGAGCCATGGGTTAAGTTTTATAAAGACTTTTTGACCTTACAAGAAAACCCGATCTTTATCATACTTAAACTCTTTTGTAGAATCATGGCTGCGGAAAGAGCACAATGGCGCGAGATGTAGCGCACCGTGCAGGGCCTTACACAGGCACTACAGCAAGTGGCCCAAGGTGGAGCAAATCGTGGAGCGGGAGATCTTCACCGAAGTTTCCGTAACATGAACCCACCGAGGTTCACGGGTTCGTCTGACCCCGAGGATGCCGAGAATTGGCTAAAGGAGATGGAATGTATCTTCCGTGTAATGCAATGCCCGGACGAGGAGAAGGTTTTACTGGCCATATTCCAACTAGAGCGGGATGCTTGATGCTGGTGGGAATCCATAGAAGAAACACTGCCAGAATACCATGTCACATGGGATGAATTCACGGAGCATTTCAACAACAAGTACTTCTCCGACCATGTCCAAGAGAAGAAGGCTGCAGAATTTGCCGTCCTAAAACAACGGGGCTTGAAAGTGACCGAGTATGAGGCCCAATTTTCCAGATTATCTAGGTATGCACCCCACTTGGTGTGTACAGAAAAGATGAAGACGAGAAGGTTCCTAAATGGGCTTCGGCCCCACTATATTACACAACTTGCACCGATGGACATCCAAGCTTTTTCAGAGATAGTTCGGCGTGCCCAATTGCTAGAAGATGCCACCGAATTGTCCGAGAGAATCCGAGGAAGAGACAAGAAGGAATTCATCACAAGCCCTGGAAAATTCAAACAATCATTCAACAAGAAGTGGTTCTTCATGGGAGGGGAGCCCTCCAAGGCAAAGAAATTCCAGAAGAATGACAGGCCATTCTCCACCACCACACCCTCAAAGGAGATTTGCAAGTATTGTGATAAAGCTGGTCATAAGACCGAGGAATACTGGAGGAAGTTAGGAGCTTGTCTTCGATGCGGGAGCCGAGAGTATCGAATCCCAGACTGTCCACTGATGAAGGAACAAGACACCAAAGATGAGAAGCATCTGGTGAAGAAACAAGGCCGTCTGCAAGCTCTTCGAGAGACGGAACCGACTGAAGGCGAAATTGTGGAAGGTACTCTCACTATTTGTTCAAAAACTGCTCAAGTTTTATTTGATACCGGAGCAACTCATTCATTCGTTTCCAAGAACTTTGCTACTTCATTTTCTAAGAAACATGAACTGTTAGATTTGGTCATATCTACACCTCTTGGTAATGAGTCTGATATCACTTATCACTATCCAAACTGTGAACTGATGATTAAGGGAAGCAATTTACCTGCTGACCTAATATGCCTAGATATGAAGGGTTATGACTTCATACTAGGTGCCGATTGGCTATCCACATACCAAGCAACTGTAGATTGCTGACATGGCAAGGTAACTTTTGTGGGTTTCCCAGAGCTAGTTTACAATAGCCCTCGGAGTAAATCACTTCTTATATCAGCACTCCGAGCTAGAAGGCTTATGGATAAGGGATGCATGGCTTTCATAGCATTCGTGATTGCCACGGAAGTCGAGAAGGTTAAACTTGAAGACATCCGTGTAATTCAGGATTTTCCTGATGTTTTTTCAGAAGATTTAACCGGCTTACCCCCGGAAAGGGAATTGTCATTCACAATCGACCTTGTCCCTGGTGCTGGTCCTGTTTCTAGGGCACCATACAGAATGTCCCCTGCTGAGCTGAAGGAACTAAAGAACAACTAATGGAGTTATTGAAAAAGGGTTACATCAGGCCGAGTACTTCCCCTTGGGGAGCACCCGTGTTGTTCGTCAAAAAGAAGGATGGTTCGATGAGACTATGCATCGATTATCGGCAGCTAAATAACCTTACAATCAAGAACAAATACCCGCTGCCGAGGATTGACGAGTTGTTTGATCAGTTACCAGGAGCTTCATATTTCTCCAAGATTGATCTTCGTTCTGGTTACCACCAATTGAAGATCAAAGAAGAAGACATTCATAAAATTACATTCCGAAGCAGGTATGGGCATTACGAATTTACTGTTATACCTTTCGGACTAACAAATGCCCCCGCAGCTTTTATGCAGTTAATGAACAGTATACTCAGGCCCTATTTAGACCAATTCATTGTGGTCTTTATTGATGATATTCTGATCTATTCCAAGACCGAAGATGATCATGAAGAACATCTCAAGAAGGCACTACAGATATTAAGGGAAAATAAGCTATATGCCAAATTCAGCAAGTGCGAATTATGGCTCGAGGAAGTATCCTTCTTAGGCCATATTATTTCGAAAAATAGAATTATTGTTGACCCATCAAAGGTCGAAGCCGTGAAGAACTGGGAACAACCCACAAATGCAACGGAAATTCGAAGCTTCTTGGGTCTAGCTGGTCACTACCGGCGTTTTATCAAGGACTTATCCAAGATTGCCGTTCCTCTGACTAGGTTAACCCGCAAGGAAGTGCCTCATGAGTGGAATGAAGACTGTGAAAAGAGTTTCCAAGCTTTGACGAATCTCTTGACCACTGCTCCAGTCTTATCATTACCAATTGAAGGAGAAAAATATAAGGTATATACCGATGCCTCGGGTATTGGCCTCGGATGTGTATTGATGCAGAATGGAAGAGTCATTGCATATTCTTCCCGACAATTGAAGAAACATGAAAAGAACTACCCGGTTCATGACTTAGAACTGGCTGCGGTAGTATTCGCTTTGAAGATCTGGAGGCACTATCTCTACGGAGAACAATTCACTATGTACTCCGATCACAAAAGCCTCAAGTACTTATTCTCCTAAAAGGAGCTGAACATGCGGCAAAGGCGTTGGCTCGAGTATCTCAAGGATTTCGACTTCACTATACAGTACCATCCTGGTAAGGATAATTTCGTAGCTGATGCCCTTAGTCGAAAGCCGAGAACAATATTACCCAACTATATGACACAAGAATGGAAGCTGCTGGAGAAATTCTCTGAGCTTGATATCAGCACAGATGAGAAGAACATGTGTATTATTCTATCTCATATGAGCCTACATCCAGATTTGCTACCTGAAATCAAGAAGCTACAGGAAGAAGATCCCTCACTAGTGGAGATAAAGAGCAAGCTGGACAAGAGACTGAATTTCAAGATGGCACCTGATGGTAGATTGCTATTTCATGAACAGACATGTGTGCCCGGCTGTCTCGAATTGAAGAAGAAGATTCTTGAAGAAGCTCATAGATTGAGGTACACAATCCACCCTGGGGCCACTAAGATGTACCAAGACTTCAAAAGAACTTTCTGGTGGCCTAACATGAAAAGGGAGGTAGCAGACTTTGTGTCTCGTTGCCTCACATGCCAAGAAGTGAAGGCGGAACATCAAAAACCCGCCGGAAAGCTACATCCGCTGGATATTCCCAAGTGGAAGTGGGAAGACATTGGCATGGACTTTATCATGGGTTTGCCTAAGTCTAGGGGCGGATATGATGGAATTTGGGTAATTATCGACCGGCTAATTAAATCGGTCCATTTCTTACCCATCAAAAGCCGATGGTCAGTGGACGTGCTTGCTGCCCTGTATATTAAGGAGATGGTTAGATTTCATGGAGTTCCCGTCTCGATCGTATCTGACCGAGACCCGCACTTCACCTCTCATTTTTGGAAGGGTCTACAACACTCTATAGGGACGAAACTTAATTTCAGCACTGCTTTGCATCCCCAGACAGATGGTCAGACTGAAAGGACAAATCAGGTTGTTGAAGATATGTTAAGGGCATGTATTATAGATTTCGGCGAAGCTGGCACGACCACTTATCCCTAGCCGAATTTATCTATAATAACAGCTATCAAGCTAGTATTCAAATGGCACCTTTTGAGGCGCTTTATGGCAGGAGTTGTCATTCTCCAATATGCTGGGAAGAAGTCGGTGAAAGATAAATTCTAGGCCCAGATATGGTTAGAGATTCGACTGAGAAGATACACCTTATCAGAGAGAGACTCAAGGTAGCTCAGTGCAGGCAAAAATCTTATGCTGATAATAGAAGGAAAGATTTGGAGTTCCAAGTTGGTGACCATGTATTTCTCAAGGTATCTCCTGGCCGAGGTATTAGAAGATTCGGTGTTAAGGGCAAGCTTACACCGAGGTTTATCGGTCCATTCGAAGTATTGGAAAGAGTGGGCGAGGTGGCCTACCGTATTGCTTTACCTCCTCAACTCTCGAAGTGCACAATGTATTTCATATATCTATGCTGAAGAAATATGTGCACGACCCTTCTCACGTCATCGACCATGCTGATTTGGTGATTCAAAGAGATCTTACTTATGAGCAAAGGCCGATGCGGATCCTCGACCGCGAAGTCCGAGTTCTAAGGAGCAAGACGATCCCTATGGTGAAAATCCAATGGAATCGATGCGCGGAACAAGAAGCAACTTGGGAGACCGAAGAATCTATGAAAAGAAGATACCCAGAATTATTCTAAACTGTAAGTATTTTATACTTTCCACAATATCCTTATACAGTTGAATTTGGGGACCAAATTCTTTTAAGTAGGGGAGGGTGTAACACCCGAGAATTTTAAAATAGAAATATATAAAAAAATTATATATATATATATATATTTAATTATTGAACTCATATTCTAATTCTATTGGATTAACCATTTAAAATATTTAATTACCAATAGATGCTTTAGAAGATGCCAAATTATATTTTAGGAAATGCCAATTTATAATTTCAATCACTTAGGAAATTAATATTACACCATTCCAAAGAAATAGGAAATAGGTTATATAGATAGTGTTTTAAAGGATAAACATCACTTTTACAAGATGCCAATTCATATTTTCATAATTTAGAAAATTTCATATTTCAACTTTTACATTATATCATTATTTTGAAGAAATAAGGGTATATAGATGAAGTGTTAAAGGATAAACATAATTTAGAAAGTGAGAAAGGGTATATAGATAATTTTGGTTAGTGTAGAGTGAATACAAAAATCTCCGTTCAAAATAACTACATATGTTAAGTCGTTATTTCCTAAACGTGAATAGTGACATGAATAGTGCCACTTTTTATTTAAAAAGAATTTTTCAAAATAATTTATATGTAAAAATAGAGAAAAATGTAAGGGTTTCACCCCTGAAATTTCATAAACAAATTCCATCAATTTTTAAAGATAAAAATCTTTGAACTTTAACATGGAAATCTTAACTTATGAAATACACGACCCTCTCTTGGGCGTCATTTCTTTTCCGATAATTATCACAATCATTCTATCCCTCCAGCCTGTGTAGGCTATAAACCCACTAAATACCCTATAATTCTAGATCTTGGCCCCCATCCTGTCGACCCTAAGGTTATAAAATACACTCTATTTTCCCCCTATTTGGTTAGTTCGAAGGCTAGATACGGGAACAAGCTCTGAAGAGTTGCAGAGGAAGGGAAGGGCCACTTCTTCCTCTCCTGTCAACTCCTGTCACTTCACAGAGGTAGGTGTTCTCAAATCCTTGCCTAACTAGTAGCTAAATAGGTTAACTGATGCATGTTAGAGTTCGATTAACTAGTCAACCATGCTATATATATCATCTGGTTTTACCGTAATCAAGGAATAATCATGTATATATCATGTCATTTTGATAGCCTGTTACATATCACCATGATCTTTAAGAGTTTAAACTTAGTTTGTTAGCATGATTTTTATGAGTTTTTGAACATATTTTATCACACTAGTTTTACAGTATTAATAACCATGTTTTAAATCTTAATATATAGTCTCTGTTAACATAATATGTTCATGGTTTAAAGACACGGAGGCTCCCAGCCCTCTGGTAAATGGCGCCCCTGACCAGCGCGCCATTTTCAAAATTGAAGACTGTTCACACAGTCGTCATTTAAATGAAGACACCCCCAATGTCGTCAATTCGATTTCTGAAATTTTCAGTGATTAATAATTCAACACATTCAAAAATCCATAACTATCGAACTAAAGCACGAAATTTTTGCATGAACATGTTTCTGGAATCCTGACATTTTTCTCAACATATTCGTGCCATTACTTCCTGATTCAGAGCTTTTTCACACTGATGAATAGTAGACACCTCACTGTAATTGGCGCCCCTGACCAGGGCGCCAATTTCAGAATTGAAGACTGCCCGCGAGGGCGTCAATTAATTGAAGACATGCACCATGTCGTCAATTCCGTTTTCTGGAATTTTCAGAAATCAGTAAATCAACGCATTCAAAAATCTATAACTAATAAACTGGACCTTGAAAATTTTGACAGAATATGCTTCTGTGACCCTGAGATTTTTCTCCATCTGACCATGCCTTCGGATTCTGATTCAGAGAAACTTTGGAGAAAGGAACAGTAACTTGTATCACAGAACTTGCCGTTCTGATGCAAAGCACAACTCACTTGGAAAAATAACTCAATTGGTGTGTCGTCAATTTGAGTTGAACCTGTACTTAAATTGAAGACACCCTGGAAGTCTTCAATTAAATGAAGACTGCCCACAGAGTCTTCAATTTGTTAAATGAAGACTGCCCACAGAGTCTTCAATTTATTAATTGAAGACGGCCCTCAAGTCTTCAATTACTGAATTGAAGACGGCCCTCAAGTCTTCAATTAATTGAAGACTACTCACAGGGGCGTCAATTCCGTTTCTTGAGGAATTAAAGTTATAACATTAGAAAATTCATATCTGTGAAACCAAAACTCAGTAATTATATCTGAACATGTTTCTGGACTCCCGAGGAATTATACTAAGTATTCATATCCTTACTTTTGAATTTCAAGAAACTTTTT
This sequence comes from Amorphophallus konjac, assembly GCA_022559845.1. NCBI lineage: Eukaryota > Viridiplantae > Streptophyta > Magnoliopsida > Alismatales > Araceae > Amorphophallus > Amorphophallus konjac. The sequence continues at coordinate 123,615,173 of CM040122.1, read as the reverse complement.
CGAAATGAACAGTGCTTTGAGTCCAGAAACATGTTCTGCCGGGTGAAAATCATTGAATTGAAGACGACCCTTAAGTCTTCAATTTAAGAATTGAAGACGGCCCTTAAGTCTTCAATTTCAGAATTGAAGACGGCCCTCAAGTCTTCAATTACAGAATTGAAGATGGCCCTTAAGTCTTCAATTTCAGAATTGAAGACGCCCCTCAAGTCTTCAATTACTGAATTGAAGATGACCCACAAGTCTTCAATTACTGAATTGAAGATGGCCCTCAAGTCTTCAATTAATTGAAGATTGGGTAAAGGGGCACCAATTTGATATATATATATATATATATATATATATATATATATATAGAAAAATTGAAAATTTGAAGGATTAGCAAACCCTCAGATGCCAACTCAGTAATTACAACTTCTGATCTTGATTTGTCTCGAAAATTATGCAAACACAACCCCAATCCATACTCCTACATATGATGAGTTCTTGAAATTCCGTTCCATGAAAAAAAAAACTACTTGTGTATACCCTACATGGTCAAACCTTGAATCTTATAAACTATCATTTGGGAGTGTAGGAGCTAAGTGCCATGTAGGGCAAAGTGCTACGTTGTGGGAGCCACCTCTTGAGGCCGTACGGCGCAAAGTGCTACACGACGGGAGCCACCTCTTGAGCCTGTAGGGGCCACCTCTAGAATCCTCCATAACCAAATGACTAGTTAATCTCGTCTGAAATACTACGTTTCTAAATTCTTGAAATTCCATATTGGCTATAAATGAGAGTGGATGTCAAAGGTAATACATGAAATGCTGTGCATATAGGGCCCGGTCTGGTCCTGGGAGGAGCACCCGAAGGTACTTGTGCCCATGGGAGTTTATTGACCACGGTGTTTAGCATTGCACCGGAGTACTTGCTTGACTTGAGACACTCCACCCCTACTCTCTCTCTCCTTACTACTTGACTTGCGTGACCCGACATGGGCAATACTTGACTTGTGGCCCGAGAAAGGGCAAATACTTGCTTGATAATAGCCAATTCTACTGATACGTACTTGACAATACTTGCTTGAATTGAATTTTTACTTGATATACTTGTACATGAGTTCCTTCTCATACCTGCGTTCATACTTGTACACGAATCCCTGCTTGCCCGAAGTGGCATTTACATCTGTAAATTCTTGAAATACTGCTGATTAAATACTTCAAATCTTGTTATACTCTCTTTATATAGTTCTTGATCTCATATTGTTCATCATGCCTAGATTTACATGTATACCTGATTTTTATTATACGTACATCATGCATAGTCATACTGATAATACATGCAAATTGTAAATCACGTAAAGATTGCTCGTATTTGAGATGTAATTCCTACTGAGTGATTCGCTCATCCAGTTGCTTCCTAACATTTTCAGGTGATTCGGATAGTGACAAGAATGGGTTTGAGGCCGAGTGAAGAGTGCTAGAACGCCTTCCATTTATCATTAGCTAGTCGAGTCTTTGAATTTATTTGAGTCTACCTTGTATTCCCAGTTATGTCAGTTAGTGGTATAAACTTTGTGTTAAGTCGTGTAGCCTAATGTTTGGCTTTCTAAATCTGGAAATTTATCATGGACTATCTTTATTTCCTTTGATTAATCAAAAAAACATCACTTGGACTATTGTAATTTATTAGATTTTTAGTCATTTGCGCACTCCAAAATTTTATATGTTAAAATTCTTATCGCTCTAATGACACGATCTATATAGACGCGTAACGCATCTGAGTATCTTCCACGCTCGAGACGTGACACGATTACTGAAGTAATGATAGATGCCACTATGGGCCATGAAGCCCTCATTTTTGGATGGGTCATCTGGCTATAACCAGATATGGATCGCTGAGCTGGACTGGGTCCACACAACTTTCCGAACGCCCAAAGGCATCTTCCACTACAAAAGGATGTCGTTCGGCCTCAAGAATGCTGGTGCCACATATCAAAGGGCCATGACAAAAATATTTGATGGGCTACTATATGAAAAGGTGGAGTGCTATATTGATGATCTTGTGGTCAAGACCATGAAGAAAGAAGACCACCTGCAAGACTTGCGGATAATATTTCAAAGGGTTCGACAATACGAGCTGAAGATGAATCCAATGAAATGCTCTTTCGGGGTGTCCAACGGCAGATTCCTCATCTTCATTGTCAGATACATAGGAGTTGAAATAGACCAAGACAAGATACAAGCAATACAAGAGCTCCCTCCACCGAGGAGTCTCATAAAGCTCCGATCGCTACAAGGCCGGTTGGCTTATATCCACCGGTTCATCTCGAACTTGTCGGGTCGATGCCACCCTTTTCACAATTTCATGATAAAGAATGCACCCTTCTGCTGGGATGAAGAATGCCAAGCAGCTCTTAACAAGCTGAAGGACTATTTGAGGACTCCTCCTGTGCTTGGAGCGCCAGCAAGAGGGTGGCCGCTGGTCTTGTACATAGCTGCTACAGATTACTCCTTGGGGGCAATGCTAGCCCAGAACAATGAGGAGGGAAAAGAACAAGCTTAATACTATCTCAGCCAAAGGCTGATGAGAACCGAGGAGAGGTATACTCCGATCGAAAAGGTCTGTCTAGATCTCGTCTTTACTGTCAAGTGTAGACACGCTAAAATTGACATTATTTTGAGTATATTTCATATTGCCGTGCAATGCCCCATTTGACCCTCAAATTAGCTTGTTTGAGTGGTTTTCCCCATTTTTATTGAATTTCTCCTATTTTTCCCCAATTTTTCTTGATTTTCTCTTATTTTCTCCTTTTTCCTATTTTTCTAGATTTTATGGGCATTTATCTCATTTTTGAAATTCACGACCTGGGTAAGGGCGTGTTTTTAACAAAACACGACCTGATCTGGGGCGTTTCTTTGAGAAAGGACGCCCACACCTGAGGGCGTCAATTCTTGGTGTTTGACCGACTTCCCCGTTTTCAAGACTTGAAATTAACGCCCTTCCCAGGGGCGTGTTTTTAAAAGTGGCTTTTCCTGGGGCGTGTTTCACAATTTTCAAATATGGGGAGTTTTTATTTCTAAAATTGGTTTTGAAAGAAACGCCCTTGTGCAGGGCGTGTTTTTAAGAAACGCCCTCTGGGCAGGTCGTCAATTCAACAATTGACGCCCTAAACCAGGTCGTGTTTCACTTTTGTGCTCCGAACGAACGCAGCCTTTCCCAGAGAGACTCCTGCTTCGTTTGGGCTCTTGCCCAGCTTAATCCTCCCCTATTTGGGCTCTTGCCCGTTCTTATCTCTTCCTCCTTTGGACTCTTCCCTCCTTATCTCCTTTTCTATCTTATTAATAGAGCTTCTGAGCTCTGTTGATCGGTTGGATTCAGGAGGCTTCTTCCCCGTTATTTTTCTTTTGTTTTTCTTCTTCCTCCCTCCCTCCGTTCTTCTTCTTCTTCTGTTTCCTTTTCTTTTCTCTTATTTTCTTCTCACAAATTGCTGTTGCCGTTGGCTAAGGAGGGGCTCCTGCACACGTTCAAGTCTTCATCATCTTCTGGGAACTTCTCCCCATCGAGCATCCAAGCCAAAACAACATATTTCTCTATCTTTCTCTTTCTTTGTTTCATTTTTGTTATATTAGTTCATGCATGCACCATCTTCTATTGATTTTTCAACTCAACTACGTTGAGTATTTTCCCCTTAGTGCACTCCTGCACATTTATATATCCTTCATCATTCATCTCCCACACCCTCTTTGCATAGGGGTTTAAGGGCTAACCACCCTTAAGGTGTGTTCTTCACCATATTTTCATGCTCATATTTTTATTTAGGATTTGATGCTACACTCACCATGTTCTAATTCCTATCTTTATTTGGTGTTTGTCTTTTCTTGCAAGGGTAATCAAAGGAAGAACTCTCTTCATCGGCCGGCCGATCTAGAAGAGAAAGGAGCACTCACAATCCCCGCACTTTTAAAGGTATTTTTCGCGATCCCTCCATGATTTTCATTATTATCTTTTGAGGCCTTCGTGTCTCTGGCGATCACGTTTTTCCATCTTAGCACCTCGTGCTATTTCATGCCCATATATTCTTATTCTTTTATTTTTATTTGTTTAAGTAGATCTTCTTTTAAAAATTAGAATCTATAAATTGGCGATCACGGTGGGACACCTATTGTTCTCTTTCTTGGTTACCCCTTTCCCCTTTGGCACCCTCGCGTGCCCTTTCCCTTTGGTACCCACGGTACCCTTTCCTTTGTGCCCCTCGGGCACCCTCCATTGTGCTTTGCAATTCCCCACTAGTGTTTGGCTAGTTTGATTAGATTCTTTTTTTTAGAGATTCCACTTATCCTTTTAAAAATAAAAAATTGATGAGCATGTTATTGTTTATATTGATTGCCTTGGGGTTGTGAGTGTTCCTGTTAATATTTCTGGCCGTGGGGTGTTTCTGGGAATTAACGCCTCTGTCGGAGGCACTTTTTAATTTCACGCCCTTACCAAAGGGCATTTTCTTCTTGTTTAGCGCCTTCTGGCAGGGCGTTTTCCAGCGCGTCCTGGTGTCCCTGGTGCTTTGTGAATTAACGCCCTACCAGAGGGAGCCTTTTTATTGCATAGCGCCTCACCCGGGGGCGTGTCTTGATTTGGCTGTGCATCCCCTGAGAGTTGACGCCCTCAGCCGGAGACGTCCATTTGATTTATAGCGCCCCCTGCCAGGGCGTCTTTTTACTGGGTTATTATTATATTGTGCTGCTTTGCCCTGTTGGTTTCTGAATTCACACCCCTCTGGAGGGCATTTTTTTTATCTCGGCTGTTAACGCCCTACCACAGGTCGCCTTTATATTGTTTAGCGCCTCACCCCTGGGCGTTTCTTGAGTTTTAGCGCCTTGAATCAGGGCGCGTTTTATGCTGCCCGTGGGCCCTCCACAGTGTTTCACGCCCTGCCCCAGGGCGTCTCTTTGTTGGTAGCGACCTTCCACCGGTCGTCTTCTTCCTATGTTTTTCAGAGCCGTGCTCCAGTGATTATCATATTGATTGCTCCTGTTTATCATTGTGATTTGCTTATATCTCCTGGTATTGCATTCATTCATCTATTTTCTTGGTTTGGGAGACCTCCTCTCTCCTCACTAGGATTCCACACACCCTCTTGGAATCGGGACGACCCTCTATTGAGCATTCCGTCTCTTTGGACCGGAAATCCCTTTTCCAAGTCTCCATAAGTCCCCGCACCCGTGGATTCCCTCACGGACGCCGGGCAGGTTGTACCCTTTGAAGTCCCGAATTAGTTGGCCTAAACGTGGTGAGAGAGTGTTCCTAGTTGGCATTGGAGTTAAATCATATTGAAACTAGGATCCCACCTTGTGTGAATCACATCAATCTTGTTAAAATTCATTAATTCACCAAGGTTCAAACATAAAAATCAAGGTAACCATTTCAACTTGGGTGTGTTTCTTTGCCAATTGTTTGCACATTAAATTGCTTGCATGGCTTACTTTGATAGACAAAACAACATGTTCAATTCAATTAATGTTCATGAGGGTGATCAACCTGGCACATCTTATTGCCCTCAAATTCAACATGTTCATCATTCTCACCATACTTTCAAGGGACCACGTCCTCATTCTTATGGTCATGCCCGACCCATGGGCAATGTCCATCCTCATGGTCCCCCTACTCAATTTCAAGCCACTACTCCTACGGGACCGCCTCGTCCCAATGATGAGAAGGTCTCCCAAATTTTGCATGCATTAGATCATCTCACCCCTCAACAGATCCAAGCCCTTAAGGCCGCTGTTGAGGGTGCATCTCCTTCATCTCCCCCTTCCAATCCTAATCGGGTGGCCCATCACCCACCTCCCTCTTCTATTCACGACCCTCCACGGGTGGCCCATCACCCACTTCCCTCTTCCACTCATGTTCCTAATCGGGTAGCCCATTACCCATCTCCTTCTATTCACACTCCTCCTCGGGTGGTCCGACACCCGCCTCCTTCTATTCCTCCTCCATCACGGCCCTGAGGCCCATTTACTCCTTGCAATCCAGCCCGTCCGGGTTCTTTTACGGGTCATCCCGTCAACTCCCCTCCACGGCCTTTTTATGCGGCCCCTCCTCCTTCAAGGCCCTGCCAGCCCTCGGTTGTTCAAGTCACACCCCTCCAACAATCTCTGCTTGATAAGATTACTTTGATAGAGGAACAAATAAAGAGGGTCACGGCTCCTCCTACTCTAGTCAATCCTCTCCATGCCGCTTTGGACGAGATTACAAAGATGGAGAGAGAATGGAAAGACAGGAGGGATGATTACGGCGTCGGCGGCTCAAGTGAGCAAGAGCCGGCAATTGAAGCACTTGAGCCGGTATACGATGATGAAGCTCCGCAGGCACCCCTTCCGAGTTTCCTTCGCTTTCCACTTCCCCCATTATCATTCGATGAACCCCCTGCTCAGGAGGAAACCACTCCTAATTCAACCCCTATTTCCGAAACCTCTTGGTGTTACGACGATGGGTCGATACTCCAATCACCCACGCCGGCGCATTTTGAGTCTACTCCCACTCCTAACACCACTCGCCTTGTTCGACATTTTCTCCGCACCAAACCTCCCCCAATTAAACCATCACCTATTAAACCTCCACTAATTACACCTCCATCCACTATGCCATCAACCTTCACAACAGCAGCCTCCCCCAAGCCTTCCACTATTAAACCTCCACATATTGAGCCTTTAGCCTCCACCGAGCCTACCATTGAACCTTCCCCAATTCAACCTTCCATTATCCCTTTAACCCTAAAACCTACTTTGCATACTCCACCACTTAACCCTTTACCTTTACCCATGGTTTATCCTGAGCAGGATCCACACTTTTTTGCACTCGAGCCAACCCCGACTGCTTCCGAGCAAAGGGAGAAACTCGACGTGTTTGAACCTCCGCTTCCATTCACCCATTTACCAACACTTTCCATTATACCTCCCCCATCCACAAGGCCTTCCGCCTCCACCTCACCTCCCTTTACTACTCGGAAGGGGAGCGCTGCTATAAGTACGTGTGCCGAAGGTGAGCAAGAGCCGCGTAAGAAGAATTTGGCCGCTGCCGTGCCATTCAAGACGCAAGAGTTTATTTACCGGATGCCAATTCGGATTATTCCAAGCATGGTCGAAGAAGCCAAGTCGCCGCCATTGCTCAGAGAAGAATGCCAAGTGTTGATGCCATCCAAGGGGCGGGCAGGGCACCCCTTGCTCCAGTTTTCAAATCTTAAACCCATTCTTCCATACAAGGGGCAAATTCCTATTCCGTTCAAATCAATGGGCATGGCAATGCTTCATGTATCAACTTTCCAACTCCCTTACATTATTGATCCTTGCCTTCCAAGGGGGTTGTCATTTGAAGCTTCTTCCATTGGGCCGTTTGATTATACACTTTCACTGCCGTGGAGGGGCAGTTATCTTGGCGCTACGGGGCCTTCCACTGTTTTATCCACCTTCCATTCAACTCCATCCATGTTTTTATCCATCACATTCTCTTCATGGATCACTCCAAGGGGAAAGAGGAGGATCTCGCCCTCTCGCCCTTTATATTCCTCATATTCTTTGCATCTCATGCATTTTTCTTTCACCCATTCATTCTATTCATTGCATTACATTTGCATACAATTGCACCTCCTGATTCCCGGATTTCCAAACCCGTATCTTCCCCGTCTTCCGGCACCCCCGGATATTCCGCATTTCTCACCTTATTCATTTTCATCTTTCTTTAATTCACTCTCCTTGGGGGATCGCTCCCCCTTTCCTGCTATCTCCCTGGAACCTCCAGGGATTTTATGCCTCCTCTTTGGGCATCACGCCCTTCCTGATTTGCTTCCTCCGGAACCTCCGGACTTTCCCCTCGGGCACGACGCCCCTTTCCATCTTCTCCTTCCTGATTTGCTTCCTCCGGAACCTCCGGACTTTCCCCTCGGGCACGACGCCCCTTTCCATCTTCTCCTTCCTGATTTGCTTCCTCCGGAACCTCCGGACTTTCCCTTTGGGCACGACGCCCCTCTCCACCTTTTTTATTTGCTTCCTCCCGAACCTCCGGACTTTCCCCTCGGGCACGACGCCCCTTTCCACCTTTTCCATCTGATTCCTCCGGAACCTCCGGATTCTCCGTTTTATTCTCTCTATTCTCTTCCCGGGCATGACGCCCCTTTCTATCTCATTCCTCCGGAACCTCCGGATTCTCCATCTGATTCTCTCTATCTTTTCCCCGAGCACGACGCCCCTTTCCATCTTCTCCTTCCTGATTTCATCCCTCCGGAACCTCCGGATTCTCCATCTGATTCTCTCTATCTTTTCCCCGGGCACGACGCCCCTTTCCATCTTCTCCCTCCTGATTTCATCCCTCTAGAACCTCCGGACTTTCTCCCAGGGCATCGCGCCCCTTTCCGTCTTCTTCCTCTGGAACCTCCGGATCTTCCATACTTTCCCCTCGGGTATCGCGCCCCTTTCCATTTTATTCCTCCGGAACCTTCGGATTCTCCGTTTTATTCTCTCTATTCTCTTTCCGGGCATGACGCCCCTTTCCATCTCATTCCTCCGGAACCTCCGGACTTTCCCCCAGGGCATCACACCCCTTTCCACTTTATTCTTCCGGAGTCTCTGGATCTTTCATACCTTTCCCTCGGGCATCGCGCCCCTTTCCATTTTCTTCCTCCGGAACCTCCGGACTTATCTCTCGGGCATCGCGCCCCTTTCCATTTTCTCCCTACGGAACCTCCGGACCATCCATCTTTCTTCCAGTTCATCTTTTTGTTCTTCCAAGACATCACCTCCTTCGTTCTCTTCTTCCTTTTTCATCACTCTTTTTCAGATTTCTTCTCAGGGCATCGCGTCCCTCGATATTTTATCCCTCCGGAGCCTTCGGATTTTTCCTCTCATGATTCTCCTCTGCCTCCGGACCCTCCAGATCCGCCTCTTTCTATCTACCAATTTCTTCTTCTAATTCCTCCTGATTCTGGGTCCGACCCAACTTCTTCCACATCCACTGCCTTGGGCATCTGCCCATTCTCCCATTGCTTTCGAGGCTTTAGTCCTCACTCCTCCTTCTAATTCTCCTCTCCTTCTGTAGACTGTTCCATGTGATCAGGGTCTCCGCGCCTTAGTGAGGGAGTTCTAGCCCTCGCCTCTTTTCCTTTTTTTCCTTATTCGTCTGAGTCTGGTCTTGGCACCACTCCTTCTTGTTAAGCCACTTTCAATCCTTTGCTTCCAATCCTTTACCTGCCTAAGAGGACTATCCCACGATGATCAACCTCTCGCGGCAGCTTCTTTAACAAAGGTTGCAAGGTAATATATTGACGTAAGTATGCATTTATATGATATCATTACCTCATTACTTCACGCATGATTTTCAAAATGAAGTGCTTCCTAACAAGATTAAGAGTGGTGTTTTAGATCTTTAGCTTAGGCTTTTGTTAAATTAAATCATTGTTAAAAAGAGTCTTTAGGCTTGCTTATGTAGCACCTTGGTTAATAAGAACCCCGCGCTGGGAATTCAACATTCTCTCCCTACTTGTTAAGATCAACCCTCAGCTGGGCACCTCACACACTTCACGGCGTCCTTAGCCGGCTCCTTTGGTTAAACACCGTTGCTACCTTGGCCATGCCATGAGTATATCTGAAAGTCTTTTCTCTTCTTTACTCATCCACGTGCAGGGGCAAGAGGTTGACGGATGAGATGACCAACCTTGGTAATCCCCAATACGAGAGGAGTCTCAAATAGGGGCAGTCTTGACCCAAACTAAATATGAATTTCATGATATACATCTCGCCAAAAGGGCTATTATGAAAATCAAGTCAGAATTTCGATAAAAGCAAGATTGTGAATTATGGCATGACAAGAGTGGCAAAGTCCCCGCAGGGAAAATCCTGGTCGTATGCATGTCAAGGGTCTAAAAATCAAAGGCATAAAGCCCCGGCGCAACAGACTACCTCTTTGAGGGGGAACACCTTGGAAAGAATTCAAGTCCCGACATCTCCCATCCTGCATAAAGCTTATCTCCAATTATTATTCTCTTCTCCCTCCAAGACCGAACATTTCTCAGGTATGGCCTTGGTAGGGGTACCGTTGATCAAGGGCAGTCGGTTATAGGGCGCCACCCTTCAATGCACGCCCAGCTTTGGGCAGTTTTTAGCAAAAGGGGAAGGAACGAGGACCCCTAGCCAGTGGTTTAAGACACCCTTTGATGCTGCTTTAGCAATGTCTAACCAAAATCAAACAAAATTGAATGTTTCTTGTCCAAAATCTATAAAAATTTGAATATCTTTCCCAAAATTCATAAAAATTGAAATATTTTTCAAAACCCATAAAAATTTGCATATTTTTCCAAAATTCATAAAAATTTGAGTATATTTTCAAAAACCACATAAAAATTTACATATTTCAAAAAAAAACTCCATAAAAAGTGCATTGTATTTTCTGATGGTGTTTTGCAGGAACAGCTTTGCAAGGACCAAGAGCACGGGATGAGTCCTATCTCCACTCATTGCTATCAATCTATTGATTCTCCCGATATTCTCATGACATGCCACCCTGGGCATTTTTGGTTATCACCTCCTTATATCATTTTTGGTTATATCTCCTGATTATCATTCTGATTATTCATCTCCAGATCTTTCAATCAACTCCTACTAATTTCTCTTGATCAATTCTGCCGATGGGCATTATCAGATCTTGATCATTCAACTCCAAATCTTAATTAGCCAAGTTGGCATCCTCATGACAAAATAACAAACAATGATGCTTTGCAATATCATGATTCAACTCATAATGGTTACTATGTTGTGACATGCTATTGATGCTTTGATTCATGCTATGCTTGCTACGCTTAAATGCCTTATTCATTGCTTGTTATCTTTTATATCTTGGCTGATGAATTTTTGAGCGCAGGATAAGAAGCTCTTGGTCCCACCGACTGGGCATCATCATCCAAGCCCCACGGTGCTTGCAGCTTAGTTCTAAGTTCCCATGCTCATTGCACCACCATCTCCTGTATGCATTTTACTATATGTTACATATGATACTAGATTATATCAAGGACCTTGTGGCTTTGGTAAATCTGGAATTTGAGTTCCCCTTCATCAAAAACGATGACGATTCCAGAGGCATCTTAGTCATACGGATAGGCCGTTGAGCCGTCCGAGACTAGGGACGATGGTTCCTTTTTATGAGTTGGTGCGTGGATAAACGGGCTTCGGCTTAGTATCAGCTCGTGAAATCGGTTTCTTGACCCAGTCTTGGCAGCTTAGCAATATTATCCTTGATTATCTTATATTTTCATTTGATTTAATTTTTCCTTTTAAACCCAGCATGCATTCATGTAGGAATTTGAAACAATTGTTGAAAAATCATTCTGATGAGCTGACTTCGAGGGTTGAAGTTGATCTTAATCTTTCCAGATATGAGATATTCCATGCCGGATTGAATCTTCAGTTCGTTTTGTTGCTGTTTTGGGTGATTTTCTCGAAAGCTCCTTGTTTGGATTTTTATCATCTTATTTCAATCCTTTCCTTTGATCCACCTTGGCTGCAGCACGTCCACTGGCTGGTAACCGCTCCCCAATGGTGAAACTTACAGGTTTGTGACCTGGGGTACTTCCACCGCGCTGGAAGTTGATCATTTATTTTATCTCCTTCGTGCACCGCGTGCACAACTCCCCTTTTATCCAAACATTGTTGATTTCATTGAATTTCCCGAGATTTGCTTCATCTCGTTCTTTTGATTTGATTCTCATCAAGTGATGTTGATTGCGTGTCTCATCACACCTTGGCATCTACTTTTCAGTTTGCTACGCTCCCTTGCAAAGCAGACGCCAAGGCGGCGCAGCTGTAGACACGCTAAAATTGATATTATTTTGAGTATATTTCATATTACCGTGCAATGCCCCATTTGACCCTCAAATTAACTTGTTTGAGTGGTTTTTCCCATTTTTATTGAATTTCTCCTATTTTTCCCCAATTTTTCTTGATTTTCTCTTATTTTCTCCTTTTTCCCATTTTTCTGGATTTTATGGGCATTTATCTCATTTTTGAAATTCACGACCTGGGTAAGGGCGTGTTTTTAACAAAACACGACCTGATCTGGGGCGTTTCTTTGAGAAAGGACGCCCACACCTGAGGGCGTCAATTCTTGGTGTTTGACCGACTTCCCCGTTTTCAAGACTTGAAATTAATGCCCTTCCCAGGGGCGTGTTTTTAAAAGTGGCTTTTCCTGGGGCGTGTTTCACAATTTTCAAATATGGGGAGTTTTTATTTCTAAAATTGGTTTTGAAAGAAACGCCCTTGTGCAGGGCGTGTTTTTAAGAAACGCCCTCTGGGCAGGTCGTCAATTCAACAATTGACGCCCTGAACTAGGTCGTGTTTCACTTTTGTGCTCCGAACGAACGCAACCTTTCCCAGAGAGACTCCTGCTTCGTTTGGGCTCTTGCCCAGCTTAATCCTCCCCTATTTGGGCTCTTGCCCGTTCTTATCTCTTCCTCCTTTGGACTCTTCCCTCCTTATCTCCTTTTCTATCTTATTAATAGAGCTTCTGAGCTCTGTTGATCGGTTGGATTCAGGAGGCTTCTTCCCCGTTATTTTTCTTTTGTTTTTCTTCTTCCTCCCTCCGTTCTTCTTCTTCTTCTGTTTCCTTTTCTTTTCTCTTCTTTTCTTCTCACAAATTGCTGTTGCCGTTGGCTAAGGAGGGGCTCCTGCACACGTTCAAGTCTTCATCATCTTCTGGGAACTTCTCCCCATCGAGCATCCAAGCCAAAACAACAGATTTCTCTATCTTTCTCTTTCTTTGTTTCATTTTTGTTATATTAGTTCATGCATGCATCATCTTCTATTGATTTTTCAACTCAACTACGTTGAGTATTTTCCCCTTAGTGCACTCCTGCACATTTATATATCCTTCATCATTCATCTCCCACACCCTCTTTGCATAGGGGTTTAAGGGCTAACCACCCTTAAGGTGTGTTCTTCACCATATTTTCATGCTCATATTTTTATTTAGGATTTGATGCTACACTCACCATGTTCTAATTCCTATCTTTATTTGGTGTTTGTCTTTTCTTGCAAGGGTAATCAAAGGAAGAACTCTCTTCATCGGCCGGCCGATCTAGAAGAGAAAGGAGCACTCACAATCCCCGCACTTTTAAAGGTATTTTTCGCGATCCCTCCATGATTTTCATTATTATCTTTTGAGGCCTTCGTGTCTCTGGCGATCACGTTTTTCCATCTTAGCACCTCGTGCTATTTCATGCCCATATATTCTTATTCTTTTATTTTTATTTGTTTAAGTAGATCTTCTTTTAAAAATTAGAATCTACATCAAGAAGCTCCGGCACTACATGTTGTCACACGAAATAAAATTAATATCCCGGGTAGACCCGCTCAAGTACATTTTGTCACAACCAGCACTCAACGCTTAGGCAAATGGGAGGTAATCCTCATGGAGTTTGATATCTCCTATGTGCTGCAGAAGGCCATTATGGGGTAGGCCATCGCAAATTTCTTTGTCGCACATCCGGTCCCTGAAAATTCTCCTTTGGTAACAGAATTGCCTGATGATGAAACCCTAGAAGCATGTCAAGCCCAACAGACTACGTGGTAGTTATACTTTGATGGAGCCTCAAGAACTGAAGTGTCTTCAACTGGCCAGGTCAAAGTTAGAGTAGGGGTAGGCATCGTCCTGAAGTCACCGGAAGGGGAGGTTCTGTACACCTCCTACTCAATAAACAAGCCATGCACCAACAATGAAGCCGAATACGAAGCACTGATAATCGGCCTCCAAATTGCCCTCAATATGGAGATACAGATGCTGCAAGTATTTGGCGATTCCATGTTGGTCGTCAAGCAAATACAGGGGGAGTTTGATGTCCGAAAGCCAGAACTCACTCCTTATCATCAAAAGGCGCTGCGCCTCATGGAAAATTTCTACTACATTGAACTCAACCATGTGGGCCGAGGGCTAAATGTTCAGGCTAACGCTCTGGAAAAGCTAGCCAGCTCTTTGGCAGTCTGTGGACACACTTTCGGGACATTGCTCATTTTTATTAGTTTATTCATCCTTTTATTCATTTATTCGATTTATTAGTGCGAGGGCGTGCCAGTCACCTAGGTGACGATTTATGCGGGCTTGAAAGAAGCCCATGGTGCGCTCGATATGACTAATCAGACAAATGTGTGGTTCGTCTTGGGTCTGAGAACCCGTCGCACCATAAAGGCTACGACGTTAATTACATCCCCTCGGAGAGGAGAAAACCCTTGATTAATCACTAGAAAAGGGGGCCTATGGCCTGAGATTCATAGTAACGGAAGCGAGATCCAAATCTTGGATTGCGTTTAAACAGACCTCACGACGGGGCGTAAACGTTCATAGATGCGTGCATGTCGGTCACTGGCGGACCATTTCTTGTTTGGACGAAAGTCCGTGTTTGTAGCGTAAAAGACGGTGACAAACCGTACGAATGTCTGCCGTAGGTACGACAAGTTTAATATGAGTGCGGGGTTGGATCCCGGTATATATGTCGGTCACTAACTGACCATTCATTGTTCGGATGAGAGTCCGCATTTGAAGCATCGAAGGCGAAGATAAAGCCATACGGGTGTCTGCCGTAGGTACGGCAAGTTTAATATGAGTGCAGGGTTGGATCCCGGTAAGGACGGGTCAAATTGATGAACTATTGGCCCGAGATGTGTTCAGATCATGACCATGTCGGGGATTCCGAGGTCCACATCGGATACCATGGGGCATCATTACTTTTCTCTTCACGCCCAGTCCGGGGAAGCGAATTGTTAAGTGTGAAGCCCGAACTCGCCAACATGCGCCCTCGCAGGCGGATCGACGAAAATCGGGGCTAATACGACGTGGAATGCATGGTGGGGGCTAATACGGCGCGCCCTTAAAACGGCGCGCCCTTAAAATGGCGCGCCCTTAAAACGGCGCACCCCAAGGGTTTAATCCGGTGCGCCCTTAATACGGCGTGCCCCAGGGTTTAATCCGGCGCGCCCTTAATACAGCGCACCCCAAGGGTTTAATCCGGCGCGCTAAGACTGTGCTAGTTTAGGGCCCAAAAGTTTTGAATGGATTATGAGTGTAAGGCTAAAACGACGCGGGGGGGTGCCGCGCCAGAAAATGGCGCATCGGTTTGGGGCGCGCCGGATTAGGGCAGTTTCGATTGATTAGGGATTAAGATGAAAAACCAAGTGATTTTCTTGAAACTTTGGTGTTAATTAAGAAGATTGCCGAGTTTATTCAGGTCCCGAATGTCCTACAGACATGGCCAGTCCACACTTATGCGAGGTTCTTACTCGAGCATAGTCAAAAATAGACTAAGTGTTCAGTCAAAAATTGGGCAGCACCTCCCCATGACCAGAGGGTTGCGGGGGTGAAGTGGAGACAGTCCCACAGCATCTGGGGTACGCTCCTTAAAGCCGGGAGTGCCAAACGGTGACCGGCAGACCTCAATGGAGGGAAACCCCGAGGCCTAGCCTACGAGGGGCATCAACACTCCACGAGTTGAAGATATGATTGAAAGGGACGAATGTTTGCCCAGTAGGGTTATGAATGTTCATCCTTCTGTGGGTTCCTTTGAAGGCCACGCTATGGAAAAGCGAGCTTCAAAGATCCTAGATGAGTGGGAGGCTGAGTGCAGAAGAGAATGGAGACTCAACAAAAACACCGCGTTTGCCAAAACTTTCTTTTATTCATCCATAAGCAAAGGAAGATCAGAATACAGGTGGGGATCTACCCCAAAGCAGAAGGAGAAAATACATGAACGAGGAAGGGGAACAGAGCACAAGCTCTTCCCCCCAAGCTCACTCTCCTCTCCTTACCTCTAGTTCTCTTCTCTCTTTTTCTTCTTCTATTCTTTCTCTGACTCGTTCTCTCTCGAGCTCCCGAGAGCTCTCTTCTGGTGGGTGGAAGAATGCCTCTCAAGCCGTGGTTCTCCTCTCCCAGAGGGAGTTCTCTCCCTCTTTTTTTTTGTTCTCGAACCATGCAGGATGCAAGGGAGGCTCATCTGGGGAAGAAAGCTCCTAGAAGCTTCTTCCTTTCTTTTCTCCCGACAAAGGAGTTGGTAGCAAGCTATTTCTGACTTCCCCGAGCTTGGCCGACGGATAATCGGGAGCTGTCGGGAGACTTCTCTGCTTCACGCAACTCTCGGTCCATCTGTCTGCGGGAAATAGGGGGCCGAAAGCAAGATGGGACAGCTTCGGGTTAAAACGGCGCGACATTGTACGCGCCGGATTAACAACACAACGAGAATGGCTTGAATAGTAAGGTGTGAATAGTGATATGAATAGTGGCATGAATAGTGATGGGGGCCGGTTTAAGAGGCTATGCAAGGGAGCGCGCCATATTAAGATCCAAAGAGGAAGGGGCGCACCGGTTTAAGGAAGCCCAAGGGGGGGCGCCTGTTTAAGGGGGCGCACCGGTTTAGGTGATGGTGGCGCCAGTTTGGGCTTTATCTCATGGTTTCGGCCGTTCAGACGACCGCTTGTATTCCTGGAATGCTCCGGTTACAATGCACTGCCTCTGGGGTGTTTGGTTTGAAGCCTTTGAGCCCCAGTTTAGGACTCAGAGTGATTTTCAGGACATGACGAACCCGTGTCTGAATTCCTGGGTTTTCTCTCAATTTGGGCTTCGGTATGGCCGGTTGGAGAGTCGTGGTCATATCTTCTGCTTGAGGGGCTTCCTTATCGGGTAGCAGACCACCAAGCACGTTCTCGTCCGGATCGGGCGAGGTATGGGGTTTATTCGGCATTTCTATCTTCGAATTGCTATCGGATGCGGAGGCGTGCGTGCCGTATGATCTTCATCATCATTTTTTGACGTCCACACAGTCCCACCGGATGAAACCTTGAATATTATGGTGATCAACCGACGCCAAGTCCCTAGCATGCTAGATGCACAACTGGATGAGTATGAGGTCGCAATGGCCGAAGAGACCCATATGCATGATTAGAGAGAGTCTCTCCTATAGTGGTTTAAGCATCAACGACTGCCAAAAGAAAGAGAACAAAGGATGAAGCTACTCTGGACCAAAGACACCTACGAGGTCAGGAGTGGAACTTTGTTCCGAATTATGGCAGATGCCCGCAAGAAGATCCTGCTTCGCTGCCTGTCAATAGAAGAAGCCTGGCAAGTGATGCGAGAGATACATGCTGGAGCGGTCAGAGCACCTCAAGTCGGGCTGAAAATGAAGATTGAAATCAAGAAATTGGGCTACTACTGGCCCACCATGTTTGACGACCATTGCAAGTTTGCCAAATCATGTCATAAATGTCAAGTGCACGCCACCGTGCCTAGAAGGCCTCCAGTGCCACTGCACCTAACAATTCCCGACTGGCCCTTTGCATAATGGGGAACCAATGTGGTTGGCCCTCTCCCGGCATCTTCTGGTAGATGCAAGTACATTTTAACGGCAACAGACTATTTCTCCAGATGGGCAGAAGCCATAGCACTTAGGGAAGTGATTGGAGAGTTGGTTGCCAGATTCATCCGCCAGAATATTATATTCCAGTTTGGTGTTCCTGGCCGAATCACCTCCGACAACGGTAGTCACTTCAGGAATCAGAAGATTTACCGGCTGTCTGATAAGTATAAGATTGATTGGATAACTTCCACTCCCTACAACCCACAGACAAATGGGTTGGCAGAAGCTTTCAATAAAACCCTATGCACACTCTTGGTTAAAATAGTCAGCTCCCATACGAGTGACTCAGAGGAGAAGATGTACGAAGCTCTATGGGCATATCAGACTGTTTACAAGACTCCCACAGGCTGCTCACCTTTCTCACTTGTATATGGTTTAGAGGCTGTGGTTCCCATTGAGCTCAAAGTGCCGTCACTAAGGGTCGCCATCCAGTATGGTCTGGTCCATGATGAACAAACCAATATCGAAAGAAGGTTTGAGGAACTTTCTGACCTAGAAGGGAGGCATCTTCAAGCGCAACAAAATATACAAATATACCAAGCCTGTATGGCCTGTGCTTTCAACAAGCTAGTCAAAGGGTGATAACTCAAGAAGGGAGACCTTGTCATAATGAAAAAGAAAGAAGTCATGTCCTCCAACCCTAAAGGCAAATTCGCCGAAAACTGGTTGGGCCCATATGTGGTCTGACAGGTATATGAGGGAGGAGCCTATGTCGTGGTCAACCACAGAGAAGAGGTGCAGTTCTCGCCCCTCAATGGAAGACATCTGAAGCTATATCATGCGCCACCACCCCCTCTAGGTAGAGTGGTGAAGGATTGAATGAACTTTGCAACTAAACCATGGCCTCGACACTACCCTACAATGACTGTCCCAATCGACAAATACATCTTCATTGATTTAGACCTTTCGTCTAATCAATGCTTTAACCTTTCATCCTTTGCGTTGACGTTAATCCCACGTCAACAAATAAACATCTTTCGGCGAACGGCTTCGTGCCTAAGCCGCCACATATACATCTTCTTTTATTTAGACCTTCCATGTAAATCAATGCTTAAACCTTTCATCCTTTGTGTTGACGTTAACCCCACGTCAACAAATAAACATCTTTCGACGAACGGCTTCATGCCTAAGCCGCCACATATACATCTTCGTTGATTTAGACCTTCTGTCTAAATCGATGCTTAAACCTTTTATCCTTTGCATTGACGTTAACCCCTACATCAACGAATAAACATCTTTCGACAAAAGGCTTCGTGCCTAAGCCGCTACATATACAGCTTCGTTGATTTAGCCCTTCTATCAAAATCGATGCTTAAACCTTTTATCCTTTGCATTGACGTTAACCCCACGTCAATGAGTAAACCTCTTTCGGTGAATGGCTTCAAGCCTAAGCCGCTACATATACATCTTCATTGATTTAGACCTTCTGTTTAAATCAATGCTTAAACCTTTTTCTCCTTTGCATTGGTGTTAACCCCATGTCAATGAATATATGTCTTTCGGCGAACGCCTTCGTGCCTAAGCCGACACATATACATCTTCATTGATTTAGACCTTCCGTCTAAATCGA
Source organism: Amorphophallus konjac (assembly GCA_022559845.1). Classification (NCBI taxonomy): domain Eukaryota; kingdom Viridiplantae; phylum Streptophyta; class Magnoliopsida; order Alismatales; family Araceae; genus Amorphophallus; species Amorphophallus konjac. Next base: position 123,596,190 of record CM040122.1, on the reverse strand, counting down.
TGCTTAAACCTTTTATCCTTTGCATTGACGTTAACCCCCACGTCAATGAATAAACATCTTTTGGCAAATGGCTTCATGCCTAAGCTGCTACATATACATCTTCATTGGTTTAGACCTTCCGTTTAAATCAATGCTTAAACCTTTCATCCTTTGTGTTGGCATTAACCCCACGTCAACGAGTAAGCGCATCATCAGCAAACGGCTTCATGCCCTCGTCGATCCACATATACCTATGTCACCGTTCGTTTAGACCTTACGTCTAATCAACGCTTAAACCTTTTTCTTCTTTACATTGGCATTAACCCCACGTCAATGAGCAAGTTTGTTGGGCTCGAACGTTACATTTCGACCCACAAGGAAGTCAACTTCGTACATATTGTAAAAAAAATGGTGCTCAAAATGGAGGTGCCCCGCCGAACTTGTGCAGACGTTCTGTTGTGCAAGGGTAAGAATGGCTGTAACCCGGCTATGGCGAAAACCCGAAAGGGCATTGCGAGCAAAATTGGGTACCCTGCCATGCGAAAACCCGAAAGGGCCTATGGGCAAAAGCAAGAAGGGGCTGGCTCCGGTGAAAACTCGAAAGGGCGCTTGGGTCAGTAAGGTGGTAATAAAAAAAGAAGAAGGAAGAGTATGTTCTGTTCACTCTCTCTGAACCTATATCCTCTACCTGCAAGACCCTCAGAAAGGTCAAACCTTCACTTGTGCTCACGAAACCACGCACGGGACAATTGTCATTGAAGAGGGGCGATCTCACGCTGGTCTTGAGCTGGAGGAGGCGATCATCGGACAGTGAACTGCAAGGAAGGGAAACATATCAGAGGGCCCAGGGGTGGTTCCCTGGGGAAAAACCCTCCGATGCCTAAGTCAGTAGAGTAGTGGTGGAAGCTATGAAGGGAGGAGGAAAGAGACGCACGAGATCCCTCTCCATCAAGGTGGTGAAGTGGTTCATGCTCAGGGAGTTTTAGGCATATGTTGGCCTTACCTTTCACTGGAGGGAGTCCCAGGTTTAAATAGTGCGCCAGCCTTATGAGTCCCGTAAGCTGAGGAGTTTTAGGCGGGGGTTACGTCCTCGACGTGGGCTCTTTACGTCCTCGTCGTGGGCTCTTATAGCCTTGTGGACTCGTGGGCCCCCTTATCCTCTCAAACTCCTGTTCAGAAAGGGCTCTCAACGGCAGCGTGGATAAGAAACTGTCGGTCGACCCAAGCGTGAAGAGTGCCAGCCTTGTCCCGGGCAATAGGCATAGCTCGGGAGAGAGTCGGTCAGAGTGGGCGCTAAGGGCTAGCCTTTATCCCGGGGAGGGGGATAGGTCGGGCGTGGGTCTTCCTCCGACCGGACCGACGCTTGGCCTTCCGAGCCTAATGGCCACCTAGGAAGTGCTTGATGCCGAGTGATCTTATTGGGCTTCTATGCTAAGTGGGCCCTGCGGGGCGGTCACTTAGATGAGTTGGGCCTCGTTTGGTCTCGCTGGACCTAGTTTGGCCGCTCTAAGATGGGCTACAGAAATCCCCCTCTCCACTTGTCCCCCTCCTACTCCCGAGCCTTGGCAGGCTCGGAAGAGTAGCCGTTGGGGTTTTAGAACAACGTGGCTCGGGTGGGTGGAGATCTGGCGGTGTTGAGAAGCCACGTGTCGTGGTCACCTAGGCCCGTAATAATGATAATCCTAACGGATTTGAAATGAGGGGGTCCCCCTTTCTCGGAGGTAGGAACGACGCACTGCCTTCCGCGAGGGGATATAAGCGTAGTGCGCTGGCTGCCGTTCCATACTTCCTCCGGTTTTAGGGTTCTACTCTCCATTGTGTTTGCTTTCGGGGTTCTTTGATGCGCCGTGGGGATACGGTGGAAGAGCAGAGACTCGCGGTGGCGTTTGCAGAGTTGGCGTAGATAACCGCGGAGGCGGTTCAACAGCTTCCCCTTCCTCCAGAGTCTTCAGGGTCTTGGGAGCCTTCCCCGTCAAGTTCATCTTCAGAATTTATGGCGGATCAGTCTCCGGAGATTGAGGAGTTTGAGGGTGAGCTTGAGGCGAGGGTGATGGTGATACCGCCGGCTCTGAACTGCAGCGAGCTAGGGGAGACGGAGGTGAAGCGGCTGGAGCATCAGTTTTGCCTGCCCTATCAGTATTACTTCGTCGCGGCTACCACAAACGAGATGAGCCTGGGTTCTCGTACGGGTCATATCTGCTCCTTCCTTCTGTCGTGGAAGGGTGGGTTCCACCTTCCCTTTGACCCTTTTGTTCTTAAGCTTCTTAATTTCTTTCAGTTGGCTCCCATACAGTTGGTAGCCAACTCTTATCTTCTTCTCTCCGCTTTTTGCATCCTCTGCATCCAGTGTGGGGTTCCTCCTTCCTTGGACCTCTTCCATTATTTTTTTGAGTTGAAGGGGCATTCTTCGGCCGGGAAGGGCTTCTATTTTGTCCAAGCGAGGTGAAACAGGAGCCGTGTCTCCTTAGCCACGAAGGACTCTTCCCACAAGGGGTGGAAAACTCAGTTCTTCTGGGTGGGGATTTTTTCCGTAGAGGAGATTTGGAGGTGTCCCGTAATCCCCAACTTTCATCCGAACATCCCTCCGAGGCAAGATGAGTTCTCTCCGGACGTGGAGAAGTACGCAGCCATTCTGATAAAGCATCGCCAGTCCACGGAGGAGCTGGTGACTCTGGAGAACATCGAGCGATGGCTTCTCCAGCGGCTACGGCCGACAGGTACGGGCACCCCGAATCACCTTCCTCTTCGGATGATGAAACTATTTTTCTTTTCTTGACCATATTTTCTTCTGCGCAGACGCCTGGCGGCCGGCCGCTGAGGAGGATCCAGTGTCCGAGCGGGAAGTGATCGATCTGGGTGACGACTCGACTGCCGTCGAGCCGCGAACTCCCGAGGGCCACTCCCGAGCCCGAGATAGGGGCAAGGGGTAGGCCCGGGAAGGGTCTTCTAGGCCACGAGGGTCCAAGCGCAAGGATCCTATGGAGGGGATGATACGGGAGCCGTGAGGACCAAGAAGCGGGCCAAGAAGGCCGGGGCCATCCTCGTAGTCGAAGGTGGCTCTGGCTCGGCTCTCCCCTCTGCCGAGGGTGACAGGGCCGACCCTATTAGGATGGCTCTCCCATCCACCGAGCAAGAGGGGGCCGAGGAGGCCAGGGCCATTTCTGTGGTTGGCGGCGATGATGGCCCGGCTCTCCCCTCTGCAGGAGCCGAGGGGGCCTCGGCCGAAGTGGGCGACTCCAGGACTGTGACTGAGACTGGAGTGTCGGGCGAGGCAGGCGACACTCCGGGTGGCGACGCCCGGGCTGAGCCGATCGAGGCCGGGGGGTCGCAGGGAAAGGCGACGTAGCCCCAACCGACCAAGGCAAGAGAGGCGGATGAAGTAGCGGCTCAATCCAGGCCGGCCGGCGGGGCTCTCGAGGGGATGCCGCTCGAAGGGGGGGCCCTTATGCTAGCGTCTCTAGAGAGGCTGGGCATCTAGGGCCCTCTATACCAGATGTGTCGCAGCATAGCTACGAAGGTGGTGAAGGGAGGAGACAGGAAACGCTCCCCACCCATGGCCCTTGAGATGGTTATGGAGGGTGGTCTGATCCTGGCTCAGATGGGAGCTTCTCTAGTTGAGGCCTATGCTCGGTCGGAGTCGGAACGGGCAAACCTTGCCTGGATTCTTGGTGCGTCCGACAGGAAGGTAGCTTGACTCACTGATGAGCATGATGGGCTTCGGCGGGAGCGTTCCTCGGTTAGAGAGCGGGCGAGGGCGAGCCAAGTGGAGGCTCGGACGCTGGCCGAGCAACTGGCTCAAGCCCGCGTGTCGCTCGAGAGGAAGAGCAAGCTTCTGGAGGAGGAGCATCTGGCCCACGTGGAGCAAGATGGCCAATGGGAGGCTGAGCGCGCCGAGCTATTGGACCGAGCGGAGGAAGCCACACGTATTTGGCTGGAGGTTGAGGCTGATTGGGCCGAGGCAGAGAAGCAGATGGCCGAGGCAGAGCGGAGGTTGGCTGAGGCCGAGTGGGAGAAGACCGAGCTTGCTAGTAGGTTGGGATCGGCCGGGGCGGAGGCACTCGAGCAATACAAACGCTCGGAGGCCTACCGGGTCGACCTCAAACAGGCTGCCCTCCCCTACTACTAGTTAGCACTTCGCCGGGGCATCCGCAAGGGTTCGTGCAAGGTTACAGCCGTGCCGTCTCTTACGCGGAGGAGCAGGAGCCCGGGACAATCAGCTTCCCGTCCGGGCAACGCTATGACTCAGATTCGGCGTCCTCCGATTCCTCTGGTCCGGTGTCGGAGGAAGGAGGAGACGAGGGGGGCTCGTCTTCGCCCGAGGGGTCGCCAACTCCGGATGCCTCGGGAGGGCGCGCAACCGAAGTAGTTCCCACACAGGTGGGGTCAATGCCACGGTCGGCCATCGTCGAGGGTGTCGGGGGAGGATCGCCCGAGCCTTCAACTTTCGAGCCTCAAGATGGGCCGGGGGCCTGATGTATTTGTTTTTCTTTTTCTCCTTGTAAGTTTTTCCTTTTCCGAAGAAAAACTTCCTTTTTTTTATGTAAAGGAAGGTCGAAAACGTAAGGCAGTAACGTTATGATAAAGACTTGACTATCTTTTACCACCATTGCCGTGGTTTGACCAGCCTATCCGTAGTAGTTGGAAAGTGCCGATATGTTCTGCATGGATCTCGCATGATGGTTGGGCGAGCATCTGACATGGTGTCTTTCCGTTTTCTCATACTTTTAATGCATGGCCGCTTCGTGTTCTGCTGGGATGGAACCGAGGGGTCTGAGGTGACCGTTCATAGGGAGAGGTCCCTTCAGCGTGTTCTCGAGGGGAGAATCATTTAAGGCAAGTAGGCTCCCTTCGCCTATAAAAGGTCTGAAGGGCGTCTCTTCCTCTCCATCACTTAGGGTTTTCTCTGATAGTCTTTCCTCCCTCCTTCTTCATGAAACGTTGTGCCGTCAAATTTGAAGCATGGAAGATGCTCTGGAGGATGAAGCTACTGACGATGGAGGGCAGAGAGTCTTTTTCTGCTTCGGGTCTGAAGGGGGTTCGACGGCCGGCGGGCAGGTTAGAAGGGGGTTCGATGTGCGGAAGCGCATCACCTTCTTTTATCAATTCCAGCGGCATTTGCGGGGAGGGGCGTAACGGCGGATGGATGGGGGGATCAGGCACCCCTTTCTCTCGTCCCTTCCCGCTCACTCTCTTGAAGGGATTTCTCTCAAGATTCCTCTCCACTTCCTGCTTCTCCTCCCTTCTCCCACAGCCTCTTTCTCTCTCTTCTACCCTTCTTATCACTTCTTTCACTCTTCGGAGGGTGCCTCTTGACATCCTCTTCTATTAGTTGGCTTCCTCTTCCCCTTAATCTTCCCTGCTCAACTTGGAAGGTAGGCTTCTTCTGTCACCTTTGTTCCGAGTTACCAGAGCCAATGGGGTCGACTATCCTTTATCCGAGCCAGTTTTCGCACGAGGCAGAGTCAGTGGCTGGACGTAGGAAGTTTAACCGAGTCAGCCGAGCGATGGGCTCGTACGGCGGTGCTAGATGGATTTTTGCTTTTTTGACATGTATTGTATTGGCTTCGGTCTTTGTGATGTACAAATAATTGTTTAAATGAAAGAGGAAGGAAATTTTTGCTTTATCTCATATTGCTTACACAACTGAGGTGTTCAGAAGTAGAACTTGCGTAGTGTAGTCGCATTCCACGTCCGAGGGATGAGTTCTTCTTCCATAGTAGATAATCGGTACGCTCCTTTCCCGAGCGTCTCGACCACTCGGTAGGGGCCTTCCCAATTAGGGGATAACTTGCCCGCCGCCTCAAGTGGTCGAGTGGCTTCAGCTTTCCTGAGAACGAAGTCTCCCAGCTGGAAGTGTCTGTCCCAAACTTTGGCGTTGTAGTATCGAGTGAGACGGCGTTGATATTCTGTTGCGCGGATGCTGGCAATCTCTCAGAATTCATCTGTTAGGTCGAGGTTTTCGAACAGTTTTTGGTCGTTTTCCTCGGGTGGGAAGCAGATGACTCGGAGGGAGGGATTGCCAATCTCCAACGGGATCACGGCCTCGGTGCCGTACACCAGCTGAAAAGGACTCTCACCGGTTGCCGTTCTGGGAGTCATTCTGTGCGACCAAAGTACGTTCGGCAATTCCTCGAGCCAGCTGCCCTAGGCTTTGCCGAGCCTAGTCTTAATACCTTTTAAGATAGTCTTATTGGCATTTTCGACCAGCCCGTTAGCCTGAGGGTGGGTGACCGAAGTGAAGTGATTGTGAATGTTTAGGTCGGCACATCTGTCTCGGAAATAATGAGAATCAAATTGCCAACCATTATCGCTCACTATCACCCGGGCGATGCCGTAGCGACAGATGATCGATTTCCAGACGAAACTCCAGACGACTGTCTCGGTGATCCTAGCTGTGGCTTCGGCCTCGATCCACTTGGTGAAGTAGTCGATCGCGACGATGATGAACTTCTTCTGGGCCTGAGCTGAAGGGAACAACCCAAGGATGTTGATCCCCCACCGAGTGAAAGGATAAGGCTCGGCTAGGGTGACGAGCTCCATTGCGGGCTGATGGACCAAGTGGTCAAATCGCTGGCATCGGTCACACTGTTGCACGTAGGTCGAGCAGTCGTGCTGCAGAGTGGGCCACCAGTAACCCTGCCGAAGCAAGATCCTGGCGAGCGACCTTCCTCTTTGATGCACTTTAGGAGGGGACCGGAGAAGGATCTACGGTACAAAGTGCCATCCAGAATGATGAATCATCGGGCATGATATTTCAGTCTCCGGGCTTCACGAGGGTCGGGAGGCTCCTGAGAGTCTTGGAGCCACGACAGGTAGGGGGTACGCCAATCGCTTGGGGAGGCCGAGTCAACAGCCATGAGCTCTTTTTTTTTATATAGAAAGCCCTACCTAGTGGTGATTTATAATGTGGAGCCAGTTCGGAACCCACAGTCTAGATCACAACCAGGGGGGTATTTTATTGATCATAAAAAGAATAGAACTTACAGCACTCTAATGCTAGGCATACCTAGCTTATCTAGTCTAGTAGCACCCTTAGTAACATTGGGGAGATCATGTTGTGAGGTAAAAAAAGAATTACAATGTGTTTGACACTCTAGCTCTGAATCGATCCTCGATCACTCTAGCTCTTCGAGAAGGACCGATCGAGTACCCTCGGGGTCTAGAGAGGAGGCAAGCCGAGAGAGGGCGTCCGCACGGGAGTTTTTCTCCCGAGCTATTCGGACTACCTCAAAACTCTCAAACTGTTGTGCCACGATTTTGACCAGCCGGAGGTATTTGACCATCGGTTCTTCCCGAGCTTCGTAATCGCCGTTGACCTGGCTAGCGACCAGTTGGGAGTCAGTGTGAATTCTGACTCGCTCAGCCCCCAACCGTCGGGCCATACGGGCTCCCGAGATAAGGGCTTCATTCTCGGAGGCGTTGTTGGATGCCGGGAAGTTGATCTTCAAGGCATATTGCAGCTCTGCTCCTTCGGGGGACTTCAGGAGGATACCGGCGCCGCTCCCGGCCGAGTTGGAGGACCCGTCGATGAACAATTCCCAGGTTGGCCCGAGATTTGCGGACGTAGATTTTTCTTCGGTCGGGATGGTGCTATCGACGATGAAGTCAGCGGGCGCCTGTCCTTTCATAGCCGAGCGAGGCCGATACGATATATCGTAGGCCCCGAGCATGATGGCCCACTTGACGAGGCATCCCGAGGATTCAGGGTGAGCGAGGATCCTCTTCAGTGGTTCATCGGTAAACACGATGATGGAGTGCCCTTGGAAGTAGGGTCGAAGGCACTTGGCCGAGGTAACCAATGCTAGCACGAGTCTCTCGGTTGCGGGGTACCTTCTTTCAGCCTCGTGGAGCACCTTGCTGGTGTAGTAGACCGGTCTTTCAACTCCCGAGTCATTTCTGACCAGGATCGAGCTAACTTTAGATGGAGTTGCCTAGAGGTAGAGATGTAGGGCTTCACCTGGAATAGGCTTGGACAGCACCGGGGGTGAAGCTAAGAACTCTTTAAGCTCAGCGAACGCCTTTTGGCATTCCTCGTCCCACGCGAACGTAGCAGATGCCATTTTGGGGCCCCTCAATAGTTTGAAGAAGGGTAGGCATCGTTTGGCCGCATGGGACAGGAACCAGTTAAGCGCAGCAATGCGCCCGGTAAGGCGTTGAACGTCCTTGGTGCAGGTTGGCTCCCGCATGTCCAGGATGGCCTGGACCTTGTCGGGGTTGGCCTCGATCCCACGTTGGGCCACCAAGAAACCCAAGAATTTCTCGGACCTTACTTCAAAGGCACACTTGGCGGGGTTGAGCTTCATGTTGTACCTCAGGAGAGTGCCGAAGGTCTCAGCCAGGTCGGCGAAGTGGTCCTCGGCCTTGGGGGTCTTGACGAGCATGTCGTTGATGTAGGCCTCGAGGTTCCGGCCAAGCTGTCCCTCGAACATATGGTTGACCAGCCTCTGGTACGTGGCTCCAGCGTTCTTTAGCCCGAAGGGCATCCGGGTGTAGTAGTATACACCGAAGTCGGTGATGAAGGCGGTCTTCTCGATATCTTCTAGATCCATTCTGATATGGTGGTAACCTGAATAGGCATCCAGGAAGCTGAGTATCTCGTTGCCCGAGGTTGAGTCAACCAGTTGGTCGATGCTTGGCAACGGATAGCAGTCTTTTGGTGTGGCTTTGTTCAAGTCGGTGAAGTCCACGCACATTCGCCACTTTCCCGAAGCTTTTGGCACCAGGACGACGTTAGCCAGTCACGTCGGGAACTGATGCGGGACGGACACGCGACTCGAGTCCAAATGGATATGCAATCCTTGGACTCTAAGCAAGCTCGCGATCGCCCCTAACGAGGGAAGCGTACGGACGTGCACGGTTGAGATACCGGCAGTGAGCTAGGGTGGTCAACTCACAAATTCGTGCCCAGATCGGGTCACGGGACGGTATCTCTCTCTCACTCGCAGCAGTGAATAACAATAAATAGCGAGCTAAGTTACTCTATCATGCTCTCTAGCAGCGGCATATAAAGCATATACGAACTAAGCAAAGTGCCGAGTAAGGAGCGAACACGATACCTTCACACTCTCGGCGTGGGGAAGACGACCCCGGCCGAACTGATACTCCCAGAATAATTATTACACAAATATTACAGCAATGAATATGAATGCCCACTCCACACAGGGAGGTAAAGGGTGACACAATGGGACCCGGGAGTAGCGGGTTCGGGTTGATGGGCAGCTTCTTGTGGAGCTTCGGCGGCACGCGTACTCACGACCATGGGACCCACTTGCTGGTCAGTGGGGCCGCGTGGGACCGGGGTTGCACCACTATGGTGGGGACGCCTAGAGGGGCAGTCCCTGGGACGGCGGTACCCTGGTTCGTCGGTCGGAGGCCGGGTGGCTCCGATCTTCACTCGTCGGAGTTGCTGCCCACGGGTCTGAATTTTGTATCAGACCCGCACGTCCCGATGAAATCTGCTACTGCAGTCACTCCCGACGTCGGATCAATGCACAAGAGGTACCGATGGAAAGATGACTTGAAATCATTCGATTTATGGTGGGAGAAAGAAATTCAAATTTCCCGTTGATGGCCTTTGTTGACTTTTAAAGCTGTTGACTCACAGGATCTGAAAACTCAGGGCAGATTTAAGTTTTCCTGAGAGTTGACGTTGAGCGCAATGTATACCTTCGATTCAGCTTTTGATCCTTTCATGAAAGCTGTAGAGGCCGAAGAGTGGAAAACGGGGATATATCTTATGAAAGGTTTGGTGGAAGTTTCGATTTTTTGGGGATTTTATACTGACCCGGGATCGGATCTAGACAGCAGAGACATAACTGAATTTATGGGAAAGACACAATTTATTAAAATAGGTAGAGGGCTTTAGAAATTTGACGAAAATTGGTGGAGGATGGGGATGGTGGATAGAACCTCCAATAAATTTAGGGATTCCAAAAAAAATCAAAAAGGGGGTCGAAAGGGGGAAGAACTAAGCTTCTGCATCACAGATCTGAAAAGAGACAGATCAGGAAGACAGAAAGACACGAAAATAAAAAAATATAAAAAGAAGGTGAAATGACGGGATAGTTTTATTGGCGGTTGGGAATCAAGTGGGGAACCAACCCTGAAAATCTCAACTTCAGATGATGTCGGAGTTGGGTGTTAAAATTCTTGTAGTAAACCTCTATCCAGCAGAATAGAGATATGGACAGCACTTCAGAAGTAGTTTCGCGGCGGCTCGAAGGCGGCACGAACGGCGGCGGCGACACCAGAGATGAATCTAAAGATAGAGGGGCTGAGATAGAAGGGGCTTACACCCTGAAATGTGGAAGAACCAGAGGGGAACCAGAGGGAGAGAGGTAGGGGCGCACCAAGCTCCAATGCTTACACAATTTTTTCTCTTCATTCATTCACACAAATGGAAATTACATGCCTTATATAATAAATGAAAAATGACAACTAATGCCCTCAGATCTAGGGTTGGGAGGGGTATACAAGGTATAGAACTAATTAGTTCTAATAGAATTTTTTCAAAAATTAAAATTTGGACCAAAATGGGGGGGGGGGCGCCCCCTTGACTAGGTAGGTGTAAGGTAGGTGGCATCTTGGACTTTTTAGTCCATTTGTCTCCCTTGAATGGTCCAACCTTCTAGATGCCACCTAGGCTAGTTGACCAGCCCCACATGGACCCAAATGGTGCCACTTGGACCAATGAGGAAGGAGTGAGGGCCCCCTTGCTGGACCTACTGATATTTTGCAGATAAACCCACAAAGACTTACAATTGTGTACCCATATAACACAAGAGTATACATACAAATATAAAAGGACATAAATGTAAACAAATATGAGCGGTCTTATTTCGATGTCCCCATCAATTCTCCCCGGGTGGGAAGAACTTGACCCCGTCGAGTAAAGGGGGCGACTGCTCGAATAGCTCCGGCGGATCCGTCACCGTACCACGTAGCCCGGGTACGCTCCACTCCAAGTGATCGTCACCTGCTCATTCCGTATATACTCGATATGCGCATGCTGCTACGGGAAGAAGCTAGAGGTGGAACACTCCGGGGTGGGGTCGCTCTCAAGGGGAGGAGACGGCTCGAAGACTCACTAGGAATCACCGCTGGGTCCCTGTAGGTGATTAGATCCGGGACATGGATGTAGAGCTGATCCCATACTCGCCTCTCACTCATACGGGACTGACATCAACAAGCTTGCACATGACGCATGCGGACTCCGACAGACCACAAACCACACAAACAAGCCACACAAAAAAATCACACAAACAAGAAACTGACTCATGCATGACTCTAGACAAACTTGAACATTCTTAGTACTACTATGACTGATGACACGGAGACACAACACAAGGGACACACGAAGGAAGACTCGATAAGGAGGATGGTCACCGTCTACATACACTAAGTGTAAAGAAAGAATAACCCACAACTTAATGCCATGAGTTCCATCCCTCGTCAACCGTCTCCGGTTCGAGAAGACTCGTCCTCGGGTATAGAAATGTGGGAGTATCAGGGGGTGGGTGACGGGAATATAATTCGGACGTCTAGTGTGAAGCACGACAAAAATGAAGTCCGGACACTGTCTCTCGTTCGCATGGCAGAAATCAAACAATACCGTATCAACATAGGGTGTCGACAGTGGTACAGTAGTCTCCAGTGGTTGCGCTACCGTAGGAGAGACGGATAAAAGTGGGATGGCGGGATCCTCCGAGGATAAAGTGGGCGAAATAGACGGGTCCGGGATGACCGGTGTGAGTGGGGTGACTAATAGTCCCTCGCCCTCTATTGGCTCACTCTCTAACCCTGAAACATTAGCAAGGTACTCCTCGACCAACTCTTGGTCAGCCTCATAACTCACTAGAATGAGCCTGGGTAGGACATCCTCGATATGTGTGTCCTCTATGGTAGGGGAATGTGAAGGAAACGGATCGGAGAAATGACTAGGACCCACATGGTTGGGCTCCGGGAGAGGTGGTGAGCATGAGTCCATAGGCGGAGCGGACTGATAGGGGTGGGAGGTTGGTGACAAAGAGGTGGGCGGTTGAATGTCGTCGTGGAAGACGAACTCGCTGGGTAGGTGAGGTGGATATAAGGTGCAAGTCCTCCTATCCCGGTCAAAGATCGCTCTCCTCTCTTCCAACCATGGCCGCCCTAATAAAATGCATGGTCTTGCTAGCATACCAATATTGCACCATGCGGCCATCGCAGTAAAAATCAGAGCCGATCATCCTTTCGAACTCGACAAAAGCAAAATCACCATCGCCGATAATCTTGCCCGTCTTGGAGAGGGACTCCACGATATCAAGAGAAACCCAATTATCCGACTCCCCATGAATGAAACGGAGTTCCGTCGTGGACCCATTGGGTAGAGTGGCTTTAGAAATGAGATGGGTGAAATCCAAGGGTCGGGCCATGAAGGCATTGAATTGGGCCACCAGGGATGACCACTCGGACACATGGTCTTGGGGAACGGCCATGGGGGTGGCGGGTAGTGGACATGCAGGCACACGGTGATAAGACACTAGACCGACTAATGCAAACACAGACTAAAGCAAAACCAAGACTCGGTACGTGGCGGAGTTAATCGATCCGAAGATCAATCGCGCAAGTGTGCGGCCTTCCCGATAGGCGTAGCCTAACGTTCTGACAACACCTTTTGATATACCGGATTATTGGGATGAAAATGCAACCTAGACCGACTTAGACGATGACTAGACGTAAATGACACTTTTTTTTTATTTTAAACACCCTAGACTCAACTGGCGCTCTGATACCAAACTGATGCGGGATGGACACGCGACTCGATTCCAAATGGATATGCAATCCTTGGACTCTAAGCAAGCTCGCGATCGCCCCTAACGAGGGAAGCGTACGGACGTGCACGGTTGAGATACCGGCAGTGAGCTAGGGTGGTCAACTCACAAATTCGTGCCCGGATCGGGTCACGGGACGGTATCTCTCTCTCGCTCGCAGCAGTGAATAACAATAAATAGCGAGCTAAGTTACTCTATCATGCTCTCTAGCAGCGGCATATAAAGCATATACGAACTAAGCAAAGTGCCGAGTAAGGAGCGAACACGATACCTTCACACTCTCGGCGTGGGGAAGACGACCCCGGCCGAACTGATACTCCCGGAATAATTATTACACAAATATTACAGCAATGAATATGAATGCCCACTCCACACAGGGAGGTAAAGGGTGACACAATGGGACCCGGGAGTAGCGGGTTCGGGTTGACGGGCAGCTTCTTGTGGAGCTTCGGCGGCACGCGTACTCACGACCGTGGGACCCACGTGCTGGTCAGTGGGGCTGCGTGGGACCGGGGTGGCACCACTGTGGCGGGGACGCCTGGAGGGGCGCCCTCTGGGACGGCGGTATGCTGGTTCGCCGGTCGGAGGCCGGGCGGCTCCGATCTTCACTCGTCGGAGTTGCTGCCCACGGATCTGAATTCTATTTTAGACCGGCGCGTCCCGACGAAATCTGCTGCTGCGGTCACTCCCGACGTCGGATCGATGAACAAGAGGTACCGATGGAAAGCTGACTTGAAATCCTTCGATCTATGGGTAGAGAAAGAAATTTGAATTTCCCGTTGATGGCCTTCGTCGAATTTTCAAGCTGCTGACTCACAGGATCTGAAAACTCTGCGCAGATTTGAGTTTTCCTGAGAGTTGACGTTGAGCGAGATGTAGACCTTCGATTCAGCTTATGATCCCTTCATGAACATTGTAGAGGCCGAAGAGAGGAAAACGGAGATATATCTTATGAAATGTTTGGTGGAAGTTTAGATTTTTTCTGGATTTTTGACTGACCCGGGGTCGGATCTAGACAGCAGAGATAGAACTGAATTTGGGGGAAAGACACAATTTCTAAAAATAGGTAGAGGACTTTAGAAATTATAGGAAAATTGTTGGAGGATTGGGATGGTATACAGAACCTCCAATAAATTTGGGGATTCCAAAAAAAATCAAAAAGGGGGTCGAAAGGGGGAAGAACTAAGCTTCTGCTACACAGATCTTAAAAGGGACAGATTAGGAAGACAGAAAGACACGAAAATGAAAAAATATAAAAAAGGTGAAATGATGGGATAATTTTACTGGAGGTTGGGGATCAAGTGGGGAACCAACCCTAACAATCTCAACTCCAGATGATGTCGAAGATGGGAGTTAAAATTCTCGTAGTGAACCTCTATCCAGCGGAACAGAGATCTGGACAGCACTTCAGAAGCGGTTTCGCGGCGGCTCGAAGGCAGCACGAACGGCGGCGGTGACACCAGAGATAAATCTAGAGATAGAGGGGCTGAGATAGAAGGGGCTTACACCCTGAAATGTGGAAGAACCAGAGGGGAACCAGAGGGAGAGAGGGAGGGGCGCACCAAGCTCCAATGCTTACACAATTTTTTCTCTTCATTCATTCACACAAATGGAAATTACATGCCTTATATAATAAATGAAAAATGACCACTAATGCCCTCAGATCTAGGGTTGGGAGGGGTATACATGGTATAGAACTAATTAGTTCTAATAGATTTTTTTCAAAAATTAAAATTTGGACCAAAATGGGGGGGGGGGCGCCCCCTTGACTAGGTAGGTGTAAGATAGGTGGCATCTTGGACTTTTTAGTCCATTTGTCTCCCTTGAATGGTCCAACCTTCTAGATGCCACCTAGGCTAGTTGACCAGCCCCACATGGACCCAAATGGTGCCACTTGGACCAATGAGGAAGGTGTGAGGGCCCCCTTGCTGGACCTACTGACATTTTATAGATAAACCCACAAAGACTTACAATTGTGTACCCATATAACACAAGGGTATACATATAAATATAAAAGGAAATAAATGCAAACAAATATGAGCGGTCTTGCTTCGATGTCCCCATCAGTACAGGACCGATCTAAAAAGATCAATCTTCTACCCCTTGGTGACCTGCTCCTTGATGACCGTCTGCTTTTCTGGCGCGTGCTTCCTTCTACGTTGTTGTACGGGCTTCACGGTCGGGTCGAGGTTGAGTTTATACACTACCGTCTCTCACGGTATTCCAGGGAGTTGATCATCAGACCATGCAAAGACTCGGATGTACTCGGAATGAAATTCTTTGTATTGCTGTTGAACCTCGGATGGTAGGTCGGCTCCAATCTTTACTCCTAGGGTCGGATCATCGTTTAGGAAAATCGTTAGCAACTCGCCTCCAGGCTCGGATGTTGCGGGTTTTTCCTCGACTTCCCGGGGGCCCTTGTTCTTCCCGTCCGGCCTTGTGGCTTCGACCGAGATATTATAGCACCTTCTGGCCATCGCCTGATTGCCCCGGACTTCCCCCACCCCATGTTTAGTGGGGAACTTCATCTTTTGGTGATTGGTAGAGGGCACCACTTTCATTCGGCTAAGGATCCCTCGGCCGAAGATTGCGTTGTATGCTATCATACCTTTGATCACTATGAAGTCCACCATAACCGTAACGGTTTTGGGTGGGGTGCCAAGAGTTACCGACAGGCTCAGGACTCCCTCGGGATAAGTGGCCTGGCCATTGAACCCGTAGAGGGGGGTTCGGATCGGGCAGAGTTTAAACAGATTCTCCCCCATCTTAAGAAAACATTCATAAGATAATATATCAGGGGCGCTTCCATTGTCAACTAGAATCCTATCTACGTTATAATGGTTTATCGTAGCCGATATAACTAGGGCGTCGTCATGCGGGGTGGTCAGCCCTTCCAGGTCTTCGTCGGAGAAGACTATGACCTGGGGCTCACTTCGCGGGGCCTTGGGAGGCTCGGTTGCTCGGCTCGCCCGCTCAGCATGACGCTTCCTTCCTCGGCTACTATCTCTTTCTGATGTAGCTCCTCTAGGGATGATGTTGATGTGGACCCCGCGAGGGGTATTGTCGATCTCCTCTGGGGCGCCTCGTTCTTCCTTATGCTCGGCCACGAACCGGGATAGGTGTCCCTGGCGGATGGGCACTCTATCTCATCCTGGAGCTGGCGGCAATCGCCGGTGTGATGCCCGTGGTCGCTGTGGAACAGGCAGTGCTTGCTGTGATTGTGGCTCTTTGACCTCATTGGCTTGGGTTGGCGGAGGAGGCCCGAGCCTTTGATGTCTTCATAGATCTCATACACCGGAGCGGTTAAGGGAGTGTACCGCTTGTACTTCCGGGACAGTTCTTTGTGCTCTCCATCTCGGTTCCGCCTTTTTCTTTGGCCCGAGCTTGGCTTGGGAGCTCGCTTCTTGTCCCCCTCCCGACCCAAACCGGTTGCGCTTCAGCACGCGCTGAGAACTTCTTCGCACTCAGCGTGGCGTAAAGCCAGAGTCACTAGCTCGGCAAGGGTCGAGGGATGTTGGAGGACAAGTTCGCAGCAGAGGTTCTCGTCCCGGGTGCCGCCAGTCAGCGCGGTTATGGCCGAGGCAACATCCAGGTAGGGGAATCTCAGAGTTTCCGACTTGAATCGGATGATATAAGTTCGGAGTTTCTCCCCTTGCCCTTGTTTGAGTGCCAATAGCCCCGCTACCGACCTCGGGGGGCCGCTGCCGGTGAAACTCTCCTTGAACACTCGCCTGAATTACTTGAAGTCTCGGATGGATCCGGGGGTGAGGGCTCGGAACCACGCTTGGGCGCCTTGGACCAGGATGGTCACAAAGGCGCGACACTTGATGGCGTCGGATGCCCCATGAAGGGTCATCAGGGCGTCGAAGCTGTCGAAGTGGTCGACCGGATCACCCTGGCCGTCGTAAGACTTGAAGGTTGGAATGGGGATTCTGGGAGATATCTCTACCTTCAAGATGTAGTCAAAGAACGGGGATTTCTCCTCGTCCTCTGCTGGGGAGGTCTTCTGCAAGGCGCACAAGGTGCGCTCTTGCTCTGCGAAGCGCCTCTCGAACTCTCGTAGTCGGAGGGATAACTCCGACTGCCGTTGTGCCATGGGGCTAAGGGGGCGTGATGGCAGGCTGCCCTGGCGTTCCCCAGAGACTTTGGTCTCTGGGTGCAGGTGACGTGCCCCTGGTTTGCCCCTTCTTGGTGTGGAGGATGCCTCTTGCTCCGGAGGAGGGGCTTAAGAAGGTCCTCCTGACCTGTTGCGAATAAGCCGCCGTCCTCGGAGGGTGATGCAACCTCC
Source organism: Amorphophallus konjac (assembly GCA_022559845.1). Lineage (NCBI taxonomy): Eukaryota > Viridiplantae > Streptophyta > Magnoliopsida > Alismatales > Araceae > Amorphophallus > Amorphophallus konjac. The sequence continues at coordinate 123,579,114 of CM040122.1, read as the reverse complement.
GGTAGTGTGTTGGGATGCGTTTTCACAGGGAGGGCTTTTTGGAGGGACGCATGACCTTCCTTCCCAGGCCGCCTGGGTCCTCATGAGTTCCACGAGAACGTCCAGTTTTACGTTGAGGGCTTGGAAAGCGTCAGCGCCCTCATTTGGTGGTAGCTTCATCACCGCGGGCGGGGGAGGCGGTTCGTCGGCGGGGGTGCTGGCATTGGAGGGGGGGTTCTGTGCGGCCTGAGAGGGGCCCTCTCCCCCCACCACCATGGCTTTCCCCCTATCACCGTCGGACCTCCTCCCCGAACTCTTTCGCACCATACTGGCTCTTGATCATTTCCCACAGACGGCGCCAGATGAAGAGGGGCGATCTCGCCCTAGTCCTAAGCTGGAGGAGGTGATCACCGGACAGTGAACTGCAAGGAAGGGAAACAGATCAGAGGGCCCAGGGGTGGTTCCCTGGGGAAAAACCATGCGATGCCTAAGTCAGTAGAGCAGTGGTGGAAGCTATGAAGGGAGTAGGAAAGAGATGCACGAGATCCCTCTCCACCAAGGTGGTGAAGTGGTTCCTACTCAGGGAGTTTTAGGCGTGTGTTGGCCTTACGTTTCGCTGGAGGGAGTCCCAAGTTTAAATAGTGCACCAGCCTTATGAGTCCCGTAAGCTGAGGAGTTTTTGGCGGGAGTTATGTCCTCGACGTGGGCTCTTTACGTCCTCATCGTGGGCTCTTTATAGTCTTGTGGACTCATGGGCCCCCTTATCCTCGCAAACTCCTGTTCAGAAAGGGCTCTCAACGGCAGCGTGGATAAGCAACCGTCGGTCGACCCAAGTGTGAAGAGTGCCAGCCCTGTCCCGAGCGATAAGCATAGCTCGGGAGAGAGTCAGTCGGAGTGGGCGCTGAGCGCTAGCCTTTATCCCGGCGAGGGGGATAGGTCGAGGGTGGGTCTTCCTCCGACCGGACCGACGCTCGGCCTTCCGAGCCTAATGGCCGCCAAGGAAGTCCTTGATGCCGAGTGATCTTATTGGGCTTCTATGCTAAGTGGGACCTGCGGGGCGGTCACTTAGATGAGCTGGGTCTCATTTGGTCTCGCTGGACCTAGTTTGGCCGCTCTTAGATGGGCTACAAAAATCCCCCTCTCCAGTCATACATCCCAATGGGAAATCCATGTAATACGGTGAACAAACCACCATCGATCCTTCGACATCATCGTCGAGATCGATGCTTAAACCCTCCGGTATAGGCCTTACGCCTATACTGCTAAAACCATTCCCTTTGCTTCAACATCTACCCAATGCCGATGAACAAACCACCGTCGATCCATCGACATCATCGTCGAGATCGATGCTTAAACCCTCCGGTATAGGCCTTATCCCTATACTGCTAAAACCATTCCCTTTGCTTCGGAATCTACCCTATGACGATGAACAAACTACCGTCGACCTTTTGACATCATTGTTGAGATCGATGCTTAAACCCTCCGGTATTAGCCTTACGCCTATGCTGCTAAAACAACCTCCGTTGCTTCGGCATCTACCCAATGCCAATGAACAAACTACCATCGATCCTTTAACATCATCATCGAGATCGATGCTTAAACCCTCCGGTATAGGCCTTACGCCTATACTGCTAAAACCATTCTCTTTGCTTCGGCATCTACCCTATGCCGATGAACAAACTACCATTGATCCTTTGACATCATCATCGAGATCGATGTTTAAACCCTTCGGTATAGGCCTTACGCCTATACCACTAAAGCCATTTCCTTTGCTTCGGCATCTACCCAATGCCGATGAACAAACTACCGTCGATCCTTCGACATCATCGTCGAGATCGATGCTTAAACCCTCCGGTATAGGCCTTACGCCTATACTGCTAAAACCATTTCCATTGCTCCAGCATCCACCCAATGCAGACGAATAAACCCCGTCGATGTTTTGACATCATTGTCAAGGTCGATGCTTAAACCCTACAGTGTAGGCTTTATGCCCATTGTCACGCCCCGAGCGCGGAAGGAACCTGATATGCGTGACGAGTTTATATCAATCATGTCAATCAGAGCATAAGGAATTCGACACATAGACAGAGCACGTAAAAGATGAGATAATAAACCAAATCCTTATTCATTGATAACTCCAATGTATAACCATCATTACATAGCTTGCTAACTCATAATAAAAATCCATTGACGACTAGAGTCAATAAAGCGGAAAATACAATAATTTACTCAAGAAAGATGAAGAGACACGACTAGATAGACGCTTCAATAGTTGGAACGGATCTACGCTCTTCACTCGTGTCCAATCCCATCCGAATGATCCACGTCATCGGAATTACCTAAAAAGTAGGGGAAAAACTAGGGTGAGTGAACGCTCAGTAGGAATTATATCTCAAGTACAAGCTTGCTTAAAGTAGATTACATGTTACACGAATGCAAGTATAGCTATGCATGTACGCAAGATGATGACGAGAGTAGAGTATCAAGAAATAACATAGATGAACTAGCAAGATTTCAAGATAATCATGTGAAGTATATCAAGATTGTCAAGCTTGTAATATCAAGTCATGTCATGTGAATTGGCTATTATAATTTCAAGCAAGTAAATACCCGTTCCAGGCCACGCAAGTCATGTCAAGTCAAGTCAAACACGAGATCGTGGAATGTCAACAATCAAGCAAGTCATGCACTTCGGTGCAATGTCACACCGTGATCAATATAGTTTCCATGGGCACAAGTACTTTCGGGTGCTCCTCTCAGGATCAGATCGGGCCCTATATGCACTAGCATTGAGTCATTTTATATATTTTTAGACATCCACTATAATTTAAAGCTAATATACAATTCCAAAGAGTTTAGCCTTTGTAGGAACATAAGGTAGAATTCTGGAACAGTGTTCAAGGATAGAACTTGAGTAAGATTGACTCATCGACAAATCTCATAAAACTCATAACAATCTAGGAAAACTGGGTAATTGGCGTCCACTCAGTCGCCAACAATTACAGAAACAACGTCCATTGTATGGTCGCTGATTCCTGTGAATAGTGTAGGCACGAAGAAATAGCGTCCATGTTCAGGTCACTAAATTAGTAATCTGCACCACTGGCCGGGTCGCCAATTCCTTTTTGGCGTCCAAGTCATGGTCGCAGTTTCCAGACAGATAACAGACTTCTCAAAGATGCCAGAAACAACGCTCTAAGAAGGCTAAAGCATCACGTTTCTTCAGAGTGACGTGATAAGTAAGGGTTCCATGGCTTTTAGGGTACAACCTGCTCGGCTGCCTTGAGGGAATCCAAGGCTAGCATAGATTTACGGAGGTCTCAATGAAGAAAGTACCAGTCCGAAGGAAGGAATATTCTGCGGAGGGTCCAATCATCACCAAGAGTTGAGTGTGTAATCGATAGAAATAAAATAGGGACTCCATCTACGGATGTGAGATGAGAGTGCCAAGTAAACTCGTGATATTGGGCCAGAAACGCGATGAAAACTGAGAGACAAGAATTGGCGTCCACTCAAACGGGCGCTCAATCATGATTATGCATCCATGGAAAATGTTGCTTAATCATTATTTTATAAAATTCCAAGAAAATATACTAAGAATTAGCGACACTGTGAAGGGGCACTAATTCTAGAAATTTCCAGAAATTAGTAGAATTTAATTATAATTGGCGATCATATGCAACGGCGCTCAATCGTTAATTAGCGTCTATGATCATGTCGCAAAATCATGATTTTCGTATATTTTCTATTTTTACTAAATCTTTATAAACAACACCTCCTCACAGGGGCGCTTATTCTTTAATTGGCGACTGTGGGACAGTCGTCCATTCTTTTACTGCTACGCATCGGGCAGACACGTTCATAGACACAAATTTCTATTCATTTGTACATGAATAGTAGCACTTCACTATTTACATGAAATTTTCAGAAACTAAAGACATGGATAGTTAGAGAAAAATATAAGGAATCTAGAAATATGCTCATGCAAGAATTTTAACGCTAGATTTCATAGGTATTAAATTTTAAACATGTTGTATTTATTAATTCTGTTTATAGGAAATAGTGGCACGGGTGTGGTCGCACATTAATTGGCGACCAGAGAACCGTCGCAAATTCATAATTTGTGACCTTCTGTGCGGTCGTTCATTAATAGGTGGCCAGTACTTGGTCGCTATTTTCATGCAGACGGAAAACTCAAAAAGACCATGTAAATGGAATAGCAGAGGCTATGGAATCATGATATATCAACACGGATGCATGCAATTTGCTTTCACTATCTAGCTTGGGCTTATATACTTGAGAAAACCTACCTTTTGGCTTGATGAGAACGACGAACGAAGCATAGAAAAGAGGAGAATAAGCAGCAGCAGCAATCTGCAACTGCAATCAGTAGGAACGGCGAAGGAGAAGTAATAAGAGCAGCAATAGCAGGCAACACCAGCAATGATAGCGAGATAAGCAGCAGACGAGGAAGAAGAAAAACTTCTTCACGGCACTACAGCAGGAAGCGACTGAAGAAGAAAAGATAACTCTTCCCTTCACATTCACGAACGGCATGAGGGCTATGATCACCAGTAAGCAGAGGATGATGACGTCGATGCAGGATCTCTTTCAACGTAGTAGCAGCAGTAGCTTTTGCTCGTACGAGAGGGGGTCATATATATAGGAAAAAGGATTCTGGCTTCTAATAGGATTTGGAATTTCCACGTAAAGAATCCTAGCAAGTCTAAAATTTCCCATACAATCTCCCTCTATCTAAAACTGCAGCCGCGATCCTTATTGGGGTTCAAAACCCTAGTGTTACATGTGTGATCGAACGTGATAAAGATTTTTTTACAAATTCCCCTTCATAATATATATATATATATATATACACACACACACACCTATCCCATGCATTTTCTGGCGTGGGGAGGTTTATTGGGCTAAAGGTCCAATATATATTTCTACTTCCTTAAACCCTTCTTTTAAAACCCATTTTGGCCCATAGACTATTGGTTAAGGCCCTTTAGCTCTTAGGCTAAACTCACATACGTGAGGCCCATTCTAATATATATATATATATATATATATATATATATATTTATTAAGGCCTTAATTGTGTATGGGTTGGGTCTCAATGGTGATGGTTTGTGTGTTGATTATTATAGTTTGTTTGATTTGGGCATTTGTTGGATTTATTTATTTATCTAGGAAATTTTATTCCTATAATTTATCCGGGGTGCTACACCTATACTCTACTAAAATGGTTTCCCTTGCTTCGGCATCTGCCCATTGCCGATGAACAAGCACTATCAATCCCTGGCGTTGTTGACAGGGTCGATGCTCAGCCCCATCGGCCCAGGCTTTACGCCTGAGCCTCTTAAACGGACCAACCCCTTGTCTCACCCACACCCTAGGTTTGCGAGGCACCCGTAATGCAGTGGAGCGATTCCCTCATCCCTTCTCTGAAGGGGTGAGCACTCTCCTGCGCTTATGTATGGTGTTCCCTTGGTAGGTGGCAAAATCCTTCGTCACTCTCCTCACCAAAGCTGTCAACCCTCAGATACACGTGCAGAGGCGCATAATAGAAAAGACAACAACAAAGTATGCAAGAGAAAATAGGAGCGGCAATAAAGAAACATTAGTCTTTACTATGCTAATAGAAAGTACAATGCGATCCCTCCCTCAAGGAGTACAATAAGATGGCATGAAGTAGTTACGGCCGACAGAATATATCTTCAAAATCTAAAAGACCATCATATGGCGCCGCTACTTGTTCTTGAAGATGGGTCTCCTTGGCCTGAAGCTTGTTCAACTCTTCCTGGAGTGAAGCGATCTGACCCTCCACCATGATCATTTCCTCGGTGCTTTGGGTATGCATCTGCTCCAGAAACTTCAACTCTTGATTGATAGCTGCAAGTTCTGCTTGGAGCTCCTCCATCCGGCCTCTCAGAAACTAGGCGCGCTCAGATGCAGTCATGATAATTTCACGGCTGTCACATCGCGAGTGCGGAAGGAACCCGGGTAATACACGATGAGTTTATACCAATCATGTCAATCAAAGCATGAGGTAATTTGACACATAAGATAGAGCGCGCAATAGACAAGAAATAACCAAAGTCTTTTTTCATTAATAACTCCATCTAACTTCATTACATAATCTTTCAAAAGAAAGAGTACCTTAATGACACTCTAGACTCAATAAAGAGAAAATTACAATAATAGACTCAAGAAAATATAAAAGACTCAATGTAGACTTCTTGGACATCCGGGTATGGATCTATGCTCATCACTCGTGATCATCTCTGTCCGAAGGAGTCTCGCTATCGCAATTACGTGAAAAATAGGGGAAAACACTAGGTGAGCGAACACTCAATAGGGATTACATCTCAGGAACAAGCTTGCTTTAAGTAAATTACATGTTACATGAAATGCAAGTATAGCTATGCATGAACGTAAAATAATGTCGAGAGTGAAATAACAAGAATTTAATGAGAAAGAACTAGCAAGATTCCAAGATGAATCATGTAAAGTTGTCAAAGAATATCAAGCATGTAATTATCAAGTCATGTCATGAGAATTGGCTATTCAAGCAAGTAAATACCCATTCCGGGCCACACAAGTCACGTCATGTAAATATCATGTCAAGTCAAGTATGAGATCATGGAGTGTCATAATCTAGAAAGTCATGCACTCCGGTGCAATGCCACACCATGGTCAATATAGCTCCTATGGGCACAAGTACTTTCGGGTGCTCCTCCTAGGACCAGATCGGGCCGTAATAACGCCAAGCATTGAATCATGTAAATATTTTGACATCCACGATAGTTTATAGGCAATAGAATTCCAAAGGAATAAGCCATTGAAAGATAATAAGGTAGATTTCATGAAATAGAGATTTCAAGGAGAGAATTTTGAGTAAGGATGAAATAGTGATAAATCTCATATAAAACCAAGGCATTCATGAAAATTTGGGTAATTGGCGTCCACTCAGACCGCCGTCAATTACAGAATCTATGCCCAATGTGGTGGTCGCCAATTCTATGAACAGTGCAGGCACAAAGAAATAGCGTCACTTCAAGTGGTCGCTAATTCAAATTGGCGTCCACTGTCTGGTCGCCAACTCCAGACAGAGACAGACTCTCACAGAACACCATAAACTACGCTCTATGATGGCTAGGGCATCATGTTTCTTCAGAGTGACATGACAATTAGGGTTGTCACGCCCCGAACCGATAGCAGTAGGAAGCATTGCTCGGAACGTGACAGCGAAACAGTCATGTTAATCAGAGTAAAGAAACAACAGATGAAAATAATAGCAAAGACACATGAAGGCCATAATTTGACAAAAATATAATTTCATTGATACTTTAGAATTTAATTTTTTTTCAATTTACAATAATAGACTCCAATAAAAGGAAACAAGAAAGAGGCAAAAGGACATGACTCACGATACTAACTAGACTCAAGAAATAGGAAAAAGAAGACTCCAGTCTCTAAGGCTCCAGGTTCACTCGATCACACTGGCCCTTCCCATTTTCGAGCTTTCCATCTACCGAGTTACCTGAAAAGGGTTTGGAGAAAAGAGGGGTGAGGGAGAAGCTCAGTAGGAATTACACTCTATCACCATGCAGTATTTAAATAATTTACCATTTCATGAAGATGCATGAAAGATGCGTAAAAATACGAGTAAAGCAGACTAAATAAACAGCACAAATAGATGATCACTGGCATAAGGATGGGATAGAGATATTGCAAGTCAAGGTATCAAGAGTAAGTAACTAGAACTTCATGTGAATGGCCATTTATCAAGTCAAGTCATGTCACGCAAGCAAGTACTTCACCCATTCAAGCATGTATAGCAAGTATCACGAGAGTGTGGAATGTCGTAGACTTAACACGCTAGATAGTACTCGGTGCAATGCCACACCTAGTCATTACACCTCCCTGGGGCACAAGTACACTTTGGGTGCTCCTCCCAGGACCAGACTGGGCCCTTTATAAAGATTACCTTGGCATTAATTGGTTTGATCAGAGATCCCACGAAATATAGACATCCATAATATTTAATGGCCAAGAGTTCCAAGGTCAAGCTATGTAGCAAGAGACGATACATGTAGAAAAAAGGAAAATTTTTGAAGGACTTCCAAGAAATAAGCTCTTTTAACTAGAGGAATATACATATAAGTCATTATAGGAAATGACTTTCAAAGAAGGATCATGATGTAAGACCCATCAAAGGTCACATTCTTGAGGTATAATAGCTTGGAGAGGCTATAAGGGTTAAACACACAAGAAAGCCATGAAAATAGCGATTCCAGAAAACTGGCGAGTACGCGGTTAGACTGAGACCGCAATAGGAGGAAAACGGTCCATGGGAGATCGCATTGAATGAAAAATGGTCTAGGTGAGACCGCCACACGGTCACAGGCCTTGATGAGATTCAGTCAACTTCTAGGATCTCCCAGTTGACCTAGGTCAAACTTTGACTGAAACATAGTTCAGTCTACCAGACCAAGTCAATTGGGGTCACTTAGGATCGACCTAGATAGAGCCGAGTCATCCTAGAATGGGCTAGGCGACTGGATAGAAATCGGTTCACAAACCAGAGAGGAAGAGGAATGCGGTCATGGGCTTGGCCGCTACATAGAGTAGCGGTCCAGCTAAGGCCGCATCTTGGACAAAGTTGGGTAGAACTCCGGTTGCCCAAAATCACAATTTTCGATCGAGTCAGTAAGGTTCAGGCTTTATGGTACAACCTGCCCGGCGTCCAAGTGGGAATCCCAGGCTCGTGGGGTCTTATGGAGGCCTCGAAACATGAACACCTAGTCCGACAGAAGGAATATCCGACGGAGAGGTATTCGATGCCCGAGAATTAATGTGCCATAAACATCGGAAAACGGGTACCAGTTGACACCACCGGAGTGGCACGACCTTGAAACAAGTTCTAACTATATAACAGAAATAAAATTGTGCAAACTAATCAATTATGTAAAACATGTTACTCTACTCTCTTTTTCAATCATGTTATAATACATGAATGATGAACATGATAGGACAATTTATGAAAGGGAATTAGACTTTAATCAAATGTTTCATGAGTCCTAATCATTAATGTGTTTATACAACGTAATTAACCTTAATAGCATGCTGTTAAATAGGGAATGACATAACATAACATGCCAAAAAAAATGATCAACACTTTCACTAAAATAGGGATAAAACAGTCTATAATAAGACCACCATAAGCATTATACGGTCAAGAAAGAACCGCTAACCTTTATTAGCGGTCAACGTACGATCGCTAGAGTGACCAGTGCGAAAACAGGGCCTTGCGGTCTATCGGGTGGCCGTTAGACCTAGAAGCGGTCTATCGGGTGGCCGCTAAGTCTAGCATGACCCTCAAACCAACAAACGGTCTGTTGCGCGACCGCTAAGGCAAGCTGCGGTCACTGATAGGGCCGCTACCCAGTCCCCGCCTTGGCCTCTGGCGAGTCCCGACACACCTTACTTGTATCTCAAAATTCGTTCAGTATCGCAAACCAAAATTAGGCAGATCGGTGTCAATAGAAAGACAACAACATTTCGAACATGATGCAATGGTTAATTAGAAGTTTAGCTTGCTAAATTCAAACAACATATCGATACAAATGGAACTAGCATGGTCGGTGCCCTAATTGACATGCTTGCAATAAAAACTGAAATACGAACTTCATACTAAACCAAAATTAGGGATTTTGATATCAAATGAAAGAGGACTCGAAGGCGCACAGAAGGATGTATATTAATTGATCTTTATCCTGAGAGAACCCTACCGATTTGGATCGAAACTCGGACGGTGCGGAGAAAGCCTAGTGATTAGGCTTGGTTTGGACTAGATTGGTTGAGAATTGGGCTCGAATTGGATCGATCTAGGTTGAACCATTAAGAACAACGAATTTTGGCTAAAACCTCTTTAATTTGGCCTAAAAAAAAATTTTATTAGGGGTCGGCCCAGTTGACAATATTGTTAAATATTTCGTTCCCAATAAGAATATAGATTTTTTCTATATTTTTATAAATTGGTCAAAACTTTGGCCTACGGGCGAAATTCAATTAATTCAATATATATATATATATTAAATTTTGATTATCGTGAAAGAATCAATTGCATCTTGAAATATGAAATTCATTTTATGGTCATTGCAGAAAAATAATTATTCCTTTTTATTTATATAATTTTGCCACTTACAAAATAAATAATATCCTTTAACTAAGAAAATTATTGAAGTCATTAAATGACAAGTTAATTTGGAAAATAAATATTTTAATCTTTCTCAATATATCGGCCTCACTCTTCATCGGGTTGAAATTCAATTATTCATTCATTTTTTTGAAAACAACTTATTTTCCTTTTCTGTTTGCTCATTTTTAATTCTTCTTCTAAGATTGAATTTATAACTTAATATATTTCTTTTTCCCATACACATTTCATATTTTTTCCTTTATTAATTAACTGGGGTGTTACATCCTCTCCCACTTTAAGGAATTTGGTCCCCAAATTCACTAATTATTATTTTTCTTTCGAATAATCTAACTAAAATTGACCCTATCTATTAATTAATTAATATAACGGTCTAGTCAAAATCTAGTGAGAAAAAGAGCTAATTATAGTTAAAGATGAAGAATACGATACCTTTTTATAATTTCCTCTTTGATAATAAAAACCAGCTCCGATTCTTCTTTAATCATTGCTTGCGGGAGTAGGTTAGGGCAACTAGCCATTCTATGGTCTTTTTTTCCGCATCGAAGACATGCTCCGAACTTTCGCCAGCACTCCTTGACCTGATGACCCGATTTATGACCGTGAAAATACTTCTTTTGTGACATGTTATTCCTTCTCTTCTTGTTACTTCGAAATTCTTTACGACGAACTCGCCAACCTTTAACAAAATCGGGTGTTATCTTACTTGCAAACCTTCTCTTTTTCATTTCAAAGGACGCTTAGATACCTACAAAATAATTATAAGTTAATAAACTTATTACCCTTACGTGTCGCACTATCGTCGTCTTGTACATATTTTAGTACTTAACCCGAGACTCTACCCATTCTCACTAGGTGAAACGAAGGGATGACATGAGTTATACGACCTATTACTTAGAGTAACCTATACTCATGGACAAGAACTTAGGACTAAAACAACCGAGACTCTGATACCACTTCTGTCACGCAACGAACCGATAGCAGCGGGAAGCGTTGCTCGGAACGTGGCAGCGAAATAGTCATGTTAATTAGAGTAAAGAAATAATAGATGAAAATAATAACAAAGACACATGGAGGCCATAATTTGACAAAAATGTAATTTTATTGATACTTGATAATTTAAAATTTTTTCAAATTACAATAATAGACTCCAATAAAAGGAAACAAGAAAGAGGCAAAATGACACGACTCACGATATTAACTAGACTCAAGAAATAGGAAAAAGAAGACTCCGGTCTCTAAGGCTCCAGGTTCACTCGATCACGCTGTGTTAGTTCACACGATGGATGAGCTAGAATGGGGGGGATGAATAGATCACCTCTAAATTCAATCTAATTCGAAGATCGGCAAAATAATTCAAAAACGTAGCAAGGATCCTTCTCAAGATTAGCCACGAAACAACAAGAGAGATAAAAGCTCAATGGAACTAAGACATAAGTAGAGGAGATCAAACACCTGGTGAGCAGAAAATAATATAGCTGATAAGATGAAACCACACCAAGGGACAGAAGATTTTTAAGGTGGTTCGATTGCGGTCAGCAATCTACGTCCACCCCTTACTTCACTGGAGTAAGGCTTCCTTGCACTAAGCAATAAAAGCACCGCAGACCCAGTCTACTGACATCCGCTGCCTCACAGCTTGCCACAAGGGAACAAATCCCTCAACACTGATCATGCGACCTACAGGATCTGAACCTGAGCTTGCCCCAGCAAGATCAGAACCGGAGGACCAACCTCCCTTCCTCTAAACCAGAGGAAACACACGAGTGAATTCTCTACACTCGCAATCGGAGAACCAATCTCCCTTCCTCTAAGAACACTTAGAGGGTAACATGACAATATAGAAGAAATGGATGAAACAACTCAAAAATGAAAGAAAGAAAAAGAAGGAAACAATTACTCAAAACACAGCGAAAATGTAGCTTCCAGTGAAGCAGTCTTTCAAGCTCAAACAAGGAAATGATCACTCAGACTCTCCCATTTCTAGACAGGCTCTTCTCTCGAATAGGGAGGTTTCAGCACTCGCAGTGGCTTCAGATGCTCTCGTTTTTTTTTCTTTCAATCTTCAGCAGCAGCCTCTTGCAGACTTCAACCACTTTTTATAGTTAGATAATAGTGTGTGGCTAACACGATTCCCGCCCATTTCTTCTCACTTATCTGATCCCTTTTTGGTTCCATGTGTCATGATCATCCTATATGTTCCTTGCCTCGGATCACGAGCCCTTAAACCTGGTACATTGACTTCCATGTGGAGTAACTTCACTGGTTTTGGGTTCGCCGAGCACATCCTCGATCAGGTGATAAACCTGCCAAGCCATAGAGGATTTTAGTGGAGGCAATAGTGACCAAGGTCATGCACAGACTTTACGTATCATATAGCAAGTCTAGAATAGACTTTAACTGACATGCACTGACCCTGTTTAGCATAAAGAAGGATGTGCACTGACTTTTACTTATCTTCTAACACATGTGCACTGACCATGGTGCTGCTAGGACAGAACATGCACTGACTCTAACACGGCTGAGATAGATATGCACTGACCTTTTCAGGGATATGCACAGACTTGGATCAAGCGATGCACAACATGCACGGACTTAGAATGTGCTCGATGCTGAATATGCACGAACCTTGTATGACCAGACCTAACATGCACAGACTCGTGCGTGCCAAAACTTGCAACGAGGTTTGACCTATAACCTCTTATGCACGGACTTAGCAGAGAAGTATGCACAGACTTAGCTTTACTCTCAGACATCAATGCACAGACCTGGTTCGCTGGAGATGTGGCATATGCACAGACCTGCAATGCGGTCTAGTGGACATATGCACCGACTTGATGAATAGCCAGGAGATAAACTGCACGGACGCAATATGCGTATACAAATATTCCAACGACTTAGTCGCGTGTAGCAACTAAGGTTGCACCGACTTGTTGCTTGCATGCACAGACCCTATTCAGTTAATATGCAACAACAGCATGGACTCAATGTAAAAAATTAACTATGTATGCACAGACTTTCTGAGTAGAACTAGAGAGTGTAGTATGTGAGAGTGTGTAAAAAAAATGTGTTAAGATGAACCATCATGATTGACTTATAGTGTATGACATCATCAAAACCGTAGGAGTGCAACAGTCTCCCCCTTTTTGATGATGGCAACACTATGAGTCAACACTATGAAACAATTTATGTCAATGGAATCAAAATAGAGTGAACAAGAAGCAATCAAGCAAGCATGCCTAAGGCACTAAAAAGCTGTCAATGCAAAACACTCTTCCCATCAATTGACTCTCCTCCCCTTGACTCTCCTTCACTCTCCTCCCCCTCAATAGACTCTCCCCCTTAAACTCTCCCCCTTTGACATCATCAAAAGGTGATGAAAGAGACGTGCAGCTGTTGGATAAGTGAGAATAAAATGCAGTATTTTCACAGAGAGAATGACCCATGGGCATATCTTAAAAGATTAAGTAAGGCACTAAAACAAGTGTTGATTCTTCAAAGCAAGTAATCTATAAAGACCTAGAAGAGGAAGTGAAGTTTATCTGCGTACAAAGAATATGATAAGGAAACAAGAGTGAATAGATATGTCAAGAGAGAGCTGATCAAAACTATACAAGTTAGACTGCAAGAGACTGTTTCTCAGAACAAGGTTCTTGAAGTATTGAGGACAAACAACCCATGAACAAGTAACAAGAACCAGGGATTTGACTGAAATATATTTTTCTTTAACGAGCAGAATAGAGATCAATAGGTAAGTTGGTAGATCACATCTGTGACATTAAGGAGACACCTTGATCAGAGGTCAGACTCCCCAATTACTCAATGTGAGAACCGTATTACCTCTCGTTTTAGAGAACATAGTTAGTAACTGTGGCTTTTTACGTGAGGAGACACCTTCTTCAAAGGCCAGACTCCTCAGTTACTCACCACTTAATTACAATTGCTCTGTCATGATAGAAAATTTTGCACTTCTTAACAGAGATAATCTGACACCTCATGATTGAGGAAAATTTTCATTTCTTTTTGATGAAACACTCAGTTTCTCAGTAATCAGACCATTGCTTTGAGCATGTAATTTTTTTTTTATTCCCCTTATTATTATTTTTTAATATGAGTGTTTGAAAACAATACCTACCAGAAGCACTGATTCTTAGAGAATGTGTTTCTTGAAGTCTAAGTTTCAAGTTTTTAGCAGATATCATGACATATAAGTTTAGCTTGTTCCATGATCATGAAATGTGTAAGGAGACATACTTCGAGCACCTTATCCAAGTCTTTGCTAAATTACTAGATAAAAGATTCTAGCTGAGCTTTAGTTGTTCAGACTTAAGGATTTAAGACAAGTATGGGATTCTACTTACTGTGAATGAACTGTATTAAATCTTTCATAAGAAACAACAGCAACATACATCTCTCAAATGCTTCTGAATCAGTCAATGTTCACAAACTAACCAGCTCCCCCTCACATAATGCAAGAATTTTTTAAAGCAAACACTCCTTCTCAGAGACAACTCCCCCTCACTCAATGATATGTTATTCATATATGACTCACGCAGTATATGCAAATGCACATACCCCTCAGCTTAATGGCTCGCATATAGACATAGACAAAAAAATCCTCTTCACACTATGAAGACATACTCATGCTGAGTGGTTAAGGACACAGAGGAAGGACATGTTATTCATGGAAGCAGAACATTTTATTCAAGAAGGTGTAAATGTAAATACTGAAAACAAAATCATGAATGCATTTTATTCATGGAGCTAAGATTTAAAAACACCTAACTCTCTCCTCAAGATTGTGAATTTTTCATTATCCAGTGGCTTAGTGAAGATGTCAGCTATTTGATTTACTGTGCCTACATGGATTAATTCAAATGTTCCTTGGGAAACCTCATCTCTAATAAAATGATGTCTTATTTCTATGTGTTTGGTTCGAGAATGCAAAATAGGATTCTTGGCTAGATTGATGACACTAGTATTGTCACAATATATAGGTGTGCACCCCAGGTCTACTTGATAGTCTTGAAGTTGGTGTTTGATCCAAATGACTTGTGTACCACAACTCCTTGCAGCTACATACTCAGCCTCTGCAGTAGAGAGTGCCACATAGTGTTGCTTCTTGGAACCCCAAGAGACTAAACACCCACCTAGAAATTCACAATGTCCACTAGTGCTTTTTCTATCTAGCTTACACCCAGCATAATCAGCATCCGTATATGCAACAAGATCTAATGTGTGTGATGCAGGAAACCATAGACCTAGGGTGTGTGTAGCAGATAAATATCTGAAAATTCTTTTTACAGCTACTAAGTGTAATTCAGTGGGTCTAGATTGGTACCTAGCACACATTCCTACACTGAACTGTATATCAGGTCTCGAGACAGTTAAGTAGAGCAAAGATCCAATCATACCTCGGTATGGCTTTGCATCAGCTTCTTTACCTGATTCGTCTGCATCTAAAGATGTGTTGGTGCCCATTGGTGTTGTGATGTGCTTCAGATTAATCATGCCAAACCTCTTGAGGATGTCCAATGTGTATTTGGTCTGGTTGATGAAGCATCCATCCTCCAGCTGCTGTACCTGCAAGCCAAGGAAATACTTTAATTCACTTACCAAACTCATCTCAAACTCAGCAGACATCAATTGAGAAAAATAATTGCATAGTTCAGTATTTGTTGAACCGAAGACAATGTCATCTACATATACTTGAACTATGATGAGGTATTTATTCGAACTCTTGGTAAATAAAGTTTGATCCACCTTACCTCTGTAGTAGCCCTTGCTGATCAAAAATTCTGTCAGCCTTTCATACCAGGCTCAAAGAGCCTACTTTAGACCATACAGGGCTTCATTCAGCCTGAAAACTTGGTTAGGTTGAGGAGAAAATTGAAATCCGGGAGGTTGTTCAACAAAAACTTCTTCTTTAATAACTCCATTTAAAAATGAACTTTTATCATCCATTTGTTAAAGTTTTATGTTTTTAGAACAAGCGAAAGCTAATAAAATCCTAATTGCTTCCATCCTAGCAACAGGTGCATAGGACTCATCAAAATCAACTCCAAATTCCTGACAGTAGCCCTTGACTACTAGTCTGGCTTTATTTCTCGAAATGATTCCAGCCTTATTCATTTTATTCTTAAAGACCCATTTAGTTTCTATGACATTTGTATTTTCCAGTCTTGGAACTAGCTCCAAGACATTATTTCTTTCAAATTGGCCTGACTCCTCACACATAGCATTAACCCATGATTGATCATTTAAAGCTTCTTCTACTTATTTGGGTTCAATCTGTGAGACCAAAGCAACTAGGTCCTGATTATGAACATTTCTAAAGTGAGACATTGTTCTAAGTGGATCTTCAAGGTTGCCTATGATGTTATCTATTGGGTGATCTTTCAAAAATTTCAGATTTGTTGAAGACTCACCTGCTTCAGCTGAGCTTACTTGGTTGGAGGTACTTGATACTTCAGGTGGTTTAGCTTCTTCATTCTCTTTGTCCTCTAAGAATTCTCCATCTTCTTTTGAGCACCTGTCATCATTATCTAAGTTAGTGAGATTGTTTGTTTCATCAAATATGACGTGAGGTGTTTCTTCTACAGTCTTATCTGTGTAGTTGAAAACCCTATATGCCCTAGTTGTTTAAGAGTATCCTAGACAGATTCCTGGAGTACTCCTTGCATCAAATTTTTCTAGGTCTCTTTTATTGTTGTTGTGGATGAAACATTTTGAACCAAAGATTTTGAAGTATGAAACATCAGGCTTCTTACCTTTCAGGAGTTCACAAGGTGTTTTCTTATGGATGGGTCTTACCAAGGCTCTATTAATGGTGTAGCAAGCGGTGTTGGCTGCCTCTGCCCAAAATCTTCTAGGTAGCTGACTCTCCATCAGTATGGTTCTGGCCATCTCAATGATTGTGTGGTTTCTTCTCTCCACTATACCGTTTTGCTCTGGAGTCCTAGGAGAAGAAAATTTGTGAGTCAGTCCCTCTTTATTACAAAATTCAGAGAATGTAGCATTTTCAAATTATCCTCCATGGTCAGACTGAATCATGGAAATTCTGTGAATTCCTTCTTGCCTGACTTTATTGAAAATATGTTCAAACTTTTGAAAAGCATCATTTTTATTTGCCAAGAAAAATAACCAAGAATATCTAGTAAAATCATCTACAATAACAAATCCGAATCTTTTACCATTCAGGCTCTCAGTCCTAGTTGGACCAAAGAGGTCCATATACAAAAGCTCCATTGGTCTGGATGACAGAGACTCAGATCTGAGTTTGAATGATTCTCGGGTCTGTTTGCCTAGAGCACAGGCATCACATGGTTTTGAAATAGAACAAAATTTGAATTTTGACAATCCTCTAACTAAATCATGTTTAACCAATTTATTCAAAGAGGAGAAGCTAGCATGACCTAAACGTCTGTGCCACATGAAAGCATTATTCTCAAGATCAGCAGATAGACAGAGATTAGTTTCAGGTTTTTCATTTAGATCAATAATGTATACATTATTGACTCTATGAGCTTCAAACATGACTTTGTTAGAATTTATTTCAAGAATTTTACATGCATTGTTATCAAACAAAATTCTGTGACCCTTGTTACATAGCTGACTAATACTGAGTAGGTTGTGTTCAAGACCTTCCACAAGAAGAACTTTTTCAATGGAGTTTGTGGATGACATACCAACTGTTCCAATGCCAACAATTTTACCTCTGTTCTTTCCTCCGAATTTGACCAGACCCCCTAACTTCATTTCCAGCTTACTGAATTTGGATCGGTCACCTGTCATGTGCCTGGAGCATCCGCTATCTAGATACCACTTGTTGTTCTCGGCTGCTAGGCTAACCTGCATAGAGTAAATTAAGCAAAGTGGTTTAGAACCCAAGATAGATTGGGTCCAAAAATATTATTCAACTCTCTACGCAAACACTTTGGAATCTAGACTTGTCTCAAGGTATTTTTCGTTTGCACTCTATTTGCAGTTTTGTTGAAGTTATGACTCAAGTTCTATCCACTTGATTTATTGATATTGAACCTTTTCCTGTTGGTGGACTGTTCATTTCTCGGGTATCTACTGTACCCAGACTGTCTAGGAAAAGTATACTCATTAAAGAATCCCTGAGGATGAGCATGATTTCTCCAGTATCTTCTGTACTGACACATGTTCTTATGAAAGTCTGAATTTCTGTTGTGGGTCATTTTCCTGGTTCTGTTAACACCCTTGTTCTGGTTGATGGACATGAAAACTTGTCTGGTTGATTTCTTAACAGTTTTGGAGTGTTGTTGGGCATGGTTTGTTGAATTATTTTTAGTTTGCTGGACATTCTGATCATGACTGGAACTTGATGGTGTGTCCATTTTCTCTTTTCTCTTTTCTGGACAGAATGTGGTAGTTTTGAATTCAAAGGGTCTTTTGTGTGTTGGATTGAAACCCAAACCCCCTCTGTTAAAATTAACCCTTGTACCTAACATGGTGTCTAAGTTCGTCTTTCCTTGAACAAATTTTTCAAGAGTTGCTATTTATCCTCTATCTCCTTTTGTAATGTTTCACAGTTTTTCAGGAGTTCAGAATTCACCTTTTTAACAGCTTCATTTTTCTCAATCATTAAGTTGTTTTCACTCCGACTCTCTTGAAGTTTTGACTTAAGTTCATCAAGTTGTTTTTGTATTTCCTAACTTTCAGACTTAAGGTCTTCATTTTCTTTTCTAAGAGAGTTCATCTCTTCTAATTCTTCCTTAAACTTCAGATTCTCTTTGTTAGTTTGGACCTACTCTTTAGTAGCAATATTCAATTTTTTCTTTACCATCCTATGCTCTTTGCTCAAGGCATTAAATTTATCTAGCAGTTCAGCATATTAATCTTCCCAATCATCAATTGTAAAATTCTCAAAAATGTTTGTTACCTCTTCGTCGCTTTTGGTCATGAGGCATATTCCTTCTTCATCTTCCTCTAAAGAGCTAGCCTCTGGGTCTTCCTCCTCATCACTCCACGTGCAGACCATAGCTTGAGGTTTCTTCTTCTGCACCTTGGAGGCCTTCTTCTGGAGATCAGGACATTCTCCTTTTATATGTCCTGTCTTCCTGCAGTGATAACATGTAATCTTCTTAGTGCTCCTATTTTTATCATTGTTAAAATCAAACTTCTTACCAGAGGGATACGACCCTTTCCTTCTAAAAGTTTTTCCCTTCATTCTCAGAAACTTCCGAAACTGACGAGTGAGCATGGCTTGCTCCTCTTGATCAAGGTCTGACAAACCATCAGACTCCCCACTGCTACTACCGCTGTTGCTGCTACCTTTACTACTGGACACCTTGAGGGCGATGTTCTTGCCCTTCTTCTCACTTCCTTCACCATTTCTTTTGAAGTTCATTTCGTAGGTCATTAGGGATCTTATCAATTCAGTGACTGTCATTTTTGACAGATCCCTAGACTCTTCTATCACTATGGCCTTAGTGTGCCAAGCGGGGGATAGTGACCTAAGAATTTTCCTGACAATATCCCCTTCTGAAACTTGTTTCCCAAGCCCATTCAGACTGTTAGAAATTAATGACAACCTGGCATACATTTCAGTTATCGTCTCGTCGGATCTCATTTTGAACAATTCATATTCAGAGGTCAGCATATTTACCTTAGTGGCCTTCACTTGGGATGTACCTTCGTAGATTAGCTCCAATTCATCCCACATCTTCTTGGCAGTTTTGTAGGCTGAGATCCGGGCGTATTCATTAGGGTGAACCGCACACTGAATGATGTTCAGGTCCGACCAGTTGATGGTTGAAAGTTTGACGTGATCCTCCGTCCACGCATCTTCATTCGGTGGAAGATCATAAGGCCCTGCGGTGATCACTCTCCACAGCTTATGGCTCCGTGCTCTCATAAACACCTTGTTGAACATGTGTGCAACATGATTACTTTTATGGTTTTGATGATGTCTGCCTCTGTAGTCATTAATGAGCTATACCTGCACTTGATAATGTTAATATTCATACATTTCAGGTCATTATACCTCCAGTGTAGACGATCAAGATCAAGAGGCATGGTTCAGCAAGTCTATACATACATCCAGCAAGTCTATACATCAGCAAGTCTATACATCCAACGAGTCTATACATTCTTCAAAGTCTATACATTCTCCATGCATCTTCATAGCAAGTCTATACACTCGGCTCTAGCAAGTCTGTACGTTGGCTAATTGCAAGTCTATACATTCAGCGAGTATACATTCTTCAAAGTCTATACATTCTCCATACATCTTCATAGCAAGTCTATACACTCGGCTCTAGCAAGTCTGTACGTTGGCTGGTTGAACAAACACAAAGTCTGTACGTTGGCTGATTGCACAAACATAAAGTCTGTACGTTGGCTGGTTGCACAAACATAAAGTCTGTACGTTGGCTGCTAGCACAAACTCAAAGTCTGTACGTTGGCTACTAGCACAAACATGAAGTCTGTACGTTGGCTGCTAGCACAAACTCAAAGTCTGTACGTTGGCTGGTAGCACAAACTCAAAGTCTGTACATCGGCTGCTAGCACAAACACGAAGTCTGTACGTTGGCTGGTTGCTGCAACACGAAGTCTGTATGTTGGCTAGTTGCACAAACATAAAGTCTGTACATTGGCTGGCTGCTGCAACACAAGTCTATACATTGGCTGCAACACAAGTCTGTACATTGGCTGGTTGCTGCAACACAAAGTCTATACATTGGCTGGCTACTTCAAACGCAAAGTCTGTACATTGGCTGGCTGCTGCAACACAAGTCTGTACATTGGCTGGCTGCTTCAAACGCAAAGCCTATACATTGCTTTCTGTTGTGTTCGTGCATCAAGTTACCAAGTATGTACATTGTGTTCCATGCACTTAGAGTTTATACATTCATGTGCATAGTCAGTGCATTCGGTTGCTTCATGGCAAAGTGAAAGCCATATGATCGCGTCCAAGCCTTGATGCAAATCTCTTCCACAAGCTTCATTCAAATAGCCAAGGTCACTACACAAGATGAGAGTCCAAAGACAATGATTCAATTGGTACTTTCTAGACCAACAAGGATGAAGTTACAGACATGAACAGGCTGCTAATGGACACAAGCGACGGAGCTGAAGCGGCTAACGGATCGACCCGGGATGGACCGGGGTCTGCCCAGCTGGCGGTCGACCGCCAGCACAGGGGCGGTCGACCGCCCCAGCCAGAGACTCCCAGGCTGCACAAGTTTCAGTGTAGGTCGACCACCAGCCCAGTAGAGGTCGACCGGAAATCCCAGGGGCCATCCGTCTACACCATTTCTCAGTAGCGGTCGACCGCCAGAAGCTGCAGGTCGACCGCCAGCCCCGATGCAGCCATATTTGACTTCGAATTCCACCTCGTGGCCAGCCCCTTTCCATGCAATTCTTTAATCTAAAAGGCACCAAACCTGCCACAAATTGTGGATCTGGTCTGGGGGTGTCCAAGGACCATTCCAAGGGTTATAAAACCAACACAAGAGGGTTACAAACCCTAGTTGATCATTTGGAGCAAAGAGAGATGAAGAGAGGCTAGAGGAGCTCCAAGGAAGAAGAGGTACTGTAGCCGTGAACAGTACTCCGTGCAGAAGTTCTACATCCAATCTAAGGGATTCAAGCCTACATCTGAAGCCTTCAATCTCTAAGGAAGAAGAGAAGCAAGCAAGCTCACAAAGGTGATCAAATCTTCATCCAAACCTCTTCATCAACTCAAGGGAAGATCAAAGCTACATCCAATATTCTTCTTCATCAACTCAAGGAGATTCAAAGGAAAGATCAAGCTACATCCTATATCTGCTCCATCAACTCAAAAGGATCAAAGGAAGATCAAAGCAACAAATTCAAGATCCAACAATCTCAGATAAGATCTAGTTCATTCTAGCATATCTTTATATCTTGTTTGAGCATTTTCATCTTGTTCTTTCTTCATTTCATTCAATCTATTAAAACTGAAGATCGTCCCTACCGGTGGTTAGTAGGAAGGCAATCGGGAGTTCTCCGATCTGCGGTGTAGCCGTCCCTGCCGGCTTTCTGTGTAGGAAGACAGAAAGAGGGTTTTCTCTGTTCTGTGATTTGGGGCGTGTCCCCGGTCAAGCTGTGAGTCAGCAAGGAAGCCTCACCGGGTTTTGGTGAGGGGTGGACGTAGGTTGCGGGGTTGTAACCGAACCACCTTAAAAATCCCTGTGTTGTAGGTTGTTTATCGTGTGTGATTGATCTATATCTTCTAACCCCATTCACAGGTTCGTGTGCTTCCATACTTGGTTAGATTGTTCACACACATATGCACTTTAAGTGATCAACATAGCACACACACACACGCACGGTTGTTGCAAGCTATTGCATGCTCTAGTGTTATGCTTTATGATCCCTGCACTACAAGGCTTATTTCTTTCAAGATCACAAATGTGCTTAAAGAAGTGTGGACGTTTCATAGCTTGTAATCCAAGTCTTTTCATTTGAGCCACTCTACTTAATTCCGCTGTGCATTGTGCTTAAGTGATTCATTCACTTTATAAGAGTGGTTTAAGTTTCTGTTAGCTAAGAGTTTTAAATAGGCCAAAGCTTGTGAAAGGATCTATTCAACCCCCCCTTCTAGATCCATTTGCACCTCGCGGGACCCAACAAGTGGTATCAGAGCAAGGCTCTGTCATTCCCAGATCCAACGATCTGCAGGGAAAGATCCCGGGGTTTGTTATTTAGATGGCTTCATATGCTACAC
Organism: Amorphophallus konjac; assembly: GCA_022559845.1. NCBI lineage: Eukaryota > Viridiplantae > Streptophyta > Magnoliopsida > Alismatales > Araceae > Amorphophallus > Amorphophallus konjac. The sequence continues at coordinate 123,556,189 of CM040122.1, read as the reverse complement.
ATGCTTCGATGGCTTCTCCGCCCATTTATGATGGTTCAGATTTTTCTACATGGGTTGGAAGAATGTTCATCTATGTTAGCTCCATAGATCCACAATTGTGGACTATTATATACAATGGTCCTCATGAGCTGCCATCAAATTCAGTTGATTGGTTAACCGAATATGAGACCAAACACAATGATAATCGTCTTGCATATAACTTAATTACAGCTGCAGTTGATCTAAGACTAACTCATCTTGTGTCCTCTTGCAGCACAGCCAAGCAAGTATTGGACAAGTTGGTGAAAATCTATGAAGGGAAGGAACAAGAACAAGAATGCTTCATGGTCGACCGTGCAGAACAGTCCAGCAATACATCCTCATCACAGGTAAACTCTGACTCCGAGGAATTCACTTTTGAAGAGCTTATGGAAGCCTGTGATGAATTGATCACACAATACAAAAAGGTAAAAATAGAAAACAAAAATTTGAAAAAGGATCTCAAGAAAATTAATCCAAATGAAAGCTCGATTTGTAAAAAGTGTTCTATTTTTAAAGAGCTTAACGACACTCTCCCAGTTGATCTAGATACGCATAAACAAAGCATTGCATGTCTAAGGGAAGAAAATGAAAATCTTCATGATGAAATCACTAGGTTGGAAGAAATTGTAATAAAACTTTAAAACCAACCTAAGTCAATCTCTAATGATCAAACTATGGCTGATGGGCTAATCTATCATGAGAAGTTGATTGAAGGAAACAAAAATTCTGTTTCATGCTCTGCTAATTTTGTATGTGAAAAATGTTCATTCTTGAGAAACATAAATGTTGGTCTCCATGATGATCTTGAATGGCAACAAAAATTGATTGATTCTCTGAAAGAAGAGAATAGAGAGTTGTTGGAAAAGAAAATTGAACATGAAAAAGTTGAAGAAGAATTGCATGAAAAATTGGTTGCACATGAAAAAGGTAAATATGTCATTGATGATCACTCTGAAATATTGCATGCTCTCGAACAACAAAATCAAAATCTTAAAGTAGCAAATGACATGCTCAATGAGCAATTGGCAGCATGCGAAGAGGGCCTTGTTGAATCTAAACAGCACATTTCCTCACTTGAAAATGAAATTCAAGGTTTGAATGATCTCATGTCAATGTTTGCCCAAATCCAAGATTCTGGCTCACCAAAAGCCACCACTTCCTGTGGTCACCAAAAAGGACATACTGCTCGAAAGAAAAGTAAAACTCAGCATGCTCATCAAAACATGCACCATAACATGTCCAATGCTAAATATCATGCTATCCGCAAAATGAATGTCCATTGTTATTATTGTGGTAAACATGGTCACACTGTGCATGATTGTTTTATCTTGAGAAATGATGAGCTTAGAGCAGGAGATCAAGTGAAAGAGCAAGGAAAGAAACAGGTCAATACTGGCAGAGGACCTACTCAACAGATATCTGCACAGAATTACACGGGGAGTCAGAAGAGTTGACACTCCCATACAAGCAGGTCGACACTCTCCATGGCTTTAAACAAAAATCTTCCTCCTTGCTGCTCTCATTGTGGTAAGTCTGGCCATACTGTCCAAGAGTTTTGGCACTTGAAGGGAAAGCATCACCTTCATGCCATGAAAGGTAAATCCCATGCTTATCCACAAAAACAAAATGCATATGCACACGCACATGAACATAAAAAGAATGCTCAATCTTTTGTGAGTTGTTTTTACTGTGGGAAAAATGGTCATGACATGTATGATTGTCATACAATGAGAAATTATGATCTAATTTCCCTGAAACAGATGAGCTACATTGGTGAATATGATAAAGCTGCTAACCTACAAGGACCCAAGCAATCTTGGGTACCTAAAAATTTCAAATGAGAATTTTGGGTGCAGGATGCCTTGGAGCTGAACAAAGGATCATAAGGTAAATAAAAGCTCAAGGCACAGGTATGTACATAAACCTTTAAGTTCAGTCATCTTACATGTTTAGTCTTGACATGTAGATAGTGCATCATACGTCTGCCCAATGTCATTAGATTCTACAAACTGAATTACTCTTTGAAATCCAAAACCCCCAAGGTGTGAGATGAACTTTTGAGCTTGATAACTTGCTCACACCATGCTTGATTTTAGCTGTTTAATTCATGAAAAACTTGTTATGCTGATGAAGTTGATGTAATGATGAGTTGCTTAAGTCTTGCTATCAGCTACATGAAATGCTTGGATTTTGGTTTTGATGATGCATACCATGGCTGCATTTCCAAATCGTTATTCATGTTAGCATTGCTCAAAGGGGGAGTCAACATCAATGTAGTCTGAATCATTTCACATCATTTCACTCTTGCATGGTCATGGTATATTAAATGTTGATGTATGGAAAGGCAGGTTATGCTTGCCTAGAAGCACTCAATATGCGTGAGGTTTCACCTCCGCCACGTACCATGCGTCAATGTCGCATATAGGCCATATAGTAAGGGGGAGCTATCTCTTTGCAGCATTCATGCATATGTTTCATCTTCATTCTGTTGACATCATGGCATAGAATGCATCTTCTCAGGGGGAGCTTGTTCATCATGAAAATCCAGTCAAAATTCTACCTTGCAGTTCAACAGGTTGACCTCACTCCTTTGACAGGTCGACCCCACATTTCTTTCTGCCTAAAATTTACTTTTGTCTGAGCTCAGTGCATAACCTCAAGGAGAATGTTCTTCATCTATTCTTGCCTACCAGTTATGCAACACTCTCTTCTTAAACCAAGCCATTGCATGATATTGCTTAATCCTTTTGTGGATCAACTTGGATTCAAAGTGTCTTGAACTTCTTGGAGGATTCCCAATCTATTATTGAGGTTGTTTATCAGAGTAAATCTTCAAGAAGAATTTTCTTTTATAGAGTCTTATGATTGCCTTGAACATGAATGATTTTGGTTTAACATTAATGATTTCTTGAGTCTTGAAGTTTGATGGTCTTGAACATGTTTGTGATCGGGTTTAATAGACTTAAACTAGTTTCTCATGTTTTGACTTGTTATGCCGTCTTGAATCTGAAATTTTTTTGAGTACAAAGGCATCCTTGATCGAGAAACTTTAGCTAAGTACTGTTTTTAAACATTTGTTGAATCTGTTTATTTCAAAAAGTGGCTATACTTAAAGTAAGCTCAAGGTAGAGCAATGGCACTGTTGCTGAGAAATATATCTCCTCATCAAAGAAAATGAGGTTCGATATGTCATGAGGTGACTATGCTATCTCTGTTCTAAGTGAAACAAAATCGTGAGCTACACTGAGTAACTGGGGGTGCTTGCGTCTGGTAAACGTGCACACTCACGTCAAAATGTGGTTGCTACACTTGACTACTTGTAAAATGATAGCAATCATCTTTCAAATGATTTCAAAAGAAAAATCTGAATGTGTAGCTCTTATGAATCAAATCTAAGTCATCTAAGTGTTTAGCCTCAATACTTATTGTGGTCACTCTCAAGGGAACCAATGAAACTGAATGAGTAAGATAAGAGAAGGTTAATCTTGTTTTGACATGAATTTCTAGTTCACTATTATTAAACTTGCATGCAAATGTCTTCATGTGATTCTACTGAGTAGGCCAGAATTCATTAGCATTAAACCAATCTGAATGTAAGAGCTGGTTCATTTGGGTTCTATAACTGAAAATTCTGAAAAATCAATAACTCTGATTTATGAACATGGTTTCAGATTAAAGAACCACCATTCTTTCTTGAGAAGTCATATCTTGATGCTCCTTGTTGTTTGCCTTCATCTACCATATCTACATAAATCATTCAGGCTGCCATGATTACATCACCTTGGTATCATCCAACAAGTGATATTATCTTGATGCTCCTTGTTGTTTGCCTTCATCTGCCATGATTACATAACCTTGGTATCATCCAACAAGTGATATTATCTTGATGCTCCTTTCAAGTTGAATCCAAAATCATTGGTGTCTTCTGTCAAGTGATATCCCTTTGCTTCTCATTCATTGGCATGTGGCATAAGTCCTCGCATCATTAGTATCATGCTTTCATGCAATAGGGTGGCATGCACGTCTTCACCTCCTACAATTGTAGCTTGCATTTATCATTTCCATGCATTGCATATAAAATCCAAAAAATCTAAAAACTAGAAAACCACTAAAAATCTTGCAAAATCTGACATCACAAAAATGCTCCTTGGCTGCTCTATCCATCTCATATTTATGAAATTGAATCATGCTGCTGTGGCTCCATTTCTCACACTTACAATGTCTTTGCCAAGCCATGGGACACCACCATGTTCGATACATCCATATCATTCATTGGTATCAGTCCTATAACTGGCTTTCCACAATTGGTTGTTCTCTTTGGTTATCTTGTCAGCTTTAATAAGTGTACAACCATTGGCATGTATTTCCACATCATTTTCTGGACTGTTGCCTGCAATGCCATGTTTCTCTACATTATGGTTGCTTGTAATGATGTCACATAGGCGATGCCAGAGCGTCATGTAAGTCTCTTTGTGTGAGTCTCTCTTTCTCTTTTCTGGATCTTTTGATGTTGTCAAAGGGGGAGAAGTTTATGTGAGTCATTAATCACAGCATGTGATAAGTTTCTGTGAGTCATTAATCAAAGAATCCACTCTATGTGTCAAAGGGGGTGAGAACCATGTGAGTCATTGTCAAAAGGGGATAGGGAGAGAATCCACTTCTTCTTCTTCTTAAGAATGTTTTTGACTCATAGTTTCCATGTGACTTACTAATGCATGTGAATCTCTAATGACTCATAGTTCAGAATGACTTATAGTTGCCATCATCAAAAAGGGGGAGAATGTTGAACATGTGTGCAACATGATTACTTTTATGGTTTTGATGATGTCTGCCTCTGTAGTCATTAATGAGCTATACCTGCACTTGATAATGTTAATATTCATACATTTCAGGTCATTATACCTCCAGTGTAGACGATCAAGATCAAGAGACATGGTTCAGCAAGTCTATACATACATCCAGGAAGTCTATACATCCAGCAAGTCTATACATCCAGCGAGTCTATACATTCTTCAAAGTCTATACATTCTCCATGTATCTTCATAGCAAGACTATACACTCGGCTCTAGCAAGTCTGTACGTTGGCTGATTGCAAGTCTATACATTCTTCAAAGTCTATACATTCTCCATGCATCTTTATAGCAAGTCTATACACTCGGCTCTAGCAAGTCTGTACGTGGGCTGGTTGCACAAACACAAAGTCTGTACGTTGGCTGATTGCACAAACATAAAGTCTGTACGTTGGCTGGTTGCACAAACATAAAGTCTATACGTTGGCTGCTAGCACAAACTCAAAGTCTGTACGTTGGCTGCTAGCACAAACACGAAGTCTGTACGTTGGCTGCTAGCACAAACTCAAAGCCTGTACGTTGGCTGCTAGCACAAACTCAAAGTCTGTACGTCGGCTGCTAGCACAAACACGAAGTCTGTACGTTGGCTGGTTGCTGCAACACGAAGTCTGTATGTTGCTAGTTGCACAAACATAAAGTCTGTACGTTGGCTGGCTGCTGCAACACAAGTCTGTACATTGGCTGCAACACAAGTATGTACATTGACTGGTTGCTGCAACACAAAGTCTGTACATTGGCTGGTTGCTGCAACACAAAGTCTGTACATTGGCTGGCTGCTTCAAACGCAAAGTCTGTACATTGGCTGGCTGCTGCAACACAAGTCTGTACATTGGCTGGCTGCTTCAAATGCAAAGTCTATACATTGCTTTCTGTTGTGTTCGTGCATCAATTTACCAAGTCTGTACATTGTGTTCCATGCACTCAGAGTTTATACATTCATGTGCATAGTCAGTGCATTCGGTTGCTTCATGGCAAAGTGAAAGCCATATGATCGCGTCCAAGCCTTGATGCAAATATCTTCCACATGCTTCATTCAAATAGCCAAGGTTACTGCACAAGATGAGAGTCCAAAGACCAAGATTCAGTTGGTACTTTCTAGACCAACAAGGATGAAGTTATAGACATGAACAGGCTGCTAATGGACACAAGCGACGGAGCTGAAGCGGCTAACGGATCGACCCGGGATGGACCGGGGTCTGCCCAGCTGGCGGTCGACCGCCAGCACAGGGGCGGTCGACCGCCCCAGCCAGAGACTCCCAGGCTGCACAAGTTTCAGTGTAGGTCGACCACCAGCCCAGTAGAGGTCGACCGGAAATCCCAGGGGCCATCCGTCTACACCATTTCTCAGTAGCGGTCGACCGCCAGAAGCTGCAGGTCGACCGCCAGCCCCGATGCAGCCATATTTGACTTCGAATTCCACCTCGTGGCCAGCCCCTTTCCATGCAATTCTTTAATCTAAAAGGCACCAAACCTGCCACAAATTGTGGATCTGGTCTGGGGGTGTCCAAGGACCATTCCAAGGGTTATAAAACCAACACAAGAGGGTTACAAACCCTAGTTGATCATTTGGAGCAAAGAGAGATGAAGAGAGGCTAGAGGAGCTCCAAGGAAGAAGAGGTATTGTAGCCGTGAACAGTACTCCGTGCAGAAGTTCTACATCCAATCTAAGGGATTCAAGCCTACATCTGAAGCCTTCAATCTCTAAGGAAGAAGAGAAGCAAGCAAGCTCACAAAGGTGATCAAATCTTCATCCAAACCTCTTCATCAACTCAAGGGAAGATCAAAGCTACATCCAATATTCTTCTTCATCAACTCAAGGAGATTCAAAGGAAAGATCAAGCTACATCCTATATCTGCTCCATCAACTCAAAAGGATCAAAGGAAGATCAAAGCAACAGATTCAAGATCCAACAATCTCAGACAAGATCTAGTTCATTCTAGCATATCTTCATATCTTGTTTGAACATTTTCATCTTGTTCTATCTTCATTTCATTCAATCTATTGAAACTGAAGATCGTACCTACCGGTGGTTAGTAGGAAGGCAATCGGGAGTTCTCCGATCTGCGGTGTAGCCGTCCCTGTCGACTTTGTGTGTAGGAAGACAGAAAGAGGGTTTTCTCTGTTTTGTGGTTTGGGACGTGTCCCCGGTCAAGCTGTGAGTCAGCAAGGAAGCCTCACCGGGTTTTGGTGAGGGGTGGATGTAGGTTGCGGGGTTGCAACCGAACCACCTTAAAAATCCCTGTGTTATGGGTTGTTTATCGTGTGTGATTGATCTATATCTTCTAACCCCATTCACAGGTTCGTGTGCTTCCATACTTGGTTAGATTTTTCACACACATATGCACTTTAAGTGATCAACATAGCACACACACACGCACGGTTGTTGCAAGCTATTGCATGCTCTAGTGTTATGCTTTATGATCCCTGCACTACAAGGTTTATTTCTTTCAAGATCACAAATGTGCTTAAAGAAGTGTGGACGTTTCATAGCTTGTAATCCAACTCTTTTCATTTGAGCCACTCTACTTAATTCCACTGTGCATTGTGCTTAAGTGATTCATTCACTTTATAAGAGTGGTTTAAGTTTCTGTTAGCTAAGAGTTTTAAATAGGCCAAAGCTTGTGAAAGGATCTATTCAACCCCCCCTTCTAGATCCGTTTGCACCTCGCGGGACCCAACACACCTCCATCCTATTTTTCCAGTAGAAATAGTTATTACCATCAAAGAAAGGAGGGCGGCTTATAGACTGTCCCTCAGCCATGAAGCTTTGAGGACCACTAGATCCAGAATTAGCCTGGCCGTTGGACCACATGATGGGTAACCTGCTCTGATACCAAATGTTAGTTTACAAGATGGGTGAACTAGAAGGGGGGGATGAATAGATCACCCCCAAATTCAATCTAATTCGAAGATCGACAAAATAATTCAAAAACACAGTAAGGATCCTTCTCAAGATTAGTCACGAAACAACAAGAGAGACAAAAGCTCAATGGAACTAAGACATAAGTAGAGAAGATATCAAACACCTAGCGAGTAGAAAATAGTATAGCAGATAAGATCAAACCACACCAAGGGACAAAAGATTTTTAAGGTGGTTCGATTGCGGTCAACAATCTACGTCCACCCCTTACTCCACTAGAGTAAGGCTTCCTTGCACTAAGCAATAAAAGCACCGCAGACTTAGTCTGCTGACATCCGCTGCCTCACAGCTTGCCACAAGAGAACAAATCCCTCAACACTGATCCTGCGACCTACAGGATCTGAACCTAAGCTTGCCCCAGCAAGATCAGAACCAGAGGACCAACCTCCCTTCCTCTAAACCAGAGGAAACACACGAGTGAATTCCCTACACTCATAATCGGAGAACCAATCTCCCTTCCTCTAAGAACACTTAGAGGGTAACAGGACAATATAGAAGAAATGGATGAAACAACTCGAAAATGAAAGAAAGAAAAAGAAGGAAATAATCACTCAAAACACAGCGAAAATGTAGCTTCCAGTGAAGTAGTCTTTCAAGCTCAAACAAGGAAATGATCACTCAGACTCTTATGGATGCACTTTTTATTAAGATCTTTGTTTATTCGTTTATTGGCGTTTATTAAGTGCGTGGGTGTGCCAGTCACCAAAGTGACGATTTATTCGGGCTTCCTGGAAGCCCATGGTGCACGCGGTCTGACTAATCAGATGATTATGTAGTTCATGTCTGGACCGAAACCCGCCGCGCCATAAAGGCCATGGCATTATTTACATCCCCCATACGGGGGAACACCCTTGATTGATTGCCGGGAATAAGGGCCCTACGGCCTGAAATTCATGGTCATAAAGTGAGAACAAAGATCCCGGATCACGTTTAAATAAACCCGCCTTGGGGTACAAGTGTTCATAGATACGTGTATGTTGGTCACTCACGGACCATTTCATGTTCGGACTGAAGTCCGCACTAATAGCATCGAAGACGACGGTAAAACCGTACGGATGTCTGCCGTAGGTACGGCGAGTTAATGTGGGTGCGGGATTGGATCCAGGTAGAAATGGGTCAAGCTGATGAACTATCGGCCCAAGATGTGCCTGGATCATGACCATGTCAGGGGTTCCGAGGTCCATGTCCGATACCATGGGGCATCATTACTTTTCTCTTCATGCACAGTCCGGGGGAGCGACTTGTTAAGTGTGAAGCCCGAACTCGCCAACATACGCCCTCGCACGCGGATCGACCTGCGCGGTCAGGTCGTGGAATAAGGCAACAAGGAGCGCGCCGGAATAGGATCAAGAAGAGGGGGCGCGCCGATTTAATGGGTACAATGGGGCACGCCGGAATAGGAGGTTTTCATGGAGTGCACGTCGGATTAGGCGATGCCAAGGGGGAGTGCGCCAGAATAGGATGGGCCAGGGCACTATTCATTCCAAGATTTGGAAAGTGGATTTGAGTGTGAAGCTAATCCGACGCGGGGGGGGGGGGGGGTAGCGCGCCAGATTAGGGGGGCGCCGGATTAAACTCTCGGGAGGTTTTCTTTTATTCTTCTTGCTTCTTTTTCTTCTTTCTTTCACCTGCAAGTTGATTAGTTGATTAGTTTGTTCACCCAATTGGTGGATTAAGTCTGTAGAGAGGAAGTTTAGATACTTTAACCGTATGTTAGGGTGACTTAGCATGAAGATCCAAGTGTTTTGTTCAAAGGACTTCATTGTGCAAGAGCTTGGAGGTTCTGCTTGATTCAGAGGCTTCAAACACATGCTGCTTTCGTCCCCAGAGAGTGGTTCATTCGCTTGCTCTGTGTGCTCTTGCTCCTGACATAAATTGGGCAGCACCTCCCCCGGACTGTGGTTTGCTGGGGTGAAATAAGGGATTGTCAAATGGAATACTCCAGGACGATCCCAAAAACTCGGAGTGGCCTAACGGCAGTCTGGTGTCCCATAGTTGAACGTAGAAGCCCTGAGGACCGGCCTTCAAGGGGTTCTAACAGTTCATGGGTTGTAGCTGTGTGAGAACTCCGACGGGGCAGATGTTCACCATGGGATGGCCATGAATGTTCACTCTCATACGGTTACTTCAAAGGCCATGCTATGGAGGAGCAGGCTTTGAATCACCTTAGGTGAGTAGAAGATAGGGAGAATAGGGGAGCGAAGGCTAACGAAAGTAAATCGCTGTGCTTTTCAACTACTCTCTGTTTATTCATCCACCAAAAGGGGGAGATTAAAATACAAGGAAGCTCATCCCGAAGGGAAGGGAGAGTACATTGAAGAGGAAGAAGGGAAATACATTGAAAGGGGAAGAAGGGGATACACCGGTGGGGGAGAGGGAACGGAGCACAAGCTCCTCCCCCCTCCGAACTCACCTTTCCTCTCTCACTCACTCTCTCTTTTTGTTCAACTTGCAGGCGCAGAGGGATCGAGCTTCTTCTTCTCTTCGGATGCCGGAGATAGCCCCTCCTCTCAGCGAACTCTTCTCATCGAACCCCCCCACCGAACTCTCTCTTCTTCTTCAGCTCTTCGTCTCGTTATATATATATCAGTGGGAGGTGGAGGAGGAAGAGAGCACAAGCTCCATCCCCTCTGGCTCACCTCTGTCGCCTCTTTCCTTGTGTCCGAAGTCGTCGAGTGGCCTACCGGGATAGCCGCTGATAGAGTAGGGATGGTGCAGTCCCAGGATTGGCCGACGGCGACCGGTGGAGATGTGATGGCTGGTGCGGAGCTCGAACCCTTCCATTCCTGGGAGCAGGAAGAGCTCAGGCGGTTGCACGTTGGTCAGGAGCAGGCTGCTCACCCACTTCAGGTAAGTTCCTTCTGTTTACACCCGAAAACAGGGGACCAGATGTAGGATGGGATGCCTCGAAGGTAAAACGGCGCGGGGTTGTGTGCGCCGGAATAGCACAAACGGGGGGGGGGGGGGAATAGCACAAATGGGTTTAAACCCCTAAGAAGTGCGTGCCGGTTTTGGTGGTATATGGGGGTGTGCCGATTTAAGATCCATTGGAGGGGGGCGCGCCGGTTTAAAGCCATATAGGCACAACCACGCTGGTTTAAGCATCATAGGGTCTCTTCCTAGCTTAGTGGTGATTCGAACGGGTGCCCGCCCCTTGGTAGTACTTTAGCTGTAATGCATCTCTTCTCAGATGTTTAATTTGAAGCCTTCGAGCCTCGGTTTAGGACTTCGAGTGATTTTCGGCGTGTGCCGACCATGTGTTTGCCTTCCTGAGCTTCTTCTGATTCGGCCTTTGGCAATGCCGACTGGAGAGCTGGGGCCACCTCTTCTGCCTGAAGGGCTTCTCGTTGGGTGGAGAAGTGCTGGGTATATATATTCGTCTTGCTTGGAGGAGGTATGGGGTCCGTTTGGCCTTTCCGTCTTCGACTTGCTCTCGGGGTGTCGAGACGTATGTGCCGTAGGAACGTTCCTTTTCTTCTCTCCTTTTTTGACGTCCACAACTCTCTCATTTCTAGACAGGCTCTTCTCTCGAATAGGGAGGTTTCAGCACTCGCAGTGGCTTCAGATCAATGCTCTCATTTTTTTTTCTTTCAATCTTCAGCAGCAGCCTCTTGCAGACTTCAACCTCTTTTTATAATCAGATAATAGCGTGTGGCTAACATGATTCCCGCCCATTTCTTCTCATAGATCTGATCCCTTTTTGGTTCCACGTGTCATGATCATCCTATCTGTTCCTTGCCTCGGATCACAAGCCCTTAAACCTGGTACATTGACTTCCACGTGGAGTAACTTCACTGGTTTTGGGTTCGCCGAACACATCCTCAATCAGGTGACAAACCTGCCAAGCCAGAGAGGATTTTAGTGGAGGCAATAGTGACCAAGGTCATACACAGACTTTATGTATCACATAGCAAGTCTAGCACAGACTTTAACTGACATGCACTGACCCTGTTTAGCACAAAGAAGGATGTGCACTGACTTTTACTTATCTTCTAACACATGTGCACTGACCTTGGTGCTGCTAGGACAGAACATGCACTGACTCTAACACGGCTGAGATAGATATGCACCGACCTTTTCAGGGATATGCACAGACTTGGATCAAGCGATGCACAACATGCACGGACTTAGAGTGTGCTCGATGCTGAATATGCACGGACCTTATATGACCAGACCTAACATGCACGGACTCGTGCGTGCCAAAACTTGCACCGAGGTTTGACCTATAACCTCTTATGCACGGACTTAGCAGAGAAGTATGCATAGACTTAGCTTTACTCCCAGACATCAATGCACAAACCTGGTTCGCGGGAGTTGCGGCATATGCACAGACCTGCAATGCGGTCTAGTGGACATATGCGCCGACTTGATGAATGGCCAGGAGATAAACTGCACAGACTCAATATGCGTATACAGATATTGCAACGACTTAGTCGCGTGTAGCAACTAAGGTTGCACCGACTTGTTGCTTGCATGCATAGACCCTATTCAGTTAATATGCAACAACAGCATGGACTCAATGTAAAAAATTAACTATGTATGCACAGACTTTCTGAGTAGAACTAGAGAGTGCAGTATGTAAGAGTGTATAAAAGAAATGTGTTAAGATGAACCATCATCATTGACTTATAGTGTATGACATCATCAAAACCGTAGGAGTGCAACACGCTGGCCATTCCCATTTTTGAGCGTTCCATCTACCGAGTTACTTGAAAAGGGTTTGGAGAAAAGAGGGATGAGCGAGAAGCTCAGTAGGAATTACACTCTATCACCAGGCAGTATTGAAATAATTTACCATTTCATGAGGATGCTGAGCGATGCGTAAAAATACGAGTAAAGCAGACTAAATAAACATCACAAATAGATGGTCACTGGCATAAGGATGGGATAGAGATATTGCAAATCAAGGTATCAAGAGCAAGTACCTAGAACTTCATGTGAATGGCCATTTATCAAGTCAAGTCATGTCACGCAAGCAAGTACTTCACCCATTCAAGCATGTATAGCAAGTATCACGAGAGTGTGGAATGTCGTAGACTTAAACACGCTAGATAGTAGTCGGTGCAATGCCACACCTAGTCATTACACCGCCCTGGGACACAAGTACACTTTGGGTGCTCCTCCTAGGACCAGACTGGGCCCTTTATAAAGATTGCCTTGGCATTAATTGGTTGGATCAGAGATCCCACGAAATATAGACATTCACAATATTTAATGGCCAAGAGTTCCAAGGTCAAGCTATGTAGCAAGAGACGATACATGTAGAAAAAAGGAAAATTTTGAAGGACTTCCAAGAAATAAGCTCTTTTAACTAGAAGAATATACATATAAGTCATTATAGGAAATGACTTTCAAAGACGGATCATGATGTAAGACCCATCAAAGGTCACATTCTCGAGGTATAATAGCCTGGAGGCTATAAGGGTTAAACACACAAGAAAGCCATGAAAATAGCGATTCCAAAAAACTGGCGAGTATGCGGTCAGACTGAGACCGCAACAGGAGGAAAACGGTGCATGGGAGATTGCATTGAATGAAAAATGGTCCAAGTGAGACCGCCACATGGTCACAGGCCTGGATTAGATTCAGTCGACTTCTAGGGTCTCCACTACAAGAAAAATCGCGGATAGCGACCGACCTAGCGGTCGCTATTCAGTCGTAGATCGGTCGCAAATATGCATTGCGACCGAACAGATACTATCTAGCGACCGAATATGTCGGTCGCTATATAATAGTCGCTATATAGCGACCGACATAATTCGGTCGCAGTATCAGTCGTTACCAGAGACCGATTATAATCGGTCGCCTGACCGGTCGCTAATAATTCGGTCGCCATTCAGTCTCTATTCGGTCGCTACGTTTGTTGTATTTTTAAAAATAAAATTAACCTATCGGATTTATTCGGTGGCTAGTCGGTCGCCAGTCGGTCGCCAAGTATAATTATTTAATAAAAGAAATATAACGTATAGTCGCTATTCGGTCGCAATTCAGTCTCCATGCGGTCGCTAATTTTGCATTATTTTTTTTTAAAAAATTTATTTAAACTGATAAATAAATTACCTGATAAATAACAAATTCATAACATAAATATAAAATCAACTACACAGACAACAATATCGACAAATCTCAAATTCATCACATACAAACACCTGATAAATAACAATTTCATAAAACAATAATAAATCAACTACACGGATCACAATCTCCACGAACCTCAAATTACACACAATTAAAATAAAATCACAAATTAATCATACATCCATAATAATAAAATGACAACATACACAACTAAAATAAAATCACAAATCCTCCACATATGTCTCATCCTGGTCGTCGTCTCGTCCAACATCATCCTGGTCGTCGTCTCGTCCAACATCTCGCGACGGATGATCCTGTATATCATTTAAAAAAATTATAATCAAATCCTTAATAAAGAAATCAAGCATTAACAAGACTTAATAAAGAAATCAAGCATTAACAAGAGTATGCCAATAGTTTAAGCCAGCTCATTTTCATATATATAAATACACACACAATATAAGTTCAAATTTCATCTTGTATTTTAAAAATGAAGTTTGAGCGCCGAGCTCAAACCGGGCATCCGATTTGGATTCCGTCAGTTCTGACAAGTCACTTTCATCTCCCCGGTCGTATTGGAATGATCGGCACGGCCATCCGACCGGTATTTCGAATTTTAGACCCCCGGACCCGTCCTAACAGTTCATTTGAACTAAGTGTATTTTAAAAATGAAGTTTGAGCGCCGAGCTCAAACCGGGCATCCGATTTGGATTCCGTCAGTTCTGACAAGTCACTTTCATCTCCCCGGTCGTATTGGAATGATCGGCACGGCCATCCGACCGGTATTTCAGATTTTAGAACCAAATGCCCCGTCCTAACAGTTCATTTGAACTAAGTGTATTTTAAAAATGAAGTTTGAGCGCCGAGCTCAAACCGGGCATCCGATTTGGATTCCGTCAGTTCTGACAAGTCACTTTCATCTCCCCGGTCGTATTGGAATGACCGGCACGGCCATCCGACCGGTATTTCAGATTTTAGACCCCCGGACCCGTCCTAACAGTTCATTTGAAATAAGTGTATTTTAAAAATGAAGTTTGAGCGCCGAGCTCAAACAGGGCATCCGATTTGGATTCCGTCAGTTCTGACAAGTCACTTTCATCTCCCCGGTCGTATTGGAATGACCAGCACGGCCATCCGACCGGTATTTCAGATTTTAGAACCAAATGCATAAGTTGCTGCTTCTCGCTGCCTCCATTCAGGTTTGTTAATGTTTTCTTCTATGAATGGCATAACAAGAGGCACAATGTCATCTCCCACGGTCCGTGCAACCAAACCCAAGCATGTTCCTCCAGCCATTGCAAGATTCCAAACTCCTTCATCCTGATCTTGGTCGTCTTCTTGCTTAAGGAGTGTCTCCAACAGCATAGGGACAAGCGCAGGTAGTGCCTGCTTGATAAAATAAAAGCAAGGGGTGTCAGAATCAGCAGAAAAATCCCCTCCATATTCATCTAAGATGTCAATCTCTTCATCGCATATTGAGCTCCAGAATTCAATAGCTTGTAGAGCAACAGGTTCCTCATCTTCCCTCACAGCTTTTGCAGTGATGTTAAATATGTCCTGCATATACGATGCAAGCTTCTCATAATACATGGAGGATATGGAGACCAAGCATTCGAATGCAGCCTGCCGTATCTTCACCTCAGGGGACAGAGTAGCTTCACAAATGACTCTCATGATATAATCCCTCTCCATATCATTCCCGAAGTTTGCCTGAGCAAATCCCAAAGAATTATGCAGAGCTCGAGTTGCAGCCAGCCTAACATCAATGTTTCCCTCAGAAGCACTCATGCCTTGAACAACCGCTGTCAATATCTTATTGACTTGCTCTTGATCAACTTCATCAGGGGAGACTTCTTCACACATGTAACCTAGGGTGTCCAAAGTTGCTTGCTTAACACCCTCTGGGACATGTCGACTCCAATGGCTATGATGATAAGGCAAATGTAGTCATTACCAATGGAAAATATGATCAAATTCAACCAGACAAGAACATGGAGCATCCACAAACTCGTACCTCTTGACATCATCAGGCACATGGAAAGGTTCGTAAGGCCATCCAAGGTTCTGCCGAGTTGCATCAACTTCCTTGGCACCCAATGCACTTCCATGTACAGCATATGTGCTTGCCTTGTTAGGTGAACCGTAACCAATGGTCGTAGTCACCTACATATAACAAAATATTAATGAAATTCTGCCTTGATTAATGGCCATCTAAATCTATGTGAAAGAACTGACATTTATCAGTGTTGGTTTGTCTTTGACAGCCTTTGCTTCCTTGATGGCAGCACGAATATCATCATAGCCAGTGTTGCCATTCTTAACCCAGATAGTGTGCCAGCCAAGAGCCTCAAAACGAGCACTGACATCCTCAGTGAATGCAATTTCAGTGTCACCATCAATCGAAATGTGGTTGTCATCATAGAAAGCTATCAACTTTCCAAGACCCCAATGTCCAGCAAGAGAACATGCTTCATTTGATATGCCCTCCATCTGGCAGCCATCTCCAAGTATAACATACCTAATAAAGTGCAGATACATTGAAATTAATGCTGTATCTGAAGTGGTCATATGTCACAAAGAGATAAACAATCACCGACAGCAGTGAATAAGATAAAGTAGGTATTTACGTGTAATGATCAACAATCTCATTGTCAGGCTTGTTGAAACGAGCAGCTAAGTGCTTCTCAGCAAGAGCTAACCCAACAGCATTTGCCATACCCTGGCCCAGGGGACCTATGCCACAGCCAGGATTAATAAATAAATAAAAATAGAACAACTAAGAGGGGATTGCGCAAGATTCTCCGACCTTCACTGCCACTCTGTTTAATATCAGACGAGAATTTCACAGGTGAGTTCAAGAAACAAACCAGTAGTGACTTCAACTCCAGGAGTCTCAAAATTCTCAGGGTGCCCGGGAGTTCTGCTTCCCCACTGACGGAAAACTTTCAAATCTTCTTCCTGGAGATCAATTTCAAAGCACAGGAAGTTAATGATCAGAAGAAGAACAGGACGACCAGAATTTAGCCAATTTATAAGATGAACCGAGCAAACAAGGAGTAAAGAAGCACTGAATTCTGTTGGAACCAATTTAACAAAGAACTTCTTATCATAAACCTTCTGATCATACTGTGTAAAGATCCACTTTTTCTGCTGAGTGTGAAAAATCGGTTACCGTCCTCCCTCTGAATTCTAAGCAGAAACTCAAATGAGGTATACCAGTGACCCGTGTACTTGAAACATGAACAACTCACCCACGCCCGCTTCATCTCCTAGTTACACAAACTAGGATCCAGTTCAGCATGATCTAACACTAAAGAAGCATCCATGCGTCTCCCTCTTTCTCTCCCTTAATAAGGAAACCAAGTATATAAGGAAAGCCAACTATACTTAACGAATTTGTCCACATAACTTTGAGATCTCCGCACAAATTTACCATACAAAGACTTCAAAGATCAAACCTTGCCACCAACCCAGCTCAAAATCTGATAAAGAAGTTAAAAATTCTGAACCCGGCACAGATTTCAAAGTGTTCCCATCACTTGCCAGCCGTTACAGAAGATCTTAGAACAGAATCGGAGTTTAACCAATTTTTTAAAAGAAAATAATAATCAGATCCACAGATAGCAAGCTCATCCAAGAGAGCAGCGAGATCCAAGCTCACCTGGACGCTGTCGTAGCCGGCGAGGTGGAGGAGGGCGTACTGGAGCATGCACCCGTGGCCGGCGGAGAGCACGAACCGGTCGCGGTTGAACCAGTAAGGGTTCTTGGGGTTGTACCGCATGACCTCGTCGTAGAGGATGTGCCCCATGGGGGCGCACCCCATGGGCAGCCCGGGGTGGCCCGAGTTGGCCTTCTCCACCGCATCAATAGCCAGGAACCTGATGGTGTTCACGGACTTCTCCACCAGCGCCGCAGTCCCCGTCTTCTCCTCCAGGGTCTCCACCGCGGCCGCCCGCACGGTCGCCGCCGATCCCGACGGCCTCGCCCTCCGGGACGACGACAGGGTGGCGGCGGCGGCGGTGGCTCCAACGCCCCTGCCGGCGAGCGAGCTGAGACGGAAACCGGCGGGCAGGGCGAGGCGGTCAGGCTGCGCTGCCTGGCCGTGGCCGGCGCCGGCGGCGAGCGCGCGGGAGACCAAGGCCTGGACGGCGAGTGAGGCGGTGGCGGCCATGGCTGGGGAGCTCGCGTGGGGTGGCGGTTCCTCCTCTTCCTCACCTCCTCGCCCTCGCTCTCGCTCTCGCCCTCGCCCTCGCCGTGGAGGTGTTGGTGTTGGTGTTGGTGTTGAGGGGGTTGGTGGCGACGGAGTAGTAGAGTTGGAGGAGAGAGAGAGAGAGAGAGAGAGAGAGAGAGAGAGGTACCTGCGGAGGGCGACGACGGCAGGGCGAGCGGCGACGGCGACTCGACGCGAGCGGCGCGGCGACGGGCTCCGGCGGAGGGGGGCTCGGGCGGGAGGCAGCACGGGGAGGGGGGCTCCGGCGGAGGAGGGGGGCTCGGGCGGGAGGGCTCGGGCGGAGGGGGGGCTCCGGCGGAGGGGGCTCGGGCGGGAGCGGGGAGGGGGGCTAGGGCGGAGAGGGGGCCGCAGGGGAAGGGGGCTCGGGAGGGGGGGCTCGGGCGGGAGGGGGGGGGCTCGGGCGGGCGGGGGTCGTAGTAGGAAGTATAACGGCATCAGCGACCGACTAGAGACCGAAGTTAATTCGGTCGCAATAATAGAGACCGATTAGCGACCGATATACATGCGGTCGCTGAAACGGTCTCGGTTATGCGACCGATTATTTCGGTCTCCGAATTGGTCTCTATTTGGGACCTACTAGCGACCGATTAAATCGGTCGCTAATTCGGTCTCTATAGCCACTTTTTCTTGTAGTGCTCCTAGTTGACCTAGGTCAAACTTTGACTGAAACATAGTTTAGTCTACCAGACCAAGTCAATTGGGGTCACTTAGGATCGACCTAGATAGAGCCAAGTCATCCTAGAACGGGCTAGGCGACTGGACAAAAATCGGTTCACAAACCAGACAGGAAGAGGAATGCGGTCATGGGCTTGGACGCTACATAGAGTAGCGGTCCAGCTAAGGCCACATCTTGGACAAAGTCGGGTAGAACTCCGACTGCCCAAAATCACAATTTCCGATCGACTCAGGAAGGTTCAGGCTTTAGGGTACAACCTGCCCGGCGCCCTAGTGGGAATCCCAGGCTCACGGGGTCTTATGGAGGCCTCGAAACATGAACACCTAGTCCGGCGGAAGGAATATCCGACGGAGAGGTATTCGATGCCCGAGAATTAATGTGCCATAAACATCGAAAAATGGGTATAATCGGTCCAGTCGACACCACCGGAGTGGCATGACCTTGAAACAAGTTCTAACTATATAACAGAAATAAAATTTTGCAAACTAATCAATTATGTAAAACATGTTACTCTACTCTCTTTTTCAATCATGTTATAATACATGAATGATGAACATGAAGGGATAATTTATGAAAGGGAATTAGACTTTAATCAAATGTTTCATGAGTCCTAATCATTAATGTGTTTATACAACATAATTAACCCTAATAGCATGCTGTTAAATAGGGAATGACATAACATAACACGCCAAAAAACATGATCAACACTTTCACTAAAATAAGGATAAAGCGGTCTATAATAAGACCACCATAAGCATAATACGGTCAAGAGAGAACTGCTAACCTTGATTACCGGTCAACGTACGACCGCTAGAGTGACCAGTGCGAAAATAGGGCCTTGCGGTCTATCGGGTGACCGTTAGACCTAGAAGCGGTCTATCGGGCGGCCACTAAGTCTATCATAACCCTCAAACCAACAAACGATCTATCGGGCAACCGCTAAGGCAAGCGGTGGTCACTGATAGGGCCGCTACCCAGTCCCCACCTTGGCCTCCGGTGAGTCCCAACACACCTTACTTGTATCTCAAAATTTGTTCAGTATGGCAAACCAAAATTAGGCAAATCGGTGTCAATAGAAAGACAACAACATTTCAAACATGATGGCAATGGTTAATTAGAATTTTAGCTTGCTAAATTCAAACAACAGATCGATACAAATGGAACTAGCATGGTCAATGCCCTAATTGACATGCTTGCAATAAAAACTAAAATACGAACTCCATACTAAACCAAAATCAGGGCTTTTGATATCAAATGAAAGAGGACTCGAAGGCGCACAGAAGGATGTATATTAATTAATCTTTAGCATGAGAGAACCCTACCGATTTGGATCGAAACTCAGACGGTGCAGAGAAAACCCTAATCGCAAACCCTTGCCATTCCTTGCCGAAATTCACCCTTGATCGCCTACAATCGACCCCGCCGCTAGCTAGAAGTTCAAATAGAGGTCTTCGGTCGACGAAGCCCTCAATTTATAGGGTGTATAGATGCTTCTAGAGGTCGAATTGGCTTAGAGAGTCCTAAGGGAAAAACTCGGCGAAGAACTCAGAATTTGGCTAAATCCGCCCTCCGCCACCGACAAAAGGATCCTCTAAGGTTAGGGTTTTCGAAGGGAAATTGGGCTTCTGTGATGGGCCTAGTGATTGGGCTTGGCTTGAGCTCGATTGGTTGAGAATTGGGCTCAGATTGGATTGATCTAGGTTGAACCATTAAGAACAACGAATTTTGGCTAAAACCTCTTTAATTTGGCCTAATTTTTTTTTTTATTAGGGGTCGGCCCAGTTGACAATATTGTTAAACATTTCGTTCCTTATAGGAATATAAATTTTTTCTATATTTTTATAAATTGGTCAAAACTTTGGCCTACGGGTGAAATTCAATTAATTCAATATATTTATATATTAAATTCTGATTATTGTGAAAGAATCAATTGCATCTTGAAATATGAAATTCTTTTTATGGTCATTGTAGAAAAATAATTATTCCTTTTTATTTATATAATTTTGCCACTTACAAAATAAATAACGTCCTTTAACTAAGAAAATTATTGAAGTCATTAAATGACAAGTTAATTTAGAAAATAAATATTCTAATCTTTCTCAATATATCAGCCTCACTCTTCGTCAGGTTGAAATTTAATTATTCATTCAATTTTTTTTAAAACAAACTTATTTTCATTTTTTTTGCTCATTTTTAATTCTTCTTCTAAGATTGAATTTATAACTTAATATATTTCTTTTTTCCCACACATATTTCATATTTTTTCCTTTATTAATTAACTGGGGTGTTACAAGGGTTCCAGAGTTTTGAGGGTACAACCCGCTCGACTGCCTTGAGGGAATCCAAGGCTACCGGAGGCTTACAGAGGCCTTAGAGAAAGAAATTCCGGTCCGACAGAAGGAATATCCGACGGAGGGTCTGTCAATCTCCAAGAATTGAGGAGTAATCGTGAAACAACGTGAAACAGGGACTCTATCTTAGGACTTGAGATAGAAGTGCCAAAAGACCTGCGATATGGGTCAAAACCCGATAAATCATGTGAGACAGGGAATCACGCCGATTCAAATAGGCGCTAATTCATGGATTAGCGGCTGCTTAAAAAGTCGCTAAATCAATAATTAACCAAATTATAATAATGTCAAAATAAATTGGCGACCTTTGAAGAAGGCGCCATATCTGTAAAGAGCGTCCAAGTGATGGACGTTAATTCAATAATTTCTGTATTGTTCCAATTTTTAACTAATTACTAGGAATATGTGTCCCTTCACAGAGGTGCTATTTTAAGAATGAACGTTTGTTCAAACAGACACCAAATCTTCTATGTATACATGTTACAAACATCTGGCAGGTACATTGCTAGGCACAAAACACTATTCATTTGTTTCAAATTAGCACGAACAATAGCATAATGATGTGTACGGGGATTTTTAGAAAACTGATCACATGGTAATGTAGAGAAAAATAGGGAGACTCTAAAAACATACTCATGCAGAATTAACATAAATAGGTTCCAAAGTTAACAAATTTTAAACATGTGGTATTTGTTAATTGCTCTAAAGGAAATAGCATCAGTGTGATGGTCGCTCATTAATTTGCGGCCAAAAGACTGTCGCCAATTCAGGAATTGGCGGCCTTCTACTCGGTCATTCATTAATAAGCGGCCACTGCTCTGGTCGTTATTTTCATATGAAACAGAAATAACAACTTCTAGGTAAAAACTCAAGAACAAGGATCTTGGGAGTGAGATATAAACATAATATCATGATCTTTATGCATGCAACACTTATTACTATAGTCTTGTGCTATAGTTCTTGAGATAACCTACCTTATTGGGTTGATGACGAAAAAGATCGAAGACGAGGGAGCAGAGGGAAGCAGAGAAACAAGGAAGAAGATGGCTTCTTCGTGCAGTAACGGTAGCAGCAACCGTGGCAACAAAGGAGTCAGCAACGAAGAAAGGAGAAGCTCCTGCCTTCATGTTTGCAGATGAGGTAAATCAGATGCTCCAGCAGCAGCAGTAGCAACAGGAAGAAGAGGAGCCGCGTCTTCTTCTCGCACGGCTGTAGGAGGAAGCAGTGGAAGATGATGTAGTAGTAGGAAGACGACGAACAACAGCAACAACGTGCTCCTGCCGATCGCATGGGTCTTATTTATAGGGCTTTGGAGCTCTACGAATCCTACTGGGTACATGGTATCCTAATGGGATTTAAACTTCCCGGGATAATCTTTTCTCCTTTCCTCATCGACAGTCGCTTTCCCTGTTGAATACAAACCCTAAAGCCCTTCATGCATGATCGAATGTGATAATGTTTTGGTGTAACCAAAAAACCCTATACATGTAGATATTTATATACATATCCCTAAGCCCTACCGTAAGGCCCATTTGGTTGAGCCCATTCATCTAATTGTGTGTGTTTGGGCCATGTGGTTTTGGGTTATTGAATAAGGTCAAAGGTTTAGGCTTTTATAAAGGCTTTTCGCTATTGGGCTTATAGTTTGGGTTTTATTATTTCAACTTATTTATAGTCTATTAAATATTATTCATACACATATATATGTATATTTATTCGGGATGCTACACCCTCCCCCACTTAAAAGAATTTGGTCCCCAAATTCAATTGCATATAAACATGGAGGGTGCAGAGTACTCACGATTAGAACAATTCGAGAAATCTCTTTTACATTTCGGTTTCCCATGTGGCTTCATGTTCGAAGTTTTTGTTCCATTGAACTTTCACCATGGGAATAGTCTTGTTCCGCAATACACGAACTTCACGATCAAGGATCTTTAATGGCTTTTGTTCATATGTGAGATCCTTTTGTAACACCAAGTTGTCATGTTCTATGACGTGGAATGGATCATGAACATACTTCTTGAGCATAAAGACATGAAATACGTTGTGGACTTCAGATAATTGTGGTGGCAAGGAGATCCGGTAGGCAACCTCGCCAACTCTTTCTAGAACTTCAAAGGGACCGATATATCTTGGTGTAAGTTTACCCTTGACACCAAATCTTCTAATGCCTCGACTTGGGAAAACCTTAAGGAATACATGGTCTCCAACTTGGAACTCGAGGTCTCTTCTTCTAATATCGACATAAGTCTTTTGTCTTGACTGAGCCATTTGATGTCTTTCTCTAATGATCTATATCTTCTCGGTTGTTTCTCTTACCATCTCCGGTCCTAGAAGTTGTCTTTCTCCAACTTCATCCCAGCATAGAGGTGAGCGGCAACTCCTTCCATAAAGTACCTCAAAGGGTGCCATTTGAATGCTTGCCTGATAGCTATTATTGTAGGCAAATTCTACTAGAGGCAGATGACCGTGCCAGCTTCCACCAAAATCAATAATGTAGGAACTTAGCATGTCTTCCATGACTTGATTTGTTCTCTCGGTCTGACCATCCGTTTGGGGATGAAATGCAGTGCTGAAGTTGAGTCTCATCCCTAGAAAGTATTGTAGACCCTTCCAGAAGTGTGATGTGAAGCGAGGGTCTTGGTCAGAAACGATTGAGACAAGAATTATATGTAACCTGACAATCTCTTTGATATAAAAAGCTGCTAGCACATCAACCGACTATTTACTCATGATGGGCAGAAAATGTGCAGACTTGGTCAACCGATCTATAATCACCCATATCCTGTCCTGTCCGCCCTTGGTTTTAGGCAAACTCATGACGAAATCCATCCCTATGTTCTCCCACTTCCACTTAGGAATGTCTAAGGGATGCAGTTTACCTGCGGGTTTTTGATGTTCCGCCTTTATGCTTTGACAGGTAAGATAGTGAGAGACAAATTTCACCACCTCTCTCTTTGATGTGGCACAGCCCAAAGACCACTAAATGTGATAAGATGACCCTCGGACCTAGACCCGCAAGCATACAAGCGCTCAATGATTCTTACAACGACGATTTTTGCTCACCCGATTCACACGTTCACCCGGTGGGTCCGGGAGATAATGATGAGGGTCCGGGGCGGGACCCAATTGTTCTAACGGACTTACAATGCTAGGGCTGACCCCAAATAAGTCTAGGATACCCAACTTTGTGGGCGGCTGGCCCGCAAGGCGGGGGCTTGGTGGCACTCACTCACGGTCCGCGGTGGACACTAACAAACTAGCATGCAAGTTCGAGCCCTCTTCTCACCGCCGACGAGCAATCAAAGCAATACTAAACTAGCAGGAATAAGGCTACTAAGGATAGTATCAGAAGCTCACCTGATCGGTGTGAAGACACCGATCCCGTTCGGAGACGAGGGCGCGCCGGGAGGCGAGGGTATGCACCCGATCGCCGCGGCGATGTCGCTTGACCTGAAATTGCAAACGGTACAGCACTACTCCTCACGCAGGAGGGGTGATCTTGGGGTGGGGGTTATGCTTAATACATTCAAAACTACCTCCACGCAGGGAGGGGCCTTCAGCCGGCCAAGCGGGGTGGGGAGAGATGCAAAGGAAACCGAGTTTCCGAGCTTCACCGATTCTATCTAGCTTCTGTAATTCTGGACAGGGAGTCGATGTTGATGCAGCCAATAAATCCACCGAGCTCAGAATCTGATGAGACTTGCGCCAAAAGATTGCTAACCGGATAGGGGTGCGGCTTGAATTTTTGGACGACGTTCTGATCTGGGGGATGACTGCTCCGGTGACTGGAAGATGGATACAGCTCTGGTCTCTAGCTGAGCTCAGTCTGAAACAGCAGGATGCAGAAGCTGCCACGATCGCTCCTGAGCTCCAAATCTGGCACCGCTGGACTCGTTGGAATCGTGGACGAGTCTACTTTGCAGGAAAATAAACGGGGAAGTCTTCTGATGTCGGATATGAGCTGGGTGTCCAGAGAAGTGGAAGGTGGTTGGGGCAGACTGTGAGGAGGCAGACCGGCGTGGTTGTGGTAGAAAATTGGTATCTATGGTTTTCGGATGCCAAATGGGGTTCCGCCTTCTGTTCCTGGACGCTGACAGGGGGAGGAAGAACTTTGTAGAAGACCTTGAAGACTGATCCCTTCAAGGTTCGTCGTGGGGGAGTCTTCTCTGCCGCTCTGGCTCCTGGTCTGAGAGGTTCTGCGCAGTCGTAGAAGAATGGTGATTGCGGACAGCACCGAACTCGGATGCTGACGAGACCACCTCGCCTTGAAATATGACTTGCAGAAGAATCCATAAATGTAGGCCTTGCTTCCTGAGTCATTGAAGGATGATCGTGGCCTCCTCTGCAAGTTGCTGTAATTCTGCTTCCTGAAACAGGGTGAGAATGAGGAGAAGAAGAAGAGGTGGGGAAGGGAATGGCCAAGAGAGAGAGAGGTGGAAGGTAGTTCTAATGGCTATGGGAGGGAGATGAGAGGTGTTTGAGGGGTGTGGGGGCTAGGGAGATGGAGGTGGGGGGGGCGAAGTGGGGCTGGAGAGGAGCTGGGCTGCTAGTGGAGGTGGTGGGAAGGTGAGGGTGCACAAGGGGAGGGGTGAGTGAAAGGGATGGTGGGGTGCGAACTTGGTCCAAAGGGGAAGGGTATGGGGCGGCCAAGGCAAGGGAGGGAAGGTTCAAATTCGAAATTGGCCTTGGGAGGGGTGGGATTTTGTGTGGGGAAGTGGTGGATTGTGTTGGGAGGTGGAGGATTTGCTTTGGGACAAAGAGAGGGGAGTAAATGAGGGGCTTGGGGAAGTGGAGGGTCTTAATGGAGGTGGGTGAGGTAGTGGAGGTGGTTGGGGGTTGGAGTAAGTGAGGGGGGGAGGAGGAGAGAGGATGGGGGCGAACTCCCCTTGGGAGAGAGAGAGAGTGAGAGAGAGAGAGTGAGTGAAAGAGAGTAAGAGAGAGAGATTTAAGAGGTAAAAAGGAAGTGGTTTTTTTCAATATTCATCAAAAGTGAGTACAAGTGGAGAGATGGGGCCTATATATAGGCAACCACTCTTTACATGACCAAAATGTCCCTGACAATAGGACAAAAGACCGAGCATAACCTAGACTCAATCCTATGGGCCCATAACTAAGGAAATAAGGCCCAATTAAGCAAAATAAGGGAAATGGACTAGAACCACATGACTCAATAAAAGAAAATACATAAGATAGGACTCAATAAAAAGAAAATACATAAAATAGACCTGGGAAAATGAAGATAACAAGTGGAGACCATGATCAATCCATATCAAGAGTGTGTAGACGACCAAAGCTAGAGGGAGTGTCGTGAGATGCCCTCATCAAATCCCCCGGGGTGGGGAGAACTCGACCCTGTCGAGTATGGGTCTGCCTGACTGTCGTACTGCTCCATCATGTCGGGGTCCAGGCGCATCAAATCCTCCCGACTCACCCATGCATCCTCGGTCGGGAGACGGTTCTTCCACCTAACCAGATAGCGCTGATACACCTTGTGCCTTGTAATGATACTCTGCTCATCCAGTATTGCCTCTACCTGCTCTTGTCGGTCCCTCAAGCTAGAAAGTGGAGTCCCTCCGGGGGTGTCTCTCATAAGGGGGGGTAAAGGCTCAAGCTCCTCACTAGGTTCCACCGCGGGGCCCTTGTAGGGTACCAGGTCCGCCACGTTGAAGGTAGGGTGTACCCCATAGCTCTCTGGTAGGTCAAGCTCATAAGCATTGCTGCCAAGTCATCGTAGAACTCGAAAGGGTCCCGACCCTCGTGCCCTCAACTTGGAGGCAGGCCCGAGAAGGAGCCGCTCCGTCCTCACCATCACCGGGTCCCCCACTTGGAATTCACAGTGGCGTCGGTGAGCATCGGCCCGTCTTTTGTAAGCCTCATTGCTTTTACCTATATGCTTGCGGATATCATCATGCAACTCTTTGATATGCTGTGCAAAGGACTCAGCTGAGACTGACACTCTAGCATGTGGGGGAAGGGGAATGAGATCCGAGGGCTTTCTAGGCCTAAAACCATGTACTACCTCAAATGGACTCTTGCCTATGGACCTATTGACAGAATCATTGTAGGCAAACTCGGCTTGAGATAAGAGGAGATCCCAATTCCCAGGGTGATCCCCTACAAGGCATCGGAGCAAGTTACCGAGGCTTCGGTTGACGACCTCAGTTTGGCCATCGGTTTGAGGATGATAGGCAGTGGAGAATTTGAGGAGGGTCCCCATCAAGTGCCATAGAGTCTTTCAAAAATAACTAGTGAACTTCACATCTCTATCGGACACAATAGTCTTAGGTAACCCATGGAGTCGGACTACCTCATCAAAGAATAACCGGGCGATCCTAGAGGCATCAGAGGTCTTGGAGCAGGGGATAAAGTGGGCCATCTTTGAGAACCTGTCAACCACTACAAAGATGGAATCATGTTTGCGCAAGGTCTTTGGTAGGCCAAGAATGAAATCCATGCTCAAATCCTCCCATGGTTGGTCGGGTATGGGTAGTGGTGTGTAAAGCTCGGTGTTTTGTCTTACTTGCTTGGCGGATGCACATATGCGGCATTGTCCCACAATGTGGGCCGCATCCTTCTTGATACTGGGCCAGTGGAATTGCCTCTCAACCAACTCTATGGTTTTGTGGACCCCAAAGTGACCAGCTAGGCCACCACTATGTAACTCCCAAACTAGGAAGTCCCTAAGTGAAGTCCTAGGT
Source organism: Amorphophallus konjac (assembly GCA_022559845.1). Taxonomy (NCBI): domain Eukaryota; kingdom Viridiplantae; phylum Streptophyta; class Magnoliopsida; order Alismatales; family Araceae; genus Amorphophallus; species Amorphophallus konjac. The sequence goes on along the minus strand of CM040122.1, from coordinate 123,528,356 downwards.
ATGCAAAGCCTATTCCCTTTGAACAGATATCCATCTTGAAGTATGAACCCCTTATACTCCTTGAGTGGCTGGGTGGAAAGGGTGTTGTAGTGAGTCCCAAAGTCGGGGCAATGTGGGTATTCCCCTTTGATTCTCTCAAATCCGGTTACCTCCACTTGGACGGTGGAGAGTAAGGCTACCTGCCTACTTAGTGCATCAGCGGCGCGGTTCTCACTACCCATCTTATACTTGAGGACAAAGGTGTAGGCTTGAATGTATTCTACCCATCGGGCATGGCGGGCATTGAGCTTTTGTTGAGTGTTGAGATATTTCAAAGCCTCATGGTCCGAGAAGATCACAAATTCTTTGGGTAGGAGATAGTGCCTCCAGTGCCGGAGGGATTGAACCACGGCATAAAGCTCTTTGTCATATGTGGAGTATCTCGTCCTAGCCTCACAAAGTTTTTCACTAAAGTAGGCTACCGGGTGACCCTCTTGGCTAAGGATACCTCCAATCCCTACCCCGGAAGCATCACATGTGACCTCAAAGACCTTTGAAAAGTCGGGTAGGCAAAGGACCGGGGCTTGGGTCATTTTCTCTTTAAGCTCTAGGAAGGCTTTGGAGGCTGCCCTAGTCCAAACAAATGTGCCTTTCTTGAGGCAATCCGTGATAGGAGTGGTGATAGTGCTAAACCCACGGATGAATCTCCTATAGAAGGTAGCTAGCCCGTGAAAGCTTCGAGCCTCATGAAGGGTCTTGGGTTCGGGCCACTCAAGAATAGCTTGGACCTTTTCGGGGTCCATGGATACTCCTTGGGATGAGACAATAAATCCTAGGAAGGCTAGTTGATTGGTCAAGAAATGACACTTCCCGGGGTTGGCAAAGAGACTCTCCTTCCTAAGAATGGTGCACACTTGTTTAAGGTGATCGAGGTGGGCTTCCTTGGATTGGCTATATATGAGGATGTCGTCAAAGTAGACAACTAGAAAGATGCCAATGAAGGGCCGGAGGACCTCAGTCATGAGGCGCATGAAGGTGCTTGGTGCATTAGAAAGGCTAAAAGGCATAACAAGCCATTCATAGAGACCGTCCTTAGTTTTAAAGGCGGTTTTCCACTCATCCCCGGGCCTAATGCGGACTTGATGGTAGCCACTTTTGAGGTCAATTTTGGAGAAGATGGTGGCTCCCGCTAGCATGTCTAGCATGTCTAGCATGTCATCAAGCCGAGGGATGGGGAACCTATATTTGACCGTTATCTTGTTGACGGCTCGGCTATCTACACACATGCGCCAAGTCCCATCCTTTTTGGGTGTAAGAAGAGCCGGGACGGCACAAGCGCTTTTGCTAATTCGGAGGAAGCCCTTCTTGATGAGTTCCTCAATTTGCCTCCTTAGCTCGGCATGCTCGGTGGGGTTGAGGCGGTAGTGTGGGAGGTTGGGTAAGGTAGCTCCGGGCACAAGGTCGATGGCATGTTGCACATCGCGCATGGGTGGTAGCTTGTCCGGAAGCTCCTCGGGAAACACATCATGGAAGTCCTCCAAGAGTTGTTGAATTTCTATTGGGTGTGGGTCGGTTGGGGTGGATTCCCCAAGGCAAATAACAATGGCACACACATGTTCCCTTTGGTTGACTTCTTCCTCAAGCTCTTTCCTAGTGATGAGGTGTAGGCTCCTAGGAGGCTTGTTGACCATACTAGGGTTAGGGCTTGGTGGGGTGGGGTTTGGTGGGTTTGGAATAGTGGGAGGGGTAGGGGATCCCTCAAGGGAGGGAGATGCCTTCTTGGGAAGGGGGCGAGGTGGAGAGGGGTTGAGTTGGATCTTCTTCCCTTCATGAATGAAGATGCAAGTGTTTGTCTTTCCTAGAAAGGTGGCATCTACATCGTAGATCCAAGGTCGTCCTAGGAGTATACTCCCAACTTCCATAGGTAGGATGTCACACCACACTTGGCTTTGATAAGATTGGAATGCAATGGGGACAAGGCAACGAGCACTAACGGGTATGGAGGTGGTATCAATCCATGCTACCCGATATGGGTGGGGATGTGGGGAGGTGGTAAGGCCCAAAAGTTTGACGGTGTCGGGTGACACCACATTCACACTACTTCCATTGTCCAAGATGACCTTCCTAACATGGCTCCCTATCCGTATGTAGGTATGGAATATGGTGTTTCTCCTCCAATCATGCTCTTGGGTTTGAGTGAGGGTGCATCTAACCACTCCGAGGTGGGAGTCGGTGGGTGGAGGAGGTTGTTCTTGGTTGCTCTCCATGTAGTTGTTCTCATACTCCTCCTCCCATTCATGAGAGGGTTCATATACCTCAACTTCTTCTTCAAATTCAACTTGGGGTTGGGGGTTGGTCTCCTCTATGAGTAAGTTTGATGCTCCCTTGGTGGGGCATTGATTGGCAAAGTGTCCATACCCATAACACCTAAAGCATTGTTGCCCACTTTGATGGTTTGGGGTCACCTTAGTGTGAGGGAGAGTGGGTGTCGAATTGGGCCTATTGGGAGTTGTGTTTAGGGGCCCACTTGCGGGGCGGAATGGTGGATTGGCATTAGGAGGGGTGACCCGTGTGGGAGGAGTTCCCATGGGTGTAGGAAGGAGACCTCTTTGGGGTGGTGGGGGGTTGGCCCGAGGTGCCATGGCTCTAGGGTCCATTCCCCGAGGGGGAGCCATTCGCGTGTACCGAGAGAATTTCTCGGCATCCCGAGCTACTTGGTAGGCTTGCTCTAAAGTTGTTACTTGACGCATGAATAGTTCCTTTTTGATATGGAATTGAAGCCCATTCCTAAAGCGGGAGAGTGTGACGGAGGGGTCCTCTTGGACTCCACATTTGAGGAGGTAGTAGTCAAACTTTTCAATGTATTCCATAACGGTCTTTCCTTCTTGAGTCAAGGCTTGCCATTCATCTAGGAGGTTTTGATGGTAGGAAGGTGGGACATATTTGAGTTTGAGTTGGTCTTTCATGGCCCCCCATGTGGTGATTGGAACTTCCCTCCTAACTATCCTTAAGGCTTCAACATTCATCCAATGAGTTTTGGCAAGTTTGGTTAATTGCATCTTTGCAAGTCGGACTTTCCTATCCTCGGTCATTGGGTACCAATCAAAATATTGATCCATGGCTGTCTCCCAATCTAAGTAGATGCTCGGATGATGAGATCCATCAAAAGTGGGAGCATCGACTTTCACAAGTCTCATTAGTTGGTCATCCGGGTTGTCCCGGGGAGGCCTCTCATTCCTTCTAGGGGGTGGGTCCCTTTCCGGTTCGGGAGGGGGGTCAAGGTTGAGTCCTCCTACGGCTGGCTCCACATGTGGAGCATGATCTCTCCTATCTCCTTCCCTTGGAATAGGTCTATTTTCCTCAAGTTGTTCAAGCCGGGCCGTAATACCATCAAGCCTTCCCATAATTTCGGTCATGTAGTCCACAAGAAACCTCATTTGGTCGGGAAGCTCATGCTCATTGTGAGGGGGATTTCCTTGGGGATTGGGATTCATGGTGTTATTGGAAGGAGATGGATGGCCTTGATAATGAGTTCCACTATGGGTGGTCATGCAAGGTTGGGTGGGCTATGCAAAAGTGTGCGAATGCACCTAAGAAAGACTTAGTGTGACCCAAGACTAGACTTGTAAGGATAAGCCTATGACCGCTCTGATACCACTTGATGTGGCACAGCCCAAAGACCACTAAATGTGATAAGATGACCCTCGGACCTAGACCCGCAAGCATACAAGCGCTCAATGATTCTTACAACGATGATTTTTGCTCACCCGATTCACACGTTCACCCGGTGGGTCCGGGAGATAATGATGAGGGTCCGGGGCGGGACCCAATTGTTCTAACGGACTTACAATGCTAGGGCTGACACCAAATGAGTCTAGGATACCCAACTTTGTGGGCGGCTGGCCCGCAAGGCGGGGGCTTGGTGGCACTCACTCACGGTCCGCGGTGGACACTAACAAACTAGCATGCAAGTTCGAGCCCTCTTCTCACCGCCGACGAGCAATCAAAGCAATACTAAACTAGCAGGAATAAGGCTACTAAGGATAGTATCAGAAGCTCACCTGATCGGTGTGAAGACACCGATCCCGTTCGGAGACGAGGGCGCGCCGGGAGGCGAGGGTATGCACCCGATCGCCGCGGCGATGTCGCTTGACCTGAAATTGCAAACGGTACAGCACTACTCCTCACGCAGGAGGGGTGATCTTGGGGTGGGGTTTATGCTTAATACATTCAAAACTACCTCCACGCAGGGAGGGGCCTTCAGCCGGCCAAGCGGGGTGGGGAGAGATGCAAAGGAAACCGAGTTTCCGAGCTTCGCCGATTCTGTCTAGCTTCTGTAATTCTGGACAGGGAGTCGATGTTGATGCAGCCAATAAATCCACCGAGCTCAGAATCTGATGAGACTTGCGCCAAAAGATTTCTAACCGGAGAGGGGTGCGGCTTGAATTTTTGGACGACGTTCTGATCTGGGGGATGACTGCTCCGGCGACTGGAAGATGGATACAGCTCTGGTCTCTGGCCGAGCTCAGTCTGAAACAGCAGGATGCAGAAGCTGCCACGATCGCTCCTGAGCTCCAAATCTGGCACCGCTGGACTCGTTGGAATCGTGGACGAGTCTACTTTGCAGGAAAACAAACGGGGAAGTCTTCTGATGTGGGATATGAGCTGGGTGTCCAGATAAGTGGAAGGTGGTCGGGGCAGACTGTGAGGAGGCAGACCGGCGTGGTTGTGGTAGAAAATTGGATGCCAAACGGGGTTCCGCCTTCTGTTCCTGGACGCTGACAGGGGGAGGAAGAACTTTGTAGAAGACCTTGAAGACTGATCCCTTCAAGGTTCGTCGTGGGAGAGTCTTCTCTGCCGCTCTGGCTCCTGGTCTGAGAGGTTCTGCGCAGTCGTAGAAGAATGGTGATTGCGGACAGCACCGAACTCGGATGCCGACGAGACCACCTCGCCTTGAAATCTGACTTGCAGAAGAATCCAGAAATATAGGCCTTGCTTCCTGAGTCGTTGAAGGATGATCGTGGCCTCCTCTGCAAGTTGCTGTAATTCTGCTTCCTGAAACAGGGTGAGAATGAGGAGAAGAAGAAGAGGTGGGGAAGGGAATGGCCAAGAGAGAGAGAGGTGGAAGGTAGTTCTAATGGCTATGGGAGGGAGATGAGAGGTGTTTGAGGGGTGTGGGGGCTAGGGAGATGGAGGTGGGGGGGGCGAAGTGGGGCTGGAGAGGAGCTGGGCTGCTAGTGGAGGTGGTGGGAAGGTGAGGGTGCACAAGGGGAGGGGTGAGTGAAAGGGATGGTGGGGTGCGAACTTGGTCCAAAGGGGAAGGGTATGGGGCGGCCAAGGCAAGGGAGGGAAGGTTCAAATTCGAAATTGGCCTTGGGAGGGGTGGGATTTTGTGTGGGGAAGTGGTGGATTGTGTTGGGAGGTGGAGGATTTGCTTTGGGACAAAGAGAGGGGAGTAAATGAGGGGCTTGGGGAAGTGGAGGGTCTTAATGGAGGTGGGTGAGGTAGTGGAGGTGGTTGGGGGTTGGAGTAAGTGAGGGGGGGAGGAGGAGAGAGGATGGGGGCGAACTCCCCTTGGGAGAGAGAGAGAGTGAGAGAGAGAGAGTGAGTGAAAGAGAGTAAGAGAGAGAGATTTAAGAGGTAAAAAGGAAGTGGTTTTTTTCAATATTCATCAAAAGTGAGTACAAGTGGAGAGATGGGGCCTATATATAGGCAACCACTCTTTACATGACCAAAATGTCCCTGACAATAGGACAAAAGACCGAGCATAACCTAGACTCAATCCTATGGGCCCATAACTAAGGAAATAAGGCCCAATTAAGCAAAATAAGGGAAATGGACTAGAACCACATGACTCAATAAAAGAAAATACATAAGATAGGACTCAATAAAAAGAAAATACATAAAATAGACCTGGGAAAATGAAGATAACAAGTGGAGACCATGATCAATCCATATCAAGAGTGTGTAGACGACCAAAGCTAGAGGGAGTGTCGTGAGATGCCCTCATCACTCTTCATGTTGGTCCACCAAAAATTTCTCTTCAAGTCTTGGTACATCTCGGTGGTACCAGAGTGAATAGTGTATTTTGATCAGTATGCTTCTTCTAAAATTTTGTTTTTGAATTCCAGACAATCCAGCACACAAGCCCTTTCATGAAATAATAACCTTCCATCCGATGCTATCTTGAAGTCAGGTTGATCATTTAGCTTGCCTTTGATTTCTGCTAGTACTGAGACATCAACTTGTAACACCTTGATCTCGGAGAGTAAGTCCAGATGTAAACTCATATGTGACAGAAAACACGTCCCTTTTCCTCGTTCAGACTCATGTTTAGCTTGGAGAATTAGTCTAGCATCCTCCATTCTTGAATTGTGGAGCTAGCTAACAGTGCTCTTGGCTTCCGACTAAGGGCATCAACTACGTAATTACCGTTTCCTAGATGATATTGTATGGTGAAGTCGAAGTCCTTGAGGTACTCTAGCCAGTGCCTTTGTCTCATATTCAATTCATTTTGAGAGAATAAATATTTGAGACTTTTGTGATCGGAGTACACGGTGAATTATTCTCCATAGAGATAGTGTCTCCAAATCATCAAGGCAAACACCACCGCGGCCAACTCTAAGTCGTGAACCGGGTAGTTCTCCTCATGCTTCTTCAACTATCGGGAAGAGTAGGCAATAACCTTCCCTTGTTGCATCAACACACATCGGAGGCCAATACTAGATGCATCGCCATATATCTCAAATTTCTCTCCTTCAATAGGTAATGCTAAGACAGGAGTAGTAGTCAAACGGTCCTTTAAAGTTTGAAAACTCTCTTCACAATCTTTGGACCAAACATACAGATTCTCCTTTCATGTTAGCCTAGGAAGAGGGACAGCAATCTTGGAGAAATCCTTTATAAATCGCCGGTAATAACCAGCCAGCCCCAAGAAGCTACGTATTTTGGTAGCATTTGTCGGTCTTTCCCAATCCTTCACTGCCTCGACCTTTGATGGATCAACAAAAATCCCATCCTTTGAAATCACATGTCTCAAGAAAGATACCTCCTTGAGCCAGAAATCACATTTGTTGAATTTGGCATGGAGCTGATTATTCCTCAATATTTGCAATGTAATCCTCAAGTGCTCTTCATAATCTTTCTTGGACTTCGAATATATTAATATATCATCAATGAAAACCACAATGAACTGATCCAGATGAGTCCTGAATATACTATTCATTAACTGCATAAAGACTGCAGGGATATTTGTTAGTCCAAAAGGCATAATAGTAAATTTGTAATGCCCATACCTCCTCCGGAATGCGGTTTTATAAATGTCCTCATCCTTGATCCTCAATTGGTGGTATCTCGATCTAAGATCAATCTTCGAGAAAAATATAGCTCTTGATATTTGATTAAATAACTCATCGATCCATCCTTCTTCCTGACAAATAGAATGGGTGCTCCCCACGGGGAAGTACTCGGCCTAATAAATCCTTTTTTCAAAAGCTCCATCAGTTGCTCCTTCAATTCTTTTAACTCAGTGGGGGACATTCTATAGGGTACCTTAGAGACGAAACCTGCACCAAGGATAAGGTCAATGGTGAATGACACTTCCCTCTCTAGGGGTAGACCAGGTAAATCCTCTGAAAAAATATTGGGAAAGTCCCGAACTATGCGGATGTCTTCTAGCTTTGACTCCTTAGCTTCTTTTATGGTTACAAGAGCAAGAAAGGCCATGCAACCTTTCCTTACAAGAGCCGAAATAAGAGGTGATTTGTTCCGACTCTGAGGACTAACGTTAACCAACTCCGAGTAATCATCAAAAGTTACCTTGCCCTTTCGGCAATCTCTAACTGCCTTGTGTGTGGATAGCCAATCAGCACCTAGTATGACGTCATAACCATTCATATCTAGGCGTATTAGATCAGCATGTAGATTTTTCTCTTTAACCAAAACCTCACTATTTGGGTAATGGTGTGTAATTTCGGATCCGCTTTCTAGTGGAGTGGAAATAACTAGATCTGTTTCTAACCAAATAGGCTCCATAAATATTGAAGCAGCAAAATAGTTTCGGGTGCTCCTCCCAGGACCAGACCGGACCCCATTAACGCCAAGCATTGAATCATGTAAATATTTCGACATCCACTATAGTTTATAGCCAGTAGAATTCCAAAGGAATAAGCCATTGTAGGATAATAAGGTAGATTTCATGGAATAGAGATTTCAAGGACATAATTTTGAGTAAGGATGACATAGCGATAAATCTCATATAAAACCAAGGCATTCATGAAAATCTGGGTAATTGGCATCCACTTAGACCACCGTCAATTACAGAATATGCGCCCACAGTGGTGGTCGCCAATTCTGTGAACAGTGCAGGCACGAAGAAATAGCGTCACTTCAAGTGGTCGCTAATTCAAATTAGTGTCCACTATCTGGTCGCCAATTCCACACAGAGACAGACTCTCACAGAACACCATAAACAGTGCTCTGTGATGGCTAGGGCATCATGTTTCTTTTGAGTGATCTGACGATCAGGATTCTAAGGTTTTAAAGGTATAACCCGCTCGGCTGCCTTGAGGGAATCCAATGCTAGCGGAGGCTTACGGAGACCTTAGAGAAAGAAATTTCGATCCGGCGAAAGGAATATCCGGCAGTGGGTCATTCAATCTCCAAGAATTGAGGTGTAATCGTTGATGTGCACTACACTCGTCGTTAAAAGCCGTGCCATAATTTTAAAAATTACCACACTCACTCACTAAAGGATTTAAAAATCAAGTAGAGTGGTGAGAACGAGTCGATCCCACGAGGAGGAAAAATTATCCTTCTTGGCAAGTTGAAATCTTCTTGTATTTGTGAAAGCCAAATTTGAGTGAGTTTTTGAAAAAGAAAATAAAAGTGTGTGAATTGAAATTGCTTAAAATTAAATCTACCTAATGAATATTGGAGGGGTGAGAAGAGAAATTGGAAGGAGTGGAGAGAGCAAATAAAAGAAACAATTGCACAAAAGATGAATTTTATTGTTAAGAGGAAAGATTACAACTCTATGAAAGTGAAAATTACAACTTGCATAAAATAAAAGAAAAAGGGAAGAAATAAAGCCAAGAAATTGGAAGAGTAGCGCCGCCCAATTGCCGTGCTGAGCCTTTGAGATGGTCATCCCGCCGTGGAGATGAACGCCGCCATTAGAGCATCGAAGTAGAAGATCCGCCTTAGGGATGTTTAGAGGAAAATAGAGGAGGGAAAGATAGATAGAAGAGGAGAAGACTTAAAAATAAGGTAAAGGCATGTGTGTCTGTGAGTTGAAAATAGAGAGAGAAGAGAGAGTTTGAGATGGTACGGGAGAGAACAAGAAAATAGTGAAAAGAAAAGAATAAAAATAGACCGTGAGAAAAATTGGACTAACTTTTAATCTAGGGAGAATTAGGAGATGTAGAAGAAGAGAAAGTTGAAGATCAGAAAGAGATAAATAAATTTGGTGAAGAGAGCATAGAGAAAATAAGATCGGAGGAGGGTGAAAATTTGGGAAGAATAGGGTGCAGAACCGCGGATGAATAGTAAAAATGTAGAACAAAACTTTAGAAATCTCTGAATAACTTGAAAACGAGAGAGAATTAGAAGAAGAGGATGAAGAAGAAAGTTTAAAGCACTTAAAAATGGAGAACTTTACTGAAGATAGTAAATTGAAAGGAAGAACAGAAAAGCATGTAAAAGGGTGGAATCTCCCGCTCAGTCGCTCTCGACTGGCTTTTGTAGTGTGCAGGGGTTTCCCAGTATCGGAAGCTTAGAGATAAGCTTGAATCCGACTTTCCAGCGTCAAGATCTTGTTCAAAGTAGGTCTCTTGTCATAGATAGAGTTCTCCTTTCATCAAACAAGGGGAGATAACTCAAAACATAGCAGGATAACTTCGTCCGTTTTTGTTTCTGGTTCAAGCAAAAATGGCGTCTAGAGTAGTGGGCGCACATTCTTTTCTGGTGTCTAACAACTTAGTCACCCATTCTTTATTTTCTCATTTTTATATTTTCTCTTTTCCGTATCAAGGAATTGGCGTCTAAGCATATAGGCACACATTCCTTTTTCCATTTTTCTTGATTTTCTTTTTTGCATTAAATCTAAAATTGGCGTCCGTGCACTGCGTTGCACATTCCTCGAATTGGCGCCTCATCGATCAGGCGTCCATTAATTGGCGCATGGGCCGCTGGTCGGAGATTCTTTTTCTTTAATAAATGGCGCCCAACCCCCTGATTGCTAATTCCTATAATTCCAGAAAATGATTGTCCTTAATCTCAGAATGCATTGTGATAGTTATGCAATTTCTTAAATATATCTCACATTGCTATTTTGACTAAAAAATGATGGTTAAAATGCATGTAGGCTCCAATTGATAGTGAGCATGAGATTTGATCATATTATTGCACAAATATACTCACTAAGTGCTTGAAAGTGATGAATGTGATGCAAATTATAACATGAAATGTGACACTCATCACACCCTCCAACTTACTCATTGCTAGTCCCTTAGCAATGTAAATAAATTAAAATTTAAGACCAACAAGAGTTTGCAAAGTTCATACATTCATATCTAGCTCTTCCTTCTCAGAATCAACCAAAGATTAGGAATCCGGAATCATTAATGCATAGTAGACTTATATTGGAAATTAAGGTACATGATCAAGAATTTAGATCAAAGTTCAATAGCACTTGTGCATATGTAATACTAAATTTACACCATAGATAAGTGCGCCCCCCATTTGCTATTCCAAGCAAGTGCCTTTCAGTCCCTGCGCCTCCTAACTCAGAGCATTAAGCACACTAGCTTTTGTCTGCCTTATTTATTTATCTCTTTTGGGATCTCTCTTTCATACACACATGATGATGCACTACCCTTCACTGTTTGACGCGAACCTCAACTCTTGCCTTAGGAGAAGCAGGCCATGTTACTAAGATTATGGGCATTTTTCATGGTGTTTTTTTTTTCTCTTTTTTTTTTTCAAAGAGTGCATTTGCACTTATTCAATATATAACTTGGCAAAAAGTTTTTTTTTTCATAAAAGAGGTACAAAGTATCAGACAACATACCCAAAATAACAGAAGGTTTGTCCCGCTTGTTTCATTAGTGTGCATAATGATTTTTTCCTAAAGTGTATATGAATTTTAAAGAGATTCTTACATCAGTTTTCCATGGTTACATTGAATAAATTTTTCATCATCCTTTTCCATAGTCTTTCCTTTTTTAGAATTACTTTTAATGTGAGCATGAATCAAGAAACTTAGTCAGGGATTTCATCTTTTCACTTTCATAATGCAGGATGCAGAACATTATGCAAAAAACTCCTATAAGGTTGTACTATGCATCATGAAATCCCCCCCCCCCCAACTTGAATGACATTGTCCTCAATGACATAAGTAAGCAAGAAAAATAACTGAACAATGTAAAAATAAAGATTGCTGAGTAGGAAAGAGACAACCTGATATGCGAGGGGATGATAACTTCATCTCCTTGGCTCTTACCTATTTACTGAAAAATACACTAAAACAAAACATCAAATAACAAAAACCTTGGGTTGCCTCTCAGAAGTGCTAAGTTTTCCGTCTTCAGCCAAACGCATGAAAGCTCAAAAGGTATTCATTCCAGATCACATAATGTAATGGATTCTTTTGGTGATAATTGCTCATTCTCCAAGTAGGGTTTCAATTATTGACCGTTAACAGTAAAAATATGACCATTTTGTGGATTCAAAATTTTAACAACTCCATAGTCAAAAGTTTTGACAACAATGAACGGTCCATCCCATCTGGATTTTAATTTGCCAGGGAACAAGCACAGCCTCTAATTAAAAAGTCAAATCTTTTGATTAACATGAAAATTCTTTCTGTGAATATGCTTATCATGAAAAGCCTCGGTTTTAGCTTTATAAATCTTAGAATTCTCGTAGGCCTCATTACGCAATTCCTCCAGTTCATTAAGTTGTAGAGCTCGTTGGAACCCAGCTTGAATGAGATCAAAATTTACTTATTTAATGGCTCAATATGCTCTATGTTCAAGTTCTACAAGTAAGTGGCAAGCTTTTTCAAAGATGAGACGATAGGGTGACATTCCAATAGGAGTTTTAAATGCAGTTCTATATGCCCATAATACATCATCTAGCCTATCAGACCAGTCCTTTCTATCAGGGCGAACTATTTTATGCAGAATGTTCTTAATCTCTCTATTGGAAATTTCTACTTGGCCACTTGTTTGGGGATGATAGGGGGAGGTGAGCTTGTGAGTAATGCCATATTTCCTGAGTAAAGCTCAGAATTGAGAATTTGTAAAGTGAGAACCCCCATCACTTATGATAGCCCTAGGACAACCAAATCTAGAAAAGATGTTTCTTTTCATAAATTTCATTACCACTTTATAATCGTTCATCCTAGTGGCTATATTCATTTTCAAAAGAAGGTGGAAACGGTCCCATGAAGTCTATACCACAAACATCAAAAATGTTCACAACCAGAATGGGATTTAGCGGCATCATATCTTTTTTCGAATTATTGCCCACAGCTTGACACCTCAAACATGTTTTTACAAATTCATAAGCATCCTTAAATAAAGTGGGCCAATAAAATCCACTTTGTATGACCTTAGCTGTAATCTTTTTTGCTGAAAAGTGTCCCCCGCATGCAAGATTATGGCAGAAATTCAACACAGATTGTTGTTCCTCTTCGGGGACACATCTTCGAATAATATGATCAGGACCCATGTAAAATAGCTCCGGGTCCTCCTAAAAGTAGTGCTTGACCTTAGCAAAGAAGTGATCCTTTTCTTGTCTATTCGACCCTCTCGGAATCTGTCCTACTGCCAAGTAGTTAACAATGTGAGCGTACCAGGGGGCTGAGGTATGGGAAATAGCAAGAAGCTGCTCATCAGGAAAGGAATCTGACATGGGAGCACTTGTAGGTATGACAATACGCGACTGATGGTCAGCTACAACATTTTCTAACCCCTTCTTATCTTTAATTTCCAGATCAAATTCTTGTAACAATAGAATCCATCGAATCAAACGGGGTTGAGCATCCTTCTTGGTGAACAAATATTTCAAAACAGCGTGATCGGAATAAACAATAACTTTTTCCCCTAGAAGATAAGAACATAATTTCTTCAGGGCAAACACAATAGCCAAAAGTTCTTTTTTCGTGGTAGTGTAGTTCATCTGAGCATCAACGAGGGTGCGGCTCGCATAGTAGATTATCATGGGTTTCTTATTAATTCTTTGACCTAGGACAGCTCCTATTGCGTAATCCGAGGCATCATGCATTATTTCGAATGGCGGCGACCAATCAGGGGAATGAAGAATTGGAGCTTGAGTGAGGTCCGCATTTAAAGAATGAAATGCCTCTAAACAAGAATCATCAAGATGGAAGGGAGTGTCCTTGGCTAACAACTGAGTAAGCGGACGAGCGATGGCGGAGAAGTTCTTAATAAATCTCCTATAGAATCCGGCATGGCCAAGAAAAGAATGGATTTGCTTGATAGAAGTCGGGGGAAGAAGATTGGAGATCAGGTCCACTTTGGCTTTGTCTACTTCTATCCCCCTCTCCGAGACAATATGGCCTAGCACGATACCTTCTCTTAACATGAAATGACTTTTCTCCCAGCTAAGCACCAGATTAGAGTCTATGCACCTCTGTAACACCTTTTCCAAGTTTTCCCAGCATTCTTCAAATGATGCCCCAAACACTGAGAAATCATCTATAAATATTTCCAAATTTTCCCTCACCATCTCAAAAAAGATTGCCATCATGCATCGCTGAAAGGTGGCAGGGGCATTACAAAGCCCAAACGGTATTCTTTTAAATACAAACGTGCCATAAGGACACGTGAATGTAGTCTTCTCTTGGTCATCTGGGTAAATAGCAACCTGATATACCCGGAATAACCATATATAAAGTAGAAGTACTTTTATCCAGCCAATTTCTCCAAAATCTGATCCACAAACGGGAGAGGGAAATGATCTTTCTTTGTCATGGAGTTCAGCTTTCTATAATCAATACATACTCACCACCCCGTTTGCAATGTCATTGGCACCTCTTCTCCTTTATCATTCGTCGTAACGGTCAGCCCTAATTTCTTTGGAACTACTTGTGTGGGGCTGACTCATTTACTGTTAGAAATGGGATATATAATCCCGACATCCAACCACTTGACAACTTCCTTCTTGACCACCTCTTTCATATTAGGATTCAACCGGCGCTGCATCTCTCTACTCGGTTTGGCATTGTCCTCTAAATAGATATGGTGCATACAAAAATCTGGACTGATTCCTTTTAAATCCGCCACCGACCAACCTATTACCCCTCTATGCTCCTTGAGGATCTCTAGGAGTTGTGATTCTTGAACTGTGGAAAGATTGAAGGCAATAATGAAAGGTAGAGTATAGTCAGGACCCAAATAAGCATATTTCAATGAGTCCGGGAGAGGCTTAAGCTCAAGGGCAGGAGGATGTTCTAGAGATGGAAGAATTGGTTCAGACTGTAAAGCTGGAAGTGGCTCTATCTTAGAGTAGGGTGCAGAAGAGAAAAGAGAATCCCGAAGCATGCTACCCTCTTCTAAGGTGTCCTCAACATCATCTGGACTCTCATCGATCATATCCTCAAAAATATCAATCACCTTACATTCCTCTTCTTGTTCCAGATATTGGGATGCCTTAAACACATTTAGAGAAACTTTCTCCCTTCCAAAAGAGATATCCATCATTCCCGTGGCACAATTTATGTTAGCCTTAACAATAGCTAGAAAAGGACGCCCCAAAATAATAGGCGTATGTTTCAACTCCTGAGACGAGGCCATGTCTAAGATTAAGAAGTCCACGGGAAAATAGCATTCATGAACTTTGACTATAACATCCTCCAACAAACCCCTTGGAGTTTTCACCGATCGATCCGATAATTGAAGGATTATGAAAGTAGGCTTTAGCTCTCCCAGATCAAACTGCTCATAAATAAAGGTGGGCAAGAGATTCACACTGGCACCTAAATCTAGCAATGCTCGATCAAAAGTAACACCGCCTATATCACATGAAATTAACAGAGCTCCAGGATCTTTCAACTTCTTTGGAAGATGATTCATTAAAACATCACTCACATCCTCGGATAAGTGAATCTTTTGAGTTAACGCCTTTGGTTCCCTCTTTGGTGTACATAGCTCCTTCAAAAACTTTGCATAAGCCGGCACATGCTTGATTGCATCCAATAACGGAATATTGATGTTCACCTGTTTAAATAATTTCAACAATTTTTCCTGTTGAACCGGTTGCTTCTTGTGAGCTTTAGACTTCAAAGCATCAGGAAATGGGACCTTTGGCGTATACTTATGGGGTTTTTCTTCAATCTTATCTTTTCATTTATCAAGCTCCTTCCTTTGCCCGTCATCTTCCAGCTTCTTCTTTTCCTTAACAATTATGGGCTCCTCTTCCTCACTATCGCTCTCTCCTTGGGCCTCTTGGGCAGAACTGCTACCTACTCCCCTAGCCTTATAGGGATCATCTAGAATTTTCTCACTCCTAAGAGTAGATATAGCCTTAGCGTTCTCAAAGTGGGGACCTACAGGAGGAGGAGGTTGATGTTGGTTTGGTTGAGGAAGAAGGGGAGCTCTTTGAGGGAAGCCTGAAGGTTGATTTTTAGGATTAGTCACTGGTTGGCTAGGAAGTTGACCTACTTCTCTCCTCATATTACTTGCAGCCAATTGCCCTATTTGACCTTCCAACTTAGCAATGGATTAATTTGCAGAAAGAATAAGTTATTGTTAAGTAGGAATTAGTTGTTGGAGTTGATCAACTTTTTCATCGATGTTGGGTTGAGGAGGCTGAGGTGGCTGAGGTTGATACAAATTCTGGGCTTGATTGAATTTATTATGAGGAGGGTATTGTTGGTGTTGGCCCAGAGAAAATTGAGGTTGATGGTATGGGGCCTGAGAATGCTAGTGTGGAGGTTGAGATTGTTGATGTTGCTGAAAAGGTGCATAATAAAAATTTTGTTGAGAAATTTTTTGATGAGACTGAGCTGGAACTTGGAAGGATTGCCTTTGAGTTGGTTGTTGTAAGGTATTAGATGACGGGGATGGTCCTTGCTGATTCTTCTAAGAAAAGTTTGGGTGATTTCTCCAGCCTAGATTGTAAGTGTTAGAATAGGGATCGTAAGTAGGCTTGGAGACGCCCTAAGCAGCGAAAATTTGTTCTTGGATGAATGGGGGAAGTTGGGCCGCCGTGGGGCAATCAGTAACAGCATGTTGTGGGCTTGAGCAAAGAACACAAACTTCTTGAGAATTAGAATCTGAGAATGGTTGAGATTGAGGGGCAGAAGAGAAAGAATGTTCCTGCCTATTCATGGATAGCAATTGATCTAGCTTTTGAGCTACCAAATCGACCTTCTCCATCTTTTACGCCAACATGTCCATTTTATTCAATTTTTGTGTAAGGACATTAATGTCCATCCTATTCTCAGACTCTCCCTGATTCTTAACTTCATAAAGCCCTGTCTTCTTAGAAGGCCCAATCATTCTTTCATAGGAAGAGAGCGAGACATGTCTAATAGAATTTTCACTTAACATCTAGAACAAGTCATAAGCCTCATCCTTGCTTTTACTTATAAAAGCACCCCCACATGACGCATCCACCATTTGACAATAATTATCAATTAATCCCTCATAGAATGCTTGAACAATTTTCCATCTTGACAATCCATGGTGTGGGTATTTTCTTAACAAATCTTTTAATCTATCCCAAGCTTCCTGGATTTGTTCTCCAGGGTTCTGAGTGAATCCAGTAATTACTCTCCTCAAGGTATTGATTCACCCTATGGGATAAAATTTATTCAAAAACTCTTTTTACATTTCCGCCCATGTATCAATTGATCTACCCAAGGCTCCTAACCAATATTTCGCTTTTTCCTTGAGAGAGAATGAGAAGAGAGTCAATCTAAGAGCATCATTAGAAAAGTTTTGGATTTTAACAGTAGAGCAAATATTGAGGAATTCATCAAGATGTTTATGGGGATTTTCATTGGTATTACCATAGAAGGATGGCAACATCTGAATGGTGCTTGATTTAATCTCATATTGAATAGCTTGATTTTGGGGTGCTTGAACATAGAAGGACGGTTGCTATTGATTTGGCATGAAACAGTCCTTCATTTGCTTGGGAGCTTGTTGTTCTTGATTTTGGTCTGCCATGAGGTTAGGTTGATGTTGACTTCTAAGATGCACTAACCTCTCAATCTCACTTATGGGTCCTAGCAAAGGTGGATGTAGGGATCTCCTACCGTGCATGCAATGCAAAAAGGGCCCAAAGAGAGTGTGTTATTTTTATGTTTTGATTTTAATTTTATTTTTTTGTTGTTTTTCAAGGTAATGCAAGCAAGAAATTAACAACTATATGAAGGACGTATGCAAGATGATGGTTTGTGTGTGTGTATGTGTGTTTTTTTTTTTTTTTTACAAAAGATGAATTGGTACTCACCACCAAATTGGTCCACCAGCTAGGTAAGAGGTGAGGTTGTGGGACGTTCCCCCTACTTTCGTAGGGACCTAATTAGTCAACCACATACCCGCTTAGGCTATTGCCACTTAACCTCTAGTCTAGACATCGATTTTTCAAAATAGCAATAAATCTCAAAACTCTTTTTTTTTAACTTCTAAGGGCAAGCTAACTTCAAGGTACTTCTTGGTATAACCGGCTCGGCGTCCGTGAGGTAATCCACAGATGCGGGGACTTATGGAGGTCTTGGAAGAGGAGATTCTAATCCAAAGAGATGGAGTGCTCAATGGAGGGTCCTTCCAATTCCAAGAGGGTTGTGCCTAAATTACCCTTAAGAAGGGAGAAAGAGAAGAAGAGAGAGATTTTTTTTTTCAAATGATGCAAGTGATGAACAATAGATTAACAAAATTCATGCATGCATGTAAGATATGAAAGCATGATACATAAAAAGAAATTTGGAGTTTTCTGTTTTCTGATTTTTTTCAGAGAATTTTATTGTTTTTTTCAAAGAAAGGGAAAAAAGACAACTAGCAACTAAAAATACCAAACAGTATGCAAATCTATTGAAAAATAAAGTCCAGAATTATATTTTTTTGTTTTAAGGTTTTATTATTTTGTTAGGATTTTTTTGAATTTTTTGAGATTTTTCAGGAGGTTTTCATATTTTTCTATAAATTTACAAAACAGAATCTGTTCCTACGTGTACTTACCTTTAGCGACGCTTAAATTTCCAGGATTTTTATATTTTCTGCATTCTGCTTCCTATTGTGACAGATACAGACGTTCAGCGACGCTTTTTATTTTTTGCAACAGTTTATTTCCTGTGAATTTCATGTCTGAATTTTTTTTTGTGATTTTGTGATTTTTTCTTTTTTTATAAAATAAAAATAAAAAAATTAGTATATAAATATACACATCAAACACAAGAATTTTCAACTATCAAAAATCATTTTCCTCTCCGGCAACGGCGTCAAAAAATGATGTGCACTACACTCATCATTAAAAGCCGTGCCATAATTTCAAAAATTACCACACTCACTCACTACACGATTTGAAAACCAAGTAGAGTGGTGAGAACGAGTCGATCCCACGAGGAGAAAAAATTATCCTTTTTAGCAAGTTGAAAACTTCTTGTATTTGTGAAAGCCAAGTTTGAGTGAGTTTTTGAAAAAGAAAATAAAAGTGTGTGAATTGAAATTATTTAAAATTAAATCTACCTAAAGAATACTAGAGGGGTGAGAAGAGAAATTGGAAGGAGTGGAGAGAGCAAATAAAAGAAACAATTGCACAAAAGATGAATTTTATTGCTAAGAGGAAAGATTACAACTCTATGAAAGTGAAAATTACAACTTACATAAAATAAATGAACAAGTGAAGAAATAAAGCCAGGAAATTGGAAGAGTAGCGCCGCCCAATCGCCGTGCCGAGCCTTTGAGATGGTCGTCCCGCCGTGGAGATGAACGCAGCCTTTAGAGCACCGAAGTAGAAGATCTGCCTTAGGGATGTTTAGTGGAAAATAGAGGAGGGATAGATAGATAGAAGAGGAGAATACTTAAAAACAAGGTAAAGGCATGTGTGTGCCTGAGTTGAAAATAGAGAGAGAATAGAGAATTTGAGAGGGTACGGGAGAGAACAGGAAAACAGTGAAAAGAAAAGAATAAAAATAGAACGTGAGAAAAGTTGGACTAACTTTAAATCTAGGGAGAATTAGGAGACATGGAAGAAGAGAAAGTTGAAGATCAGGAAGAGAGAAAGAAATTTGGTGAAAAGAGCAGAGAGAAAATAAGATCAGATGAGGGTGAAAACTACGGAAGAACAGGGTGCAGAACCGCAGATGAACAGTAAAAATGTAGAACAAAACTTTAGAAAACTAAGAATAACTTGAAAATGAGAGAGAATTAGAAGAAGAGGAGGAAGAAGAAAGTTTAAAGCACTTAAAAGCGGAGAACTTTTCTGAAGATAATAAATTGAAAGCGAGAACAGAAAAGCATGTAAACGGCTGGAATCTCCCGCTCGATCACTCTCGAGTGACTTTTATAGTGTGCATGGGTTTCCCACGATTAGAAGCTTAGAGATAAGCTTGAATCCGACTTTCCAGCATCAAGAACTTGTTCAAATTAGGTCTCTTGTCATAGATAGAGTCCTCCTTTCATCAAATAAGGGGAGATAACTCAAAAAAAAATAAGATAACTTCGTATGTTTCCATTTCTGGTTCAAGCAAAAATGGCGTCTAGAGTAGTGGGCGCACATTCTTTTCTGGAATCTAACAGCTTGGTCGCCCATTCTTTATTACCTCATTTTGATATTTTCTTTTTTTCGTATCAAGGAATTGGCATCTGAGCATATAGGCACACATTCCTTTTTCCATTTTTCTTGATTTTCTTCTTTGCATAAAATCCAAATTACCATCCGTGCACTGCGTCGCACATTTCTCGAATTGGCGCCTCATCAATCAGGCGTATATTAATTGGTGCTTGGGCCGCTGGTCGTCCCGCCGTGGAGATGAACGCAGCCTTTAGAGCACCGAAGTAGAAGATCTGCCTTAGGGATGTTTAGTGAAAAATAGAGGAGGGATAGATAGATAGAAGAGGAGAATACTTAAAAACAAGGTAAAGGCATGTGTGTGCCTGAGTTGAAAACAGAGAGAGAATAGAGAATTTGAGAGGGTACGGGAGAGAACAGGAAAACAGTGAAAAGAAAAGAATAAAAATAGAACGTGAGAAAAGTTGGACTAACTTTAAATCTAGGGAGAATTAGGAGACATGGAAGAAGAGAAAGTTGAAGATCAGGAAGAGAGAAAGAAATTTGGTGAAAAGAGCAGAGAGAAAATAAGATCGGATGAGGGTGAAAACTACGGAAGAACAGGGTGCAGAACCGCAGATGAACAGTAAAAATGCAGAACAAAACTTTAGAAAACTAAGAATAACTTGAAAATGAGAGAGAATTAGAAGAAGAGGAGGAAGAAGAAAGTTTAAAGCACTTAAAAGCGGAGAACTTTTCTGAAGATAATAAATTGAAAGTGAGAACAGAAAAGCATGTAAACGGCTGGAATCTCCCACTCGATCGCTCTCGAGTGACTTTTATAGTGTGCATGGGTTTCCCACGATCAGAAGCTTAGAGATAAGCTTGAATCCGACTTTCCAGCATCAAGAACTTGTTCAAATTAGGTCTCTTGTCATAGATAGAGTCCTCCTTTCATCAAATAAGGGGAGATAACTCAAAACAAAACAAGATAACTTCGTATGTTTCCATTTCTGGTTCAAGCAAAAATGGCGTCTAGAGTAGTGGGCGCACATTCTTTTCTGGAATCTAACAGCTTGGTCGCCCATTCTTTATTACCTCATTTTGATATTTTCTTTTTTTCGTATCAAGGAATTGGCATCTGAGCATATAGGCGCACATTCCTTTTTCCATTTTTCTTGATTTTCTTCTTTGCATAAAATCCAAATTACCATCCGTGCACTGCGTCGCACATTTCTCGAATTGGCGCCTCATCGATCAGGCGTCTATTAATTAGTGCCTGGGCCACTGGTCGCAGATTCTTTTTCTTTAATAAATGGCGCCAAGTCCCCTGGTCGCTAATTCCTATAATTCCAAAAAATGATTCTCCTTAATCTCAGAATGCATTGTGATAGTTGTGCAATTTCTTAAATATATCTCACATTGCCATTTTGACTAAAAAATGATAGTTAAAATGCATGTAGGCTCCAATTGATAGTGAGAATGAGATTTGATCATATTAATGCACAACTATACTCACTAAGTGCTTGACAGTGATGAATGTGATGTGAATTATAACATGAAATGTGACACTCAACATTCGTGAAACAACGTGAAACAGGGATTCTATCTTCAGACTTGAGATAGAAGTGCCAAAAGACCCGCGATATGGGTCAAAACTCGATAAATCATGTGAGACAGGGAATCGCGTCCATTCAAACAGGCGCTAATTCATGAATTAGCGGTTGCTTAAAAAGTCGCTAAATAAATAATTAACCAAATTATAATAATGTCAAAATAAATTGGCGACCTTTGAAGAAGGCGCCATATCTGTAAAGAGCGTCCAAGTGATGGATGTTAATTCAATAAATTTGATATTATTCCATTTTTAACTAATTACTAGGAATCTACGTCCCTTTACATAGGCGCTATTTTAAGAATGAACGTCTGTTCAAACAGACGCCAAATCTTTTATGTATATATGTTACAAACATCTGGCAAGTATGTTGCTGAGCACAAAACACTATTCATTTGTTTCAAATTAGCATGAACAGTAGCATAATGATGTGTACGAGGATTTTCAGGAAACTAATCACATGGTAATGTAGAGAAAAATAGGGAGACTCTGAAAACATGCTCATGTAGAATTAACATAATTAGGTTCCATAGTTAACAAATTTTAAACATGTGGTATTTGTTAATTACTTTAAAGGAAATAGTGTCAATGTGATGGTCGCTCATTAATTTGCGGCCAGAAGACTGTCGCCAATTGAAGAATTGGCGGCCTTCTACTCGGTCATTCATTAATAAGCGGCCACTACTCTGGTCGTTATTTTCATATGAAATAGAAACAACAACTTCTACTTAAAAACTCAAGAACAGGGATCTTGGGAGTGAGATATAAAAAGGATATCATGATCTTTATGCATGCAACACTTATTACTATAGTCTTGTGCTATAGTTCTTGAGATAACCTACCTTATTTGGTTGATGATGGAAAAGAACGAAGATGAGGGAGCAGAGGGTAGTAGAGAAACAAGGAAGAAGACGACTTCTTCATGTAGCAACGGTAGCAGCAATTGTGGCAATAGAGGAGTCGACAATGAAGGAAGGAGAAGCTCCTGCCTTCACGTTCGTAGACGAGGGAAATCAGATGCTCCAACAGCCTCAGCATCAACAGGAAGAAGTGGAGCATAGTCTTCTTCTCGCACGGCCATAGGAGGAAGCAGGGGACGACGACACAGCAGTAGGAATACGACAAACAGCAGCAACAACAGGCTCCTATCGATCGCATGGGTCTTATTTATAGGGCTTTGGAGCTCTACGAATCCTTCTGGGTACATGGTATCCTATTGGGATTTAAACTTCTCAGGATAATCTTTTCTCCTTTCCTCATCAACAGCCGCTTTCCATGTTGAATACAAACCCTAAAGCCCTTCATGCATGATCGAACATGATAATAGTTTGGTGTAACCATAAAACCCTATATATGTAGATATTTATGTACATATCCCTAAGCCCTACCATAAGGCCCATTTGGTTAAGCCCATTCATCTAATTGTGTGTGTTTGGGCCATGTGGTTTTGGGTTATTGACTAAGGTCAATGGTTTAGACTTTTATAAAGGCTTTTCGCTATTGGGCTTATAGTTTGGGTTTTATTATTTCAACTTATTTATAGTCTATTAAATATTATTCATACACATATATATGTATATTTATTCAGGGTGCTACACCCTCCCCCACTTGAAAGAATTTGGTCCCCAAATTTAATTGCATATAAACTTGGAGGGTGCAGAGTACTCACGATTAGAACAATTCGAGAAGTCTCCTTCGCATAGACTCTTTGGTTTCCCATGTGGCTTCAAGTTTGAAGTTTTTGTTCCATTGAACCTTGTTGGCATATAAAATGTTGCTATATGACAAGCATGCCTTAAAGTTGCTGGCTAAGCGTGAAGAAAGTCAAAGAAAGCCTGAAGAGAGGTCCTCTCGGATTGCTGAAGCTCCAAGTCACCTGATGAAGCATCGGGACTCCAAAATTTCTTCGTCTCGGGACGTCTGAAGAAATCTACAACGACTCGGAAATGCTATATGGCAAGCCGAGATCAACAAACTTAACAAACCAACGTCGACTCGGTCGTGCCGATCAAACCTCATATCTTGTCCGATCTGGGCGAAAATACACCTGGTGGCCCGCCACCTAATAAGAAAGCCTCCCGAGGCAAAGAAACATCCCTGGTCCCTTAAAACGGGTTGCCGAAGGCTATATTAGCAGAAAACCCGAGTGACCTGATTCGGGTACACATCATGTCGGAAAGGTCCATAAGAGGTCGAAAAGCTGCCCAGTCAGGGTGAAAATACTTCGAGTGATAGTACACTTGATGAAGACGTCCCACATATCCATAGAATAGGTATAGTAACACAAATCACAATGCCAAGGGCTGAATCTGGATAAAACCCGAGTGATCTGACAAAGGTTTGGCACATGGCGGAAGCCACTCGAAACTATAAGCTAGTGGTCCAGAGACTTCAAAATCTACATTCTAGAGGCACCGCATTATACCAGAAGTTGCACTGGATGTCGAGCTTCCGTCTGGGTCAGTTCTGGGATAACAAGGCAAAATTATGAAAATGCCCCCATGGCCAGCTGAACCAGTGCGGCCATGGTCAAGATGAATCAGCGCGACCCTCTTTTGGGTCAGTGGACTAGCGCGCTCCCCATATGCCCATTGAATCGGCGCCAGCGGCCATGCCTCTTTGCTTTGCCATTGAACGGGCGCCCCCACTTGCCGCAAGTGAACCGGTGCGACAAAGCGAACCGGTGCATGCCCCTTCAGTCGCTTTGAATCGATGTGATGAATAGAAAGCGGGCCGGTGAGTCGGCGCCACATCACGCGTCCCATCCTGTCTCCGACACCCTGTTTTCCCCTATAAGAAGCCCAGTTCACGCACCGCAAGAGAGAGGAGAGGAATTTTTTTTTAGAAGGATTAGAAGAGAGGATAAGAAAATGAAAGAGAAGAAAGGGGAGGGCAGTCGGTCAGGGGGAGAAGGGAGCTCGTCTGAAGGGTGAAAGGGAGAGTCAACCCCGTCTATGCATAGCGTGCCTACTCCATCGCCGTAGTGCTAGCACGAGAGCCACCTTCGGTCCCTTGACTCATCTGTAGGTGGGTTTCAACTGCAATAAAGCCTCGAAGGGGGGCTAATAGCTTTATTTTCTTGCTTGTTCGACCCATTTTCCTCTGATTGCAACTGGGTCTTGCTTCTGTTCTCTTCTTCTTTTCGTTGCGTTCTATAGCTGAGGAGCACCCATTGTATTTTTGCTTCAGAGCTAATAAAGATCTATTGAGTTTTTTTTAGGGCGATATGTTTTCTTCTCCCATTCCCTGTCCATAGTCACGAATGGATCTGTGTGATACTTAGAGATCGTTTATAGCTGTATTCATTTCTTTGCATCTTCCTTTACCTGTTCTACGAGGTTGTGTTCAACCACACGAGGTGCATACATCTTGATTGTGAGGAGGCCTCTTAAGGCCATATGATTGTTATCCACTGATCATTTAGGAGCACCACAGTCTGGATTCCATTGTGAGATGGCCATTGGCCACTCCCCGTGGGCAACAGTAAATTCACCCCCTCCCCGGGGCTAAGTATGGGTTTGACCGTTTAACTCCGCTCACACGTATGGTGTTCACGGTTATTCCTAGATAATCATTATATATACATGTATGTAATACGTTGATATCTGATTGACGAATATGCTATTTTTCTACCCATAGAAGAGTTGGCCATGTGCCCTTTCACCTGCATGCTTAGGTTGTAGGGGCAATTGCGCGTTCCCAAATCTCAACCGGGTTCCTATTTTGCCTATATCGTTGTTCATTCAACCCCCCATCTGGCCTTAACAACTCTTCTGCATACTTTGCCTTGGTGTTTGGTAGATTGCTTGGGAGAGCATTGGGCATCCTCACCGTTGCTCACTCGAGCTCATCCACGCGGGCCCAAAAGCCCACTCTGGGCAGCCATCTGCATATCACTCCTTGTTATGTTTTTCCCATTCTCAACTCCCCCCTGTCCGAGCAAAGCCTTTAAAACTTGGCCAATGGCCTACGAACACTAGTCCATGGCAGGGGTGTAGATCTGCTGTCTTTAATAGCATGACTTGTACCTCCTGTTAGGTTCGGTGCAGTATTCAGAGGGGGGGCTGAATGAATATGACTTTTAAAAACCTTTCGCCCAGTTAAAATTTCGCTCACTAAAATGCTAGTTCGCAAACTACACAAACTTGAAGGCTAAATGGCAGTTGTGGAACTAACCAAACACACAGTGAGATCACTGGAGAGCTAACAAGATAGATTTAGTCAATCTGAAAACTAATAAATCTTCTGCTCAACCAGAAGCCAAACACATGGAGCGCCCCTATGCAATCACCTAGCGGAAGCACAAATAGACAAGTCAAACCACAGTGCACAAGGGGTTTTTAGGTGGTTCGGTCCAGCAGACCTACATCCACCCCACACTCAACCCGAGTGTGGCTTCCACTAGCTCACGCTAGAAACCGCAGACTCAGTCTGCAACAGGTGCTGCCACACAGCTTGACCAGGGGAACAACCTCCCCTCTTCCTCCCAACCGGAGGGACACCCCAAGTGACTCCCAGCCACTTGGAAACTAGAGACGCACAGTCTCTCTTCCTCCAAACCGGAGGGAACACACCAGTGACTCCCAGTCACCAGCAAACCAGAGGTCGAAGACCTCTCTTCCTCCAGACCAGGAGGGACACCTGGACTTGCAACCCACAAGCCCAGAACCGGAGATCAGATCTCCCTTCCTCTAAACCGGAGGGAACACACAAGTGACTTCCAGCCACTTGCAAACTAGAGGTCGCAGACCTCTCTTCCTCCAGACCAGGAGGGACCCGACCTCAATCCAGAGGATCGGAAGTACAAAGCTAACCAAATGAAAAAGGAAAAATAAGAAAGGAAAAATACACAGCGATCAGAAAGCTGTAAAGAAAGATAACACAGATGTGGCTCGCATGGAGTTGACTGGCCTGGATTTGATCCATGGTCCAGTAGACAGATCTTCAGGTAAGCTTCTCTTCCTCTTCTCTTCTCTCTCACTTTCTTTTTCTCTTTACCCTCACGAGCTCTCTAACTCTCTCTTTCTCTTCTTCTCCTTCTGCTCTTCTTCTCTTTCTTTTCTTCTTCTTTCGCAGGCTCTCTCTGTCTCTTCTCTTCTCTTCTTCTTCTGCTTTCTACTGCAGCTCTTTTCTTCTTCTGCTCTTTCACTCTCTCGATCTCTGCTCCTCTATTTTCTTCGGCTCACACTTCTTCTATTTCTTCTTCTTCTCTTTTTCTTCCTCTTTTCTTTTTCTGGATCGAAGGGCTTTCTGCTCTCCAGGCTTCTTCTTCGATCAATCTTCATCTGTTGGATGAAGGCTTCCTTTTATAAGCAGCAGCCAGCAGGAGGGCAGCACTGGGCGCGTGTGGCTTCCACATTTCCCGCCCAGAACTTTTGGCCACGTGTCAGTCTCTCAGCCAGCTTCAGCACACGTGTCACAATCCTGTCTGCCCTTCCAGCCTCGGATCACGTGCCGCCCAGTCACTGGGGAATATTCTTCCTCGGACCACCTTCTTCTTTTTGTTTTTCTTCTTCTCCTGCAAAGAGATTAAAACCATTAATACTCAGGGTTCTCTCTATATATATATACCTGAAATAAGTCGGTTGACACTCAAGCTAAAGCTGCACGAGGTGTGTAGGAACAACAAAAGGTGCACTATACTGAGAACGACACGAGGTACATAAGATGACTACAGCACGAGATAAAGAGAGAACGACACGAGGTACCACAGTACCAAAGCTAACACTACAAAGAGAACGACACGAAGTCAGATGAGAACAGCACGACGTGAAAAGGAAATAACACGGAGTAAAACGGTAGTAAAACACGTGATCAGAGGAAACCTGGACGAAGATAGAAAGAAGCAACACGAAGTCATAAAAACAACACTAAGACACAAACACATAAATAACATGAAGACTCAAATACAAAAATAACACGAAAACACAAGCACAAAAGATAACACGAAGACACAGGAAAATGACTCGAAAACGAGGACGAGACGGGCTGAAAACAACTCGAAGATGAAAACAGAAACCGACACGAAGTGTGGTCACAAAGCAAAAGGACACGGGGTCTAGGAAAAATAACACGAAGACAGAAGACAAGACCGGCTACAACGACACGTGATAAAACAGTGAAAGCAGGAAAACGACTCGAGTAACTACAGTAAATGACACGAAAACACAAGAGCAAAAATAAAAAGGATGACTCGAGATGAGCAACTAAATACTGAGGAAACGACACGAGGTTCACATGAAAACGACTCGAAGTTCATCAGAACAAATCGAGCTGCTTCAGTAAACAGCACGAAGACAATCAACAAACATAGTTGGAACAACACGACGTACAAAAGGACAACACGAAGTGTAGTGAACACAAACAACACGAAGTATGAAAGGAACAGTACGGACATACAAGGTACTACCTCATAGCAGTTTTCCTGTTAATCATGGAAATTTCAAATGCATAACATTACGCAAGATATCTGATTAAAATGACAATATTTAACATAGTGATGCTCATCATCAAAACACTAGGGAAGTCACAAACAAGAAAGCTATGAACAACAAGGCATGTTGTACAGACTTCAATCAATATGCATCAGACGACTGTGTATGGACTTGAAGACCCTTAGCCAATGTATAGACTTGACAGTGATCTCTGCAGCGAATGTATAGACTTTGCAGACTGAGACGCAAAGTGAGACGATGAAAGACACCATGGATGTTCAGACTTTGGCAAGTGTGAGCGAGACAATGCAGATGCTGTACAGACTTTGTGGATGCAGTCGAATGTATAGACTTGATGGAGAGAAGCCAATGTGTAGACTTCACGCTGTACAGACTTTGAAGACGGAAGCCAGTGTACAGACTTTCCACCGACCAGTGTATGGACTTCAACAGTGAACGGCTGTACGGACTTGGCCAATGCTTGAAGCACAGTCCACTGTATAGACTTGATGCCTTGAAGGCGATGTACAGACTTTGTTGCGACTAGTGGCTGTACAGACTTAGGCAAAGTGCACACTTTGAACGCCTATGATGTACACACTTCAATTGAAGCCAACTGAGGAGTGTATGGACTTGAATGAAGAAATGGCTGTATAGACATGAATGAGTAGAGTGTATAGACTTGAAAGTCTGAAGGCGATGTGCATACTTGCTGAGTTGACGCTGCAGCCCAATGAGTTGACGCTGCAACGTATATACTTACTAACTAAGCAGAGTGTAGCAATGAATGCTTTATGTATCAGTTGACATGACTGAACATCAAATATGTTAAACTAAACTGAGCAGCAAGATGACTGAACATTTGATAGACTGAGCTATGATCAGAAAATAACTGAATAACAGCATGATGACTCACACAGCAGGATGACTCACAGTGATTAACTCACATCAAAAACCAATCATCAAAACCATCATCAAAACCACAGGGGCACAACAATCTCCCCCTTTTTGATGATGGCAACACTACACAGTGAGTCATCTGATGACTCAAACTATTCTCCCCCTTTGACTTCATCAAAAAGAAAATAGTTTGAGAAATTAAAGCATGTATAAAAATTCAGTCAATTTCTCCCCCTTGCAAGAACATGATTCTCCCCCTTTAAGAGTTTCAGCAAAAGCATGAGTTAGAGATGATCAAAAAGGAACTTGCATGCAAAGATTGAATGAAATTTTCCCTTTTGGCAAACAATCAACATAAACAGATACCAGAATGCAAGATCTCACAATTTTCCCCCTTCTATGCAGCATGATGCATATGACAAGGAGGCTCCCCCTCAATAAATGGAACCTTATGAAATGAATGAGAAGGAGACCACAGGGGCAAACAAGGAGAAGTTCAGGTCAATGAGCAGAAGAGGTTCAATTAGCAGATTTTTTTTTTTAAAGAAGCTCCAATCTCAGAAAATTCAGTCAGATTTTCAGAGAGATATCAATCTCATAAATCCAAAACATAAGTTTTTCAAAGTCTTCCATTATAAGGGCTTATGAATGAGCTTTATTGAACAGCATGGTTTAAACATGATGTATGTAGAGTTTATCAATAAAATTCTGTATTGATATCTAAAACCATGGTTTAATAAAAATGAACCAAGCTCTCATATTTATCTTGATAAAACCCCCTTTCTCTTACACAATCAAATTTATTGACTTCTTTCGGAATTACATGCATCAGTATTGAAATCAAGCAATTATGAAGTCATATGATTTTGTCTAGGGTTGTAGCAATTTGATTTTAGCATCAATATTCAGATATTTCAAATCGTTCAACAATTTTTCATGCTACAAATTTTACGAGCACTCTAGTTCAGTGCACACCTTGTAACTAGAGGATATACCTTGATCAGAGGCCAATATTCCTAAGCACTTAGTGTGACTAACCTTCATGCTTTATATGAACAGAGATAGCATTTACACATCATGACACACTGCAAATCATTTCTTGATGAGTGAATTGTATTTCTCAGTGTGCATGCCATTGCTCTGCCTGATTTTCAATGAGATTTTATTCTGCAGAGTTGACTAAGATACCTCATGACACAGTCCTTTGGACATGGTTTCTCAGTGACCAAAGTCATTGCTCTGACAACAATTACCCTTTAGACAATTCAGACAAATTCCTTTGCTTCAAGTCAATATTAATCTCATGTACTTAACCAAATAAAGTCATGTATTCAATAATGTAGATTTCAGAAGATTTTACAAGACACTGCATGAAACAGATGGTTAAGGTTTATTAAACATGCTTCAGATATTTTTAAGAGATTTTTAAAGCCAAACTCATTGAATACATTAAACTTAAACCACCTGAGTTGTTTCAGATATTCATAAAAACGTATAATAGAAGATTTTTTGATCAAAAGTTTTCAGATTTATGATCGAGATAGCCCATTGAAATCTTCATGAAAGACTGATAGAAATCTGAAGCCAAATGATACAAATTGATAGGAGAGATTTTGAAGCTCAATGTTTTCAAAAATATGTTCAAGGTCTGTCAACAAAATTAATAAGGAAGGATATGCAATGAATTCTCATAGAGATGTATGCACTTGACAACCTATATGCAATGCATTGACTCCCCCTGACAACATGCATTTAGGCAATCTTTTTGGCATTTTCAATCTAAGGAGATGCAATGCAATTAACTACATGCATGCAAAGACTCAACACTGAATGCTATGCAAAGACATGCAATTAACTCCCCCTGAAAACATGCAATGTTTGTACTGAAAACTGAACATATGAAACCAAATGATATTGTGACTTGTGCACAATCAGACTGTCCTATCAGATTTTTCAGCATGGGCAGCATGCATGGATCAAATTTCAGACAGCATTCAAATGCAGTTCAGATTTTTCAATGTACTATATATGCAAATCACATATATGCACTTCAGATGAGGAGAGTTCAGAGGCATCAATTCAGACAATGCAGATGAAGAATGATTATGCAAAGACAGATTTAGCATGTCATGCAGTAGAACTAAAAACAGGAAGTGCAAGAAATTTACCTGAAAGATTCAGGAAGGGGTTTTCATTCTTGAGTGCCTTGGTTTATTACCCCTTTTTTATTTCAGTCCCAAGGCACACCTGCATAGCAATGTTATTTTGCACAAACAGGTACCCAAGAAGTCTTGGGTCCTGACATGACAGTATTACTCCTAGCAGGTTTTCTCAGCACATTTCTAGGAGCAGTTTTCAGATCTGATTTATGCACATTCTTGTTGGCATGAATTCTATGTGCATATGCATGAGATTTCTTGTTAACAGAATAAAAATTCTGTTTGTCAAAACCAGTTTGGTTTTGATATCCTGCCAGCCAACAGGTTGCAGCCCTGTGACCTGGCTTCCCACAATGATGGCATGTGAATTTTGCAACATGGAGTTTAGCAGAGTTATTCTGAACATGCCAACAATCT
This sequence comes from Amorphophallus konjac, assembly GCA_022559845.1. NCBI lineage: Eukaryota > Viridiplantae > Streptophyta > Magnoliopsida > Alismatales > Araceae > Amorphophallus > Amorphophallus konjac. The sequence continues at coordinate 123,497,109 of CM040122.1, read as the reverse complement.
CCGGCTCTATGGCCTGGCTTCCCACAACAAAAGCAATTCAGATTCTTTCTCCTAGGAACATGATTTCTAGCATGATATTTTTGTACAGTAGTAGCAGCAAAGTCATCTAACTCCATTGTCTTGCATTCATGCATGAGATGACCCATTTCATGACAGTAAAAGCATTTGGATATCCTGTTTTGAGCTGAATAGGATTTCTTAGCATAAGAGGTCCTAGCATGAAATCTATCATTATCATTCTTCATGACAAGGCAATCATCAAGTACATGGCCAGAATTTCCACAATAGAAGCATTCAACATTCCTTCCGTGAATAATTGGAAATTTTCTAGCCTTAGGCTTGTTTGCATGAAATTTACTATTCTTCTTCAGTGTTCTCATTTTCACATTTTCCTTCTGTTTTTGAATCTTCTGATCATCAGACTGTTTTGAAGACGGTGCAGAAGTACTAGCTAAGTTTGAGCTACTCACAAATGTTGCGTATAGTTTGTTCCTTACAGCTTGCTTAACTTGAGAATTGCACCTTTTCTCTTCATTCAATTTGGTGACTTCCACATTCAAAGAATCTTCCATTTTTTCTTTACCTTTGGCAAATTTTGACAAAGAGTTGTTTAGATTTTCAATTTCAATTTGCAAGGTCATAATGTGGTCTTCACACGAAATAACCTGATTTTGTAGCCCATCATTCAGACTTTTCAGGATCTCATTCTCCTGATTTAACTTCAATTCAATGTTCACTTCTTTTTCTTTCAAAGCTGATTTTTCTCTTTCTACCGTTAGCCATCTTTCAGAGAAAACAGTGTTAAGGACCATTAGCTTTTTATTTTGTTCCTTCAGATGAATGTTTTCTTCAATCAACTTATCTTTTAATTTATCAATTTCCTTCTTCTGAGTCAGCAGAGAATCATTTTCTTCTTTCAAAGAAGTGATTAAGTTTTTTTGTGCATTATCATCAGAATGTAATTCTTCAATCAATTCCTTCAATTTATATTTTAGATTTTCATTTTCAGCCTTTAGACTTGTGATTTCAGTATTTTTCTCTTTTCTTAATTTTCTCTTTTCTGATTTGACTCTTTCATATCTATCTAGAAGATGCTCATACATGGCAACTAACTCATCATGGCTAATACCCTCGGTCTCAGAGATTACCTGGGATGATGACTCATCGATTGATCACTCCTTCTTGCCATGAGACATTCTTCTTCCTGTTCCACATGTGTTGCAGTCACTCTGTCAAAAATTTCTTTTGCAGTGCTACAATCTGAGATAAAAGAAAAATCGTCAGAATCAATTGCAGCCTTCATTAGGTTAAGAGCTCTCACATTATCATCATTTTTCAACTTGTGAACATGAGTCCACTTGGACTTATCCTTAGGAAGTTCATGTGGACTGTGAGAGATAACCTTCCACAATTGTGGATTAATAGAGTTAACATGCTTGTGCATACGATATAGCCAGAATTTAATATTTGAACTACTGAATAGTGGAGGATGAGCCATGAAAACACTACAGTTAATGCAACAGGAATATTGATGCACTAAAAACAAATTAGCACCGAAAACTGCAAGATCGGATCTGCAGGTCGCTGGACCTTGTATGCAGACACCGGCTCTGATACCAACTGTTAGGTTCGGTGCAGTATTCAGAGGGGGGGGTGAATGAATATGACTTTTAAAAACCTTTCGCCCAGTTAAAATTTCGCTCACTAAAATGCTAGTTCGCAAACTAAACAAACTTGAAGGCTAAATGGCAGTTGTGGAACTAACCAAACACACAGTGAGATCACTGGAGAGCTAACAAGACAGATTTAGTCAATCTGAAAACTAATAAATCTTCTACTCAACCAGAAGCCAAACACATGGAGCGCCCCTATGCAATCACCTAGCGGAAGCACAAATAGACAAGTCAAACCACAGTGCACAAGGGGTTTTTAGATGGTTCGGTCCAGCAGACCTACATCCATCCCACACTCAACCCAAGTGTGGCTTCCACTAGCTCACGCTAGAAACCGCAGACTCAGTCTGCAACAGGTGCTGCCACACAGCTTGACCAGGGGAACAACCTCCCCTCTTCCTCCCAACCGGAGGGACACCCCAAGTGACTCCCAGCCACTTGGAAACTAGAGACGCACAGTCTCTCTTCCTCCAAATCGGAGGGAACACACCAGTGACTCCCAGTCACCAGCAAACCAGAGGTCAAAGACCTCTCTTCCTCCAGACCAGGAGGGACACCTGGACTTGCAACCCACAAGCCCAGAACCGGAGATCAGATCTCCCTTCCTCCAAACCGGAGGGAACACACAAGTGACTTCCAGCCACTTGCAAACTAGAGGTCGCAGACCTCTCTTCCTCCAGACCAGGAGGGACCCGACCTCAATCCAGAGGATCAGAAGTACAAAGCTAACCAAATGAAAAAGGAAAAATAACAAAGGAAAAATACACAGCGATCAGAAAGCTGTAAAGAAAGATAACACAGATGTGGCTCGCATGGAGCTGACTGGCCTGGATTTGATCCACGGTCCAGTAGACAGATCTTTAGGTAAGCTTCTCTTCCTCTTCTCTTCTCTCTCACTTTCTTTTTCTCTTTACCCTCACGAGCTCTCTAACTCTCTCTTTCTCTTCTTCTCCTTCTGCTCTTCTTCTCTTTCTTTTCTTCTTCTTTCGCAGGCTCTCTCTGTCTCTTCTCTTCTCTTCTTCTTCTGCTTTCTACTGCAGCTCTTTTCTTCTTCTGCTCTTTCACTCTCTCGATCTCTGCTCCTCTATTTTCTTCGGCTCACACTTCTTCTATTTCTTCTTCTTCTCTTTTTCTTCCTCTTTTCTTTTTCCGGATCGAAGGGCTTTCTGCTCTCCAAGCTTCTTCTTCGATCAGTCTTCATCTGTTGGATGAAGGCTTCCTTTTATAAGCAGCAGCCAGCAGGAGGGCAGCACTGGGCGCGTGTGGCTTCCACATTTCCCGCCCAGAACTTTTGGCCACGTGTCAGTCTCTCAGCCAGCTTCAGCACACGTGTCATAATCCTGTCTGCCCTTCCAGCCTCGGATCACGTGCCGCCCAGTCACTGGGGAATATTCTTCCTCGGACCACCTTCTTCTTTTTATTTTTCTTCTTCTCCTGCAAAGAGATTAAAACCATTAATACTCAGGGTTCTATATATATATATATATATACCTGAAATAAGTCGGTTGACACTCAAGCTAAAGCTGCACGAGGTGTGTAGGAACAACAAAAGGTGCACTATACTGAGAACGACACGATGTACATAAGATGACTACAGCACGAGATAAAGAGAGAACGACACGAGGTACCACAGTACCAAAGCTAACACTACAAAGAGAACGACACGAAGTCAGATGAGAACAGCACGAGATGAAAAGGAAATAACACGGAGTAAAACGGTAGTAAAACACGCGATCAGAGGAAACCTGGACAAAGATAGAAAGAAGCAACACAAAGTCATAAAAACAACACTAAGATACAAACACAGAAATAACATGAAGACTCAAACACAAAAATAACATGAAAACACAAGCACAAAAGATAACACGAAGACACAGGAAAACGACTCGAAAACGAGGACGAGACGGGCTGAAAACAACTCGAAGATGAAAACAGAAACCGACACGAAGTGTGGTCACAAAGTAAAAGGACACGGGGTCTAGGAAAAACAACACGAAGATAGAAGACAGGACCGGCTACAACGACACGTGATAAAACAGTGAAAGCTGGAAAACGACTCGAGTAACTACAGTAAATGACACGAAAACACAAGAGCAAAAATAAAAAGGATGACTCGAGATGAGCAACTAAATACTGAGGAAGCGACACGAGGTTCACATGAAAACGACTCGAAGTTCATCAGAACAAATCGAGCTGCTTCAGTAAACAGCACGAAGACAATCAACAAACATAGTTGGAACAACACGACGTACAAAATATCTGATTACTGGTACTACCTCATAGCAGTTTTCCTGTTAATCATGGAAATTTCAAATGCATAACATTACGCAAGATATCTGATTAAAATGACAATATTTAACATAGTGATGCTCATCATCAAAACACTAGGGAAGTCACAAACAAGAAAGCTGTGAACAACAAGGCATGTTGTACAGACTTCAATCAATATGCATCAGACGACTGTGTATGGACTTGAAGACCCTTAGCCAATGTATAGACTTGATAGTGATCTCTGCAGCGAATGTATAGACTTTGCAGACTGAGACGCAAAGTGAGATGATGAAAGACACCATGGATGTTCAGACTTTGGCAAGTGTGAGCGAGACAATGCAGATGATGTACAGACTTTGTGGATGCAGTCGAATGTATAGACTTGATGGAGCGAAGCCAATGTGTAGACTTCACACTGTACATACTTTGAAGACGGAAGCCAGTGTACAGACTTTCCACCGACCAATGTATGGACTTCAACAGTGAACGGCTGTACGGACTTGGCCAATGCTTGAAGCACAGTCCACTGTATAGACTTGATGCCTTGAAGGCGATGTACAGACTTTGTTGCGACTAGTGGCTGTACAGACTTAGGCAAAGTGCACACTTTGAACGCCTATGATGTACACACTTCAATTGAAGCCAACTGAGGAGTGTATGGACTTGAATGAAGAAATGGCTGTATAGACATGAATGAGTATAGTGTATAGACTTGAAAGTCTGAAGGCGATGTTCATACTTGCTGAGTTGACGCTGCAGCCCAATGAGTTGACGCTGCAACGTATATACTTACTAACTAAGCAGAGTGTAGCAATGAATGCTTTATGTATCAGTTGACATGACTGAACATCAAATATGTTAAACTAAACTGAGCAGCAAGATGACTGAACATTTGATAGACTGAGCTATGATCAGAAAATAACTGAATAACAGCATGATGACTCACACAGCAAGATGACTCACAGTGATTAACTCACATCAAAAACTAATCATCAAAACCATCATCAAAACCACAGGGGCACAACACCTCCCCCTATTTAAGACAAGATTATGACTCCTTCGTTGTTTTAGTCGCTTTCGTATACGTTTGTGAACCTGTCACTGGGGAGGGGGTACACCCGCCGTTCAATGCTCCTTCGTTAGAGTTTCCAAATCACCTTGGGTCTCCAGGGACCTACCCCTTCATGGTATGGTCCCCTGGGAACCCCTTTTCTAGGGTGAACAACAATGGCCATCTAGTTGGCAACACATGGAATTCATGTTTTGAAGCTCGGGATATCGTTGACCTTGGATTGTCGAGCTTCCTAGTAGGCTAGTCCTCAGAGCTTTCACATCCAATTTGGGTCATGAGACCGCCATTTTCGGCTTCTCGCAATTATGAGTTCACCCGGAATGTTCTGTGTGTGGATCTCAATTTCTCCTCCCTGCAATTCTTGGGATAAGGGGAGATGCTACCAAAATTTTCCCAAGATTCTCCCCGACCTCTCTCTTATTTAATTCGAATGCTTTACCTCAATCGGAGCTAAAATTGATAATAGATTGGGTTGACATCGCACAAATGGTGCTGGTAAATTACTTTCAAAATGCATGATGTGGCGTGGTGCGTGAGCCCACCCCAGATATCATGGAGCTTGTTTTTGAGTATGAACCTTGCACAGGGGCTGAGCAATTGAGCTTGTGTCCCGTGAATACATAAGTGTGTGATGAACAAGATTGATAATTCTTGATGAGCATATGCCCTACGGGCCCATTCCCGGTCCCTATCTGAGAAAACAGAACAATGATGAACACAGAGTTAACAGAGCGCATGGTGAACTCAATTTTAAAACCCCAGGTCTAAATGAATGTAATTCATTAAGAAAAGGTGGCCCTTGGTAGGTTGAGGTGATTCGGCTCACGAACCTTGGAGAAAACCCCACTTTCCTTTGAAAAAAATAAGCTCTGGAGTCGAATCTAGACTCTTTTCGAGTCGACCCCACAAGGCGTCTAGGTGTTAGCCATCTGCTGCATAATGCTTCGCGTCGACTCCAAATCATTTGGATTCAACTCCGTCTTCCTTGCCAGTGATCCGGTGCCAACCCTCACCAAGCGAGGTGAATCGGCGCAAAGGTGAATCCCTTCTCATCCGATTGCACCGGATTACGGCCCTTCTCATCACCCACGACACCGATTCAGGCGACCACTTGAGCTCCCTCGTTGCACCGCTGTCCTCGCGTCGACTCCAAGCCGTTTGGAGTCGACTTTCCCCCTTCCACTTCGCAAGTAACCCGACGCCAGCCTCATTCTGGCGAGTGAATCGGCGCGCCCCTGCGCCGATTCACCTTTCACCATGTCCCTCTCTCCATTGCGCCGATTCACTTCCTTGCTGTGCCTTTTCATTCATCCTCCCGCGCCGGTTCATGCCCACCTCCTATCCCCTCTTCTTCTTTTCCATGTGTCGACTCACTTAGGATTAGGAGCTGTCGCCTTTGATGTCTTCCTCTCCCTTGAACTGTCGCCTTTATCCATTTGTCACCCTTGTTTGTGTATTTCTCACCGTTGAAGCTCATTTGTCACCCCAGCCAACTATTGGTCTTCTCTGTTGACCATTTGTCACCGCTTTTAGCTATCTGTCTGCTTTGCTACCCATTGGTCTATGTTGTTAGCCATTTGACACCTTTGGCTATCTATTTGTCACCCGTGTGAGCCATTTGTTGACCTTGGGATCTATTTTTCACCCTTAGGCGTCGTTCTGTGCCGATTCATCACCATACCTTCTAGGTCAACTTCTGTAAGCCCAAGTCGACTTCTACCTCTGTCAACCCATTGATCATCCTTCTTTTTGCCTGACCCACGGTCATCTTGTGAATAAATAATAAGAATAGTGATAAAGTCAACAATGAACCCATTTGGGGTTTGTTCTCTTCATGCATATACATATGCATCTATATGCATATATATATATATACAGTTTTGCACGGTTATTTTTACTGTGTGCCTACCTATTCCAATTTCCCGATATATCAAATGGTGATCTGCTAAAGGTCAGACTAGGTCTGACCGAAAGCTCTCACTAAGCGTGAGGCGACCTTCGAGTCTAAGTTCTCCGTCACGTATCGGGAATTGCTCTAATAATGGAATAAACTATTGCTATGATGCGTGCTTGCGTGTATCTTCAGAGCCAATATCGCATGACGTGCACTCTTCAAACCAAGCATTTGTTCACATTCATTTAGCCCCGGTAACCTTATATCTTGGCGATCAATCAAGGGTTTTCCCTCTTTTGGAGGGATGTAATTAACGTCATAGCATTTATGGTATGGCAGATTTCTAGTCTTGACACGGACTTCACAATCGTCTGACCAAGTCAGATCGAGCGCACAATAAGATTGTCATGCATGTGACCGGCACGCCTATCAAATGGATAATAAACACCAACAAATAAACATATCCAATAAATAATATTTTCCATTCCCACAAACCTTCACCATGGGAATAGTCTTGTTCCGCAATACACAAACTTCACGATCAAGGATCTTTAATGGCTTTTGTTCATATGTGAGATCCTTTTGTAACACGAAGTTGTCATGTTCTATGATGTGGAATGGATCATGAACATACTTCTTGAGCATAGAGACATGAAATACATTGTGGACTTTAGATAATTATGGTGGCAAGGCGATCTGGTAGGCAACCTCGCCAACTCTTTCTAGAACTTCAAAGGGACCAATATATCTTGGTGTAAGTTTACCCTTGACACCAAATCTTTGAATGCCTCGACCTAGGGAAACCTTAAGGAATACATGGTCTCCAACTTGGAACTCGAGGTCCCTTCTTCTAATATCGGCATAAGTCATTTGTCTAGACTGATCCATTTAAAGTCATTCTCTAATGATCTATATCTTCTCGGTTGTTTCTCTTACCATCTCCGGTCCAAGAAGTTGTCTTTCTCCAACTTTATCCCAACATAGACGTGAGCGGCAACTCCTTCCATAAAGTGCCTCAAAGGGTGCCATTTGAATGCTTGCCTGATAGCTATTGTTGTAGGCAAATTCTACTAGAGGCAGATGATCGTGCCAGCTTCCACCAAAATCAATAATGCAGGCCCTTAGCATGTCTTCTACGACTTGATTTGTTCTCTCGGTTTGACCATCCATTTGGGGATGAAATGCAGTGCTGAAGTTGAGTCTCATCCCCAGAGAGTATTGTGACCCTTCCAAAAGTGTGATGTGAAGCGAGGGTCTCGGTCAGAAATGATTGAGACAGGAATTCCATGTAACCTGACAATCTCTTTGATATAAAAAGCTGCTAGCACATCAACCGACCATTTACTCTTGATGGGTAGAAAACGTGCAGAATTGGTCAACCGATCTATAATCACCCATATCCCGTCATGTCTGCCCTTGGTTTTAGGCAAATCCAACGAAATCCATCCCTATCTTCTCCGACTTCCACTTAAGAATATCTAAGGGATGCAGTTTACCTTCAGGTTTTTGATGTTCCGCCTTTATCCTTTGACAGGTAAGGTAGCGAGAGACAAATTCTGCCACCTCTCTCTTCATGTTGGTCCACTAAAAATTTCTCTTCAAGTCTTGGTACATCTTGGTGGCACCAGGGTGAATAGTGTATTTTGATTGGTGTGCTTCTTCTAAAATCTTAGTTTTCAATTCCGGATAATCCGGCACACAAGTCCTTTCATGAAATAATAACCTTCCATCCGATGCTATCTTGAAGTCAGGTTGTTCATTTAGCTTGCCTTTGATTTCTGCTAGTATCGGGTCATCATCTTGTAACACCTTGATCTCAGAGAGTAAGTCCGGATGTAAACTCATATGTAACAAAAAGACACGTCCCTTTTCCTCGTCCAGACTCATGTTTAGCTTGGAGAATTATTCTAGCACCCTCCATTCTTGAATCATGCAGCTAGCTAACAGTGCTCTTGGCTTCCGACCAAGGGCATCAACTACGTAATTACTCTTTCCTGGATGATATTATACGATGAAGTTGAAGCCCTTAAGGTACTCTAGCCAGCGCCTTTGTCTCATATTCAATTCCTTTTGAGAGAATAAATATTTGAGACTTTTGTGATCGGAGTACACGGTGAATTATTCTCCATAGAGATAGTGTCTCCAAATCTTCAAGGCAAACACCACCGCGGCCAACTCTAAGTCGTGAACTGGGTAGTTCTCCTCATGCTTCTTCAACTATTGGGAAGAGTAGGCAATAACCTTCCCTTGTTGCATCAACACACATCCGAGGCCAATACCAGTTGCATCGGTATATACCTTGAATTTCTCTCCATCAATAGGTAATGCTAAGCAATGAGCAGTAGTCAAATGATCCTTTAAAGTTTGAAAACTCTCTTCGCAATCTTTGGACCAAACATACGGATTCTCCTTTCATGTTAGCATGGTAAGAGGGATAGCAATGCTAGAGAAATCCTATATAAATCGCTGGTAATAACCAGCCAGCCCCAAGAAGCTACGGAGTTTGGTAGCATTTGTCGGTCTTTCCCAATCCTTCACTGCCTCGACCTTTGATGAATCAACAGAAATCTCGTCCTTTGAAATCACATGTCCCAAGAAAGATACCTTCTCGAGCCAGAAATCACATTTGCTGAATTTGGCATAGAGCTGATTATTCCTCAATATTTGCAATGAAATCCTCAAGTGATCTTCATGATCTTCCTTGGACTTCGAATATATTAATATATCATCAATGAAAACCACAACGAACTGATCCAGACGAGGCCTGAATATACTATTCATTAACTGCATAAAGGCTGCAGGGGCATTTGTTAGTCCAAAAGACATAACAGTAAATTCGTAATGCCCATACCTGCTTTGGAATGTGGTTTTATGAATGTCCTCATCCTTGATCCTCAATTGGTGGTATCCCGATCTAAGATCAATCTTTGAGAAATATTTAGCTCCTACTATTTGATCAAATAACTCATCGATCTCGGCAGCGGGTACTTGTTCTTGATTGTAAGTTGATTCAACTGCCGATAATCGATGCAAAGTCTCATCGTTCCATCCTTCTTCTTGACGAAAAGCACGGGAGCTCCCCACGGGGAAGTACTTGGCCTAATGAATCCCTTTTTCAACAGCTCCATCAATTACTCCTTTAATTCCTTTAACTCGGCGGGGGACATTCTATAGGGTGCCATAGAGATAGGGCCCGCACCAGGGATAAGGTCAATAGTGAATGACACCTCCCTCTCCGGGGGTAGACCAAGTAAATCCTCTGAAAAAATATCAGGAAAATCTCGAACTACGCGGATGTCTTCTAGGTTTGACTCCTTAGCCTTCTTTATGGTTATAAGAGCAAGGAAGGCCATGCAACCTTTCCTTATAAGCTTTCAAGCTCGAAGAGCCGAAATAAGAGGTGACTTGTTTCGACTTTGAGGACTAGTGTAAACCAATTTCGGGTAATCCTCAAAAGTTACCTTGCCCTTTCGACAATCTACAACTGCCATGTGTGTTGATAGCCAATTGGCACCTAATATGATATCATACCCATTCATATATAGGCATATCAGATCGGCAGGTAGATTTTGCCCTTTAACTATAACTTCACTGTCCGGGTAATGGTGTGTAATCTCGGATTCGCTTTCAAGAGGAGTAGAAATAACTAAGTCTAACCATTCAGATTCCATAGAAAATGAAGTAGCAAATCTCTTGGAAACAAATGAATGAGTCACGGTGGTATTAAATAAGATGTGAGCAGTCTTGGAGCAAATTTTTAACGTACCTTCCACGAGTCCACCTTCACTATTTTTCACCTCTTGGAGAGCTTGGAGACGGCCTTGCTTCTTTGTCGGGCGCTTCTCATTGTTGGCTTGTTCATTTAATAAGGGACAATCGAGAATCTGGTGATCATGGCTCCCGCATCAGAGACAAGCTCCCAACCTTCTCCAACATTCCTCGGCCTTATGTCCAGCCTTATCACAATGTTTGCACACCTCCTTAGATGGTGTGGTGATAGAGAAAGGCTTGTCATTCTTCTTTAATTTCTTTTCTTTGGAGGAATCTCCCCCATTATTGGACCTTTTCTTGTTAAAGGAGGGTTTGAATGTTCCTGAGCTAGTAACTTGTTCTTTATTGTCTCACCCACGGATCTTGTCGGACAATTCCATGGCATCTTCAAGTAATTGTGCTCGTCTTACCATCTCCGAATAGACTTGTATGTCCATCGATGCCAGTTGTGTGATGTATTGGGGTCGAAGCCCATTAAGAAATCTTCGGGCCTTCATCTTCTCCGTACTCACCAAATGTGGTGCATATCTTGAGAGCCTGGAGAATTGGGCCTCATATTCGGCCACTGATAAACTCCTTTGTTTCAACGCGACAAACTCCGCGGCCTTCTTCTCTTGTATACGGTCTGAAAAGTATTTGTTATTAAAGTACTCTACGAATTCACCCCATGTGATGTGATCGTGTGGCAAAGTGGCTTCCACATATTCCCACCAGAATCGGGCATCCTGCTCTAGTTGGAATGTAGCCAGTAGCACCTTCTCTTCATCCGTGCATTGCATCACACAGAATATGCATTCTATCTCCTTCATCCAATTCTCGACGTCATCCGGGTCGGAAGAGTGGACGAACTTAGGCACGTTCATGTTCCTAAAGCTTCGGTGGAGATCTCCGGCTCCACGGTTCATACCGCCATGCGCTACTTGTTGAAGCACTTGAGTAAGACCTTGGACGGTCCGTTGCATGTCGCGCCACTGGGCTCTTTCGGCGGCCATGATCCTACAAGGGAAATTTAAACTTAATTAGTATGGGACAAACTATATAAGGTTTAACGTCCTATATTGACTTAACCCATGGTTATCTCACCGGGTAAAGGAATTAAACCTATCCTTGGACTTTGGTAACAGAGGAATTTGAAAAACCTAGGCTCTGATACCATAAAAACTGTCACGCCCCGAGCGCGAAAGGAACCCGGGTAATGCGCGGTGAGTTTATATCAATCATGTCAATCAGAGCATGAGGTAATTCGACACATCAGACAGAGCGCGCAATAGACAAGAAATAACCAAAGTCGTTATTTATTAATAACTCCAACTAACATCATTACATAATCTTTCAAAAGAAAGAGTACCCTAATGACACTCTAGACTCAGTAAAGAGAAAATTACAATAATAGACTCAAGAAAATATAAAAGACTTGATGTAGACTTCTTGGACATCCGGGTATGGCTCTACACTCATCACTCATGGTCATCGCTGTCCGAAGGAGTCTCGTTATCGGAATTACCTGAAAAATAGGGGAAAACACTAGGTGAGCGAACACTCAGTAGGGATTACATCTCAGGAACAAGCTTGCTTTAAGTAAATTACATGTTACATGAAATGCAAGTATAGCTATGAATGAACATAAAATAATGTTGAGAGTGAAATAACAAGAATTTAATGAGAAAGAACTAGCAAAATTCCAAGATGAATCATGTAAAGTTGTCAAAGAATATCAAGCATGTAATTATCAAGTCATGTCATGAGAATTGGCTATTCAAGCAAGTGAATACCCATTTCGGGCCACACAAGTCACGTCATGTAAATATCATGTCAAGTTAAATACGAGATTGTGGAATGTCATAATCTAGAAAGTCATGCACTCCAGTGCAATGCCGCACCGTGGTCAATATAGCTCCCATGTGCACAAGTACTTTCGGATGCTCCTCCGAGGACCAGACCGAGCCCCATTAATGCCAAGCATTGAATCATGTAAATATTTCGACATCCACTATAGTTTATAGCTAATAGAATTCCAAAGGAATAAGCCATTGTAGGATAATAAGGTAGATTTCAGAGAATGGAGATTTCAAGGATAGAATTTTGAGTAAGGAAGACATAGCGATAAATCTCATATAAAACCAAGGCATTCATGAAAATCTGGGTAATTGGCGTCCGCTCAGACTGCCGTCAATTACAGAATCTGTGTCCACTGTGGTGGTCGCCAATTCTGTGAATAGTGCATGCACGAAGAAATAGCGTCACTTCAAGTGGTCACTAATTCAAATTGGCATCCACTGCCTGGTCGCTAATTCCAGACATAGACAGACTCTCACAGAACACCATAAACAACGCTCTATGATGGCTAGGACATCATGTTTCTTTAGAGTGACATGATGACCAGGGTTCCAGGGTTTTGAGGGTACAATCCGCTCGGCTGCCTTGAGGGAATCGAAGGCTAGCGGAGACTTACGGAGCCTTAGAGAAAGAAATTCTGATCCAGTGGAAGGAATATCTGGCGGAGGGTCTTTCAATCTCCAAGAAATAATGTGTAATCATGAACCATCGTAAACAAGGACTCTATCTTCGGACTGAGATACGAGTGCCAAAAGACCCGCGATATGGGTGAAAACCCGATAATTCTTGTGAGACAGGGAATCACGTCCATTCAAACATGCGCTAATTCATGAATTAGCGGCTGCTGTAAAAGTCGATAAATCAATAATTAACCAAATTATAATAATGACAAAATAAATTGGCGACCTTTGAAGAAGGCACCATATCTGTAAAGAGCATCCAAGTGATGGACGTTAATTCAATAATTTCTGTATTATTCCAATTTTTAACTAATTATTAGGAATCTACGTCCCTTCATAGAGGCGCTATTTTAAGAATGAATGTCTATTCAAACAGACTCCAAATCTTCTATGTATACATGTTACAATCATCTGGCAGGTACGTTGCTAGGCATAAAACACTATTCATTTGTTTCAAATTAGCATGAACAACATCATAATGATGTGTGGGGGGATTTTCAGGAAAATGATCACATGGTAATGTATAGAAAAATAGGGAGACTTTGGAAAACATACTCATGCAGAATTAACATAACCAGGTTCCATAGTTAACAAGTTTTAAACATGTGGTATTTGTTAATTGCTCTAAAGGAAATAGCATCAGTGTGATGGTCACTCATTAATTTGCGGCCAGAAGACTGTCGCCAATTCAAGAATTGGCGGCCTTCTACTTGGTCGTTGATTATTTAGCGGCCACTGCTCTGGTCGCTATTTTCATATGAAACAGAAACAACAACTTCTACGTAAAAACTCAAGAACATGGATCTTGGGAGTGAGATATAAACACGATATCATGATCTTTATGCATGCAACACTTATTACTATAGTCTTGTGCTATAGTTCTTGAGATAACATACCTTATTGGGTTGATGACGAAAAAGAATGAAGATGAGGGAGCAGAGGGAAGAGAGAAATAAAGAAGAAGACGGCTTCTTCATGCAGCAACGGTAGCAGCAACCGTGGCAATAGAGGAGTCAGCAATGAAGGAAGGAGAAGCTCCTACCTTCACGTTCACAGACGAGGGAAATCGGATGCTCCAACAGTCGTAGCAGCAACAGGAAGAAGGGGAGCATCGTCTTCTTGTCGCACGGCTGTAGGAGGAAGCAGGGGACGACGACACAGCAGTAGGAAGACGACGAGCAGCAGCAACAACGGGCTCCTATCGATCGTAGGGGTCTTATGTATAGGGCTTTGGAGCCCTACGAATCCTACTGGGTACATGGTATCCTAATGGAATTTAAACTTCTCGGGATAATCTTTTCTTCTTTCCTCATCGACAGCCGCTTTCCCTGTTGAATACAAACCCTAAAGCCCTTCATGCATGATCGAACGTGATAATGTTTTGGTGTAACCAGAAAACCCTATATATGTAGATATTTATATACATATTCCTAAGCCCTACCGTAAGGCCCATTTGGTTAAGCCCATTCATCTAATTGTGTGTGTTTGGGCCATGTGGTTTTGGGTTATTAACTAAGGTCAAAGGTTTAGGCTATTATAAAGGCTTTTCACTATTGGGCTTATAGTTTGGGTTTTATTATTTCAACTAATTTATAGTCTATTAAATATTATTCATACACATATATATGTATATTTATTCGGGGTGCTACACCCTCCCCCACTTAAAAGAATTTGGTCCCTAAATTCAATTACATATAAACTCAGAGGGTGCAGAGTACTTACTATTGGAATAAGTCGGGGAATCTCCTTCGCATAGACTCTTTGGTTTTTCATGTCGCCTCATGTTCGAAGTTCTTGTTCCATTAAACCTTCACCATGGGAATAGTCTTATTCCTCAATACACCAACTTCATGATCAAGGATCCTTAATGACTTTTGTTCATATGTGAGATCCTTTTGTAACACCAAGTTGTCATGTTCTATGATGTGGAACGGATCGTGAATATACTTTTTGAGTATAGAGACATGGAATACATTATGGACTTCAGATAATTGTGGTGGCAAGGCAATCCTATAGGCAACCTTGCCAACTCTTTTTAGAACTTCAAAGGGACCGATATATCTTGGTGTAAGCTTACCCTTGACATCAAATCTTCTAATGCCTCGTCCTGGAGAAACCTTAAGGAATACATGGTCTTCAACTTGGAACTCGAGGTCTGTTCTTCTAATATCGGCATAAATCTTTTGTCTAGACTGTGCCATTTGAAGTCTTTCTCTAATGATCTGTATCTTTTCTGTTGTTTCTCTTACCATCTCCAGTCCTAGAAGTTGTCTTTCTCCTACTTCATCCCAGCATAGAGGTGAGCGG
Source organism: Amorphophallus konjac (assembly GCA_022559845.1). Classification (NCBI taxonomy): domain Eukaryota; kingdom Viridiplantae; phylum Streptophyta; class Magnoliopsida; order Alismatales; family Araceae; genus Amorphophallus; species Amorphophallus konjac. The sequence continues at coordinate 123,481,605 of CM040122.1, read as the reverse complement.
CAACTCCTTCCATAAAGTGCCTCATAGGGTGCCATATGAATGCTTGCCTGATAGCTATTATTGTAGGCAAATTCTACTAGAGGCAGATGATCGTGCCAGCTTCCACCAAAATCAATAATGCAGGCCCTTAGCATGTCTTCCACGACTTGATTTGTTCTCTTGGTCTGACCATCCATTTGGGGATGAAATGTAGTGCTGAAGTTGAGTTTCGTCCCAGAGAGTATTGTAGACCCTTCCAGAAGTCTAATGTGAAGCGAGGGTCTCGGTCAGAAATGATTGAGACAAGAACTCCATGTAACCTGACAATCTCTTTGATATACAAAGCTGCTAGCACATCAACCGACCATTTACTCTTGATGGGTAGAAAATTTTTAGACTTGGTCAACCGATCTATAATCACCCATATCCCGTCATGTCCACCCTTGGTTTTAGGCAAACCCATGACAAAATCCATCCCTATGTTCTCACACTTCCACTTAGGAGTGTCTAAGGGATGCAGTTTACCTGCGGGTTTTTGATGTTCCACCTTTATCCTTTGACAGGTAAGGCATCGAGAGACAAATTCCACCACCTCTCTCTTCATGTTGGTCCACCAAAAATTTCTCTTCAAGTCTTGGTACATCTTGGTGGTGTAGACACGCCGTTCTTGACGTTACCGTGAGTAAATCTCATATTACACTATGATACCCCAAGGCGGCCTTCACATTTTTAATTACTCTGGTGATTTCCTATTTTTATGAATTATTTTACATTTTTTTGAATTTTTTCGTGAAAAATCATGGAAGTGTCTAGGCGCCTGGACACCTCCATCAATTACGAAAAAAAATAAAAAAAATAAAATCATGGAAGTGTCCAGGCACCTGGACGCCTCCATCAATGACCAAAAAATAAAAAAAAATCAAAATCATGGAGGCGTCCACTTGCCTGGACGCCTCCATCAATGCAAAAATAATAAAAATAATATCAATAATCATAAAAAACAAAACAAAAATCAAATAAAAACAATATATTTATGGAGGTGTCCAGGACCCTGGACGCCTCCATCACCTTGCTCACGGGATCCCGTCCACCGATCGTCGGTTTGTCGTGTGTGAAAAAGTCCAAAATGTGGAGACGTCCAGACAACTGGACGCGCCCATTTTCGAATCACGAGGCGCCGCTCACAAAACCACGCGTTGTGCCAAACCGCATGCGGCTTTCGGTGGAGTTCGGTGGACCTTATTGAGGCGTCCGGGACCCTGGACGCCTCCATGAAAATATTCAAAAAAAATGAATAAAAATAGAATAAAATATTACTTCGGCCCTGATGGTGTCGTCCAGGGTCCTGGACGCCTCCACCCTCCGGAGCCCTATAAATAGAGGCCCACCCCCTCAGTTCTGAAGGAGCTTTTAAGAGGTCCGATAGGCTGCCGGAGCCCAGAGGCTACCGGAGTCATTTCTAATCCGTGGGGTCTTTTGTAGGTGGAGGTTCTGCCGGCTTTTTGGGTGCCCACGCTCGCGAGAGGAAGGTCGTCTTCGTCCACTGCGCTTCTACGTTGTCCCTACGCTGCCGAAGCTCCGCTAGATCTCGCCATCGGCACATCAGATTAGCCAATTCTCTCCCCTTTTTCTCTGTAGTTCTTTGCATTCATCATCTCGCATCCTCTAACTCCCTTTGTAAGGGTGCCTTCTCTTATATACTTCTTGCATTCATCATTGCATGTTCCTCCTACTCGTGTTCGAGAGGGGTTTAAAACCACACCAACTAGGTGTGTGTCCTGCCACGATTTCATTACTTTCATTGCAAGAGTTTGATACTACACTGCCATTTTCTAATTCCGTTTATTTACTGTCTGTTATTTTGCAATGGTAACTAAAGAAAGCCCTCTCTGTCGGCCGGCCGAAGGGGGAGGAAGAAGCAACCTGCCACTTCCTGCTAGTGAGGTAGGCGCAATCACTCTTTCATTTTGGGGTCCTCGTCCCCTAGCGATCACATCATAATCTCGAGGCCGCGGCGAGTCACTTCTCGCAATGGCCGTTTGAATTCTGTCATCTATATATCTTGCTATATCTCTTATATTTTGCCATATCTCTCTTCTGGTATACTCTCGAGGCCGCGGCGAGTTACTTCCCCAATGACGATTTAAATTTCCGTCTTATATTATCTTTATATCATGTTATATTCTTATCTGCTCATATTCTCGAGGCCGCGACAAGTCACTTCCCCAATGGCTATTTAAATTCCCGTTCTTATATTCTCTTTATATTCTGTTATATTCTTATCTGCTCATATTCTCGAGGCCGCGGCGAGTCACTTCCCCAATGGCCGTTTCAATTCTTGCTATTTGATTTCTGCACAATTCCCGTCCCCCCGAGGCCGCGGCGAGTCACTTCCCGCTATGGCCGTTTAACCCCCATATCTTGCTATATTACATTTGTCCCGCTCGCCCCGCCGGAGTAATCTCCCGTGGTGGCCCCTTCTCTTTTCTCTTATTTCTGTGTTGCAGCAAACAAAAGGAGCCCGCGTGCTCCGCGTCTTCTTCGCTCCTCGAATCGTGTGACGTCGCTCACAGATTGGCGATCACGGTGGGACTTCTACTGCTTCCTTTTGGCCACCATTGTAAGTTCGGCACCGTCCGTGCCACTCCACCTTGGCTCCCTCGCGCGCCCCCGTTGTGCTCACGGCAGCACTGTCAGTTGTGATTGGTTGGGTGTTTATTATATGCTTGTTATTTCTGTTGTTTTCTTACTCTATATCTCTGTCAGCATTCCATTGCATACATCCATCCCTCTTTTATATCCTTTTTCATTTTTTCTAAGGATCACCCTTTCCCGATGAAGGAAGGACTCTCCGTTTGAGAATTCCTCTCAACGGACTAGAATTGATGTGACACAACCTAGGACTTAAGCAAGCAAGCACAATCTCAATCAAACGGACCGATGTCGGCGACCGCTCACCCGATGCTCACCAAGACCCGGGGTAACTTGACAATGCCAAGTGGAGGTTGTGTGAGCTGGGCCCTTTCTGGTAGAGGGCCAGCAAGGCCTAAGTTGATTCCCAAGGGTAGTGGCAGCCCAATTCAAGGGAGCCGACGTCGTGCCGAGGGCACGGGTTCCACTCTTTTCCCACGGTGATCACTTATAGCAAAGGAGCTTCAGGATCGGGCTCTCATTCACGGCCAGCGGAGTTTATGAACTAATATTGAAAGAACAAGCACAAATAAGAGCAAGGTTTTGGAGCACTTACTCGACCAATTTGAAGAAACCGGTCCCGTTTAGAGACGAGGGCGAGCGGGGAGGCGAGTGGATCCCCACACGCCGCGGCGGTGTAGCTTGACCTACCCAATCAAATTATAACACTACTCCTCTCGTAGGAGGGGGACCTTGGGGTGGGGGTTAATGGGTATTACAACCAAAACTACCTCCACACAGGGAGGGGCCTTCAGCCGGCCAAGCGGGGAGGAGAACTTGAGAGAGGAACACCGAAGATGGGAGGTCGCCGGTTCTGTCCACGTTCTGTGGGTGCTGACAGATGATCGAAGAAATTGCTGCTGCGACTGATTCCGAATTTTGTTGGGGATGAAACCACCTGGAAAATCTTCGTGGGAGGTCAGGGAAGTCCTAAAAATTTTGTTGATTTCTTCTGGCGCCGACGCTGGTCTGGGTGGAGGCCCGAGCAGGGAGACAGATTCTTGGACTGGCAGCTTCTGGCGGCCAACAGAAGGTTGCAGAGGATGCCCCGTCAGCTCCCGAACTCATAATCAAGCACCTCCAGAGTTTTGGAATTGTGAACGAGTCCTCTTCGCAGAAAAACTAACGGGGAAGTCAAACGATGCTGGAGAAGACCAGGGGACTCTGAACACTGATGACAGGTCGGTGCAGGCTGTGGGAAGCAGAACCGCGTACTCGAGGGAGAAAAATGATAACTCTGGCCCACGGACGTCGATCAAAGTTCTGCTTCTTGATTCTGAAAGTAGACAGGAAGAAGAACAACTTTGCAGAAAAACTTGTGGCCTGAATCTTCCAAGGTTCATCGTGGCAGAGCTTCTACTACGGCTCAGGTGCTCAGCAGGGGCAGCTCTGCGCAGTTGTGGGAGAACAGATCTCCCGGTCAGCTCGGAGCTAGGAAGGGGATGATACCACCGCCGTTGTGAAGAAGATAGGTAGACGCTTCCGTGGATACCTCTTGGGCCTTCAGATTCTCTAGGATGTTGTTGGGGTCGCCTCTGCAAGCTGCTACTCTTCTGCTGCCAGCGAACTGAAAACTGGAGGTTGAAGATGGTGGGGGGAAATGGGGTATATGGGAGGGGAAATGGAGGTGGATGAGTGTGGGGAGAACCCTGGCTGTGAGGGGGTCTAGGAGGAGGTGTTCCAAGGTGTGGGAGGGGAAGAATAGGGTCTGGAAGGGGGTCTAACAGGTGGTGGGAGGAGGAGCTACGAATTTGGGCTTGGAGGGAGAAGGAGGAAGGTGGGGGGGCACAAGTGGGTGGAGGGCATGAGAGTTTGAATTTCCTTTAATGTGGGGTGATCAATGGTGGTCTTGGGGATGGGAAGGGTGCCTTGGGAAGGTGGAGGGCTGCTTTGGGTAGTGGGAAGGGTGCTTGGGGAAGTGGGTGGGGTAGTTGGGGGTTGGGAGGTGGAGCTAGGATTGGTGGAAGCTCTCTTGGGACTAGGGGTGGAGTAATGGGATGTGTGGGGAAGGGGAGTGGCCTTTAATGGGGGTAGGTGGGAGAGTGGTGGTTGGGAAGGGAGGAGAGAGAAAATTTTGAAATTGGGTGTGGAGGAGAGAGAAAGGGGAGTGAAAAAGAGAGATTAAGAGAGGGATGGGTGGGGAATCTCTCCCCTAGGGTCTCTCACCCAAAAAATGGAATCTCTCCACTAGATAAGAAGTGTAAACTCTCAAAATGGCAAGTTTTTCATTCATTGATTCATTAGTTTAAAATGAAGGGAATGGGGCCCTATATATAGGCAACCCATATTTTACAATAAGACCCTGACAAAAGACTCAATGACAAATAACCGAGGGGGTAGGGGGGTGAACTTGGGCCAAACCCAATGAATTGGGCCCAATAACTAACTAAACAACATAATGACTCTCAAACTTAGGGAAATAAGCACAAGACCTAGGGACATGACTCAAGTAAAATGAAAATTACATCAAATGACTCAAATAAAAATTACATAGGACTCAAAATTAGATAACTAGATCATGCCGGATGCAACCGGGGCGAGGAGACGAGCTGTGAACGTGGGCATGGGAGGTGATGTCCCCATCATACTCCCGGGGTGCGGAGAACTCGACTCCGTCGAGTAAGTGTCCTTCCCTCCTCGGAGGGTGTAGAAGTGGTACTGCCCTCAGGTCTTCCGAATGAGACCGATCCATCCACCTGCCGAGATAGCGCTCGTATACCTTGCTCCTGGTGGTAGTGACTTGTTCATCCAATATTCGTTCAATGCCCTCACGCTGGGCTCTCTTGGCTGGTGGTCTCTCCTCACGGGTGGGTGCTCTCTCAACGGAGGGAATAGGCTCAATATCCTCACTAGGTACCACCGTGGGTCCCTTATAAGGCACTAGGTCGGCTACATTGAATGTGGGACTCACTCCATACTCCTCGGGGAGATCTAACTCATAGGCATTAGCGCCAATGCGCCTCAGGACCTGGAAGGGACCAGCCCCACATAGCCTCAATTTGGAGATGACTCCCGGGGAGAGCCTCTCCTTCCTCACCATCACAAAGTCACCCATGTGGAATTCTTGGTGACGCCGATGAGAGTCGGCCAACCTTTTATCAGTCACATTCTTCTTGCTAATGTGCTTGCGGATCTCATCATGCAATGTTGTGAATGCAGACATTCTAGGGGTGATGGGTGGACCTGGGCAACCAAAAGTAGACCTATCATGTAATGAGGCAGTGTAGTCTTTGGTCAGCCTAGGTGGGCCGGGGCACCCGTAGGTGGCCCTATCATGCAAATTGGTGATAAATATCGGGGGACCCGGACATCCGTAGATGCCTTTGACATGCTTAAGACCCATGATGAATGAGGGTGGACCATGACATCCGAATATGGACCACTCATACTTTCTACTTGACATGTGGGTGATATGAATGAATGGACCCAACATAGTGTTCATGCCAAGGGGTTTGGTAAGCCTAGACACATGCATGTTTTTCCCAAAGGTGACTTCCATGTGTATAGGTGTGGGACAACCTTTGAACTCCCATTGGAAAGGATCGAATGGATCTAAGAAGGTGGTCGTCATGGGGTGGGGCACAACCTTATTACCTAGGGATATGTGACCCAAGGTCATGGCTCCCAAGGTGTAACCCGGGTTTAGGATAGGGTGGCTTGGGTCAAACATGGTGGGTTGGGATAGTGAAAGGTGGGTGGTGGATAAGGGGGTTGGGTCACATGGGGAACTAGACTCCCATAGGAAGGGATCAAAGGGGTCGTGGAAAGGTCTTCCTAGAGGGAGGCACTCTATGTCTTCAAGGTTCCCAAATTGTGAGTCATCCTCCTCCAAGGTAATTGGGCCAAGTTTTCTAGTGGGTTGGCCGATCAAAGTATTTGGGATCTCAATGGTAGGGGAGTGGATCGAGATGGGTTCTTCTACCATAGGGAGAAGAAAAAGGAGGTCGCTAGTGTAGCAACCAATGGTATAGACCGAGGTGATTGACCCGATGCATGGGTGTAGGAGGCCAAGGCTCCTAGGTTGTTCGGCCATAGGGGTCAACATGCTAGTGAACTCAATTTGCCATGCTAAGCCTCTAAGAAAATCCTCTAAGGTCTCTACTTGATAAGATGCTTGGATTGTGGTGTGATAAGAGGAGATGGGCACTATGGGATAGTTTTCCTTCATGGGTGGGAAATCGTGGGCCGTGATCTCTCTTATTGGGCTCTCCTTTAGCCAACTAACAAGGGGTTCCCCTAAGATGAGATTGACTCCAACTAAAGATGGTGATGTAAGGTGAAGACCCTCGTATGTTGTTTCTTCTTCAACTTGGACTTGGGTTTCCTCCAAGGTGGAGAGTGGGTTTGGAGTGTTCACCACTATGGGGTGGGGTATGGGTTCTTCTTCCAAGGAGGTGAGAGGGGCTTTTGAGGGTGTGGTGATGATTGGGGCATAGTGTATCCGGGGTGGTAGGTAGTGGGAAACTTGGGTTAGGATAGGTAAGGGTAGTAGTGGAGGCTTTGGTGGGAGTTGGATTGGGGTAGGGAGAGGAAGATGGGTGGGTTGAAGGGGTTTGGGTTGATTGGTTTTGGGAGGAGTGTCCCCTTTTGGGGGTGATGGAGAGGTAGTGGTGGGGGTTACCACGGGCCTAGGTGGAGAGTTGGCCATGGGGCCCAATTGGGTATGGGGACCTATGGTTGTGGTGTGGACTTGGAGGTGGGGTGTAAATGTAGTGGTTGGGGTAGGAGAGATGGGAAGTGGTGGGGAATGGGTGATTGGGGTCTGGGATTGATCGGGTGGAGTTGAAGTGCTCCTTGGACTTTGGTGATTTGAGTAGGAGGGAGAGGGTTGGAGGGTGTAGGTTTTTCTAAGCTCGGTCTTCATCTCATCCCAAGTGCTAATTGGGGCCTCCCTACGGATCTTTCTCAAACCTTCCACAACTAACCAATGAGTTTTAGCTTGTTTGGAGAGGTGTGCCTTGGCTAGCCTCATTCTTCTTCCTTCGTTCAAGGGGCAACTTTTAAAGAATTGGTCCATGGAAATCTCCAATCTAGGTAAAGGCTTGGGCTGTTGGATCCATCAAAGGCGGGGGTTTTGATTTTCAAGTGTTCTAAAAATATGGTTTCTAGATTTCCCCAAAGGTCACTCTCATTCACTCTTGGTGCACGGCTATTTCCTTCAAGTCGGTCGAGTCGAGACATGATATCTTCAAGCCGATTAAGGACATTAGGTAGGGCTTCTATGATAGAGGTGTTGCTACCCACTTTGTTGGCAATGGAACTTCCATGAGGATTTGGGCTTCTTGGGAAAGTTGATGGGGATGGATATGACGGGTATGAAGTGGCCATTCTAGTGGACATGGGAGATGCAACCGAGGACTCTAAATGCATAAACATGCCCTAGGACCAACTTGTGGAGAGACAAGTTGTGAACTTGCTCTGATACCAATTGATGTGACACAACCTAGGACTTAAGCAAGCAAGCACAATCGCAATCAAACGGACCGATGTCGGCGACCGCTCACCCGATGCTCACCAAGACCCGGGGTAACTTGGCAATGCCAAGTGGAGGTTGTGTGGGCTGGGCCCTTGCTGGTAGAGGGCCAGCAAGGCCTAAGTTGATTCCCAAGGGTAGTGGCAGCCCAATTCAAGGGAGCCGACGTCGTGCCGAGGGCACGGGTTCCACTCTTTTCCCACGGTGATCACTTATAGCAAAGGAGCTTAAGGATCGGGCTCTCATTCACGGCCAGCGGAGTTTATGAACTAATATTGAAAGAACAAGCACAAATAAGAGCAAGGATTTGGAGCACTTACTCGACCGGTTTGAAGAAACCGGTCCCGTTCGGAGACGAGGGCGAGCGGGGAGGCGAGTGGATCCCCACACGCCGCGGCGGTGTAGCTTGACCTGCCCAATCAAATTACAACACTACTCCTCTCGCAGGAGGGGGACCTTGGGGTGGGGGTTAATGGGTATTACAACCAAAACTACCTCCACACAGGGAGGGGCCTTCAGCCGGCCAAGCGGGGAGGAGAACTTGAGAGAGGAACACCGAAGATGGGAGGTCGCCGATTCTGTCCACGTTCTGTGGGTGCTGACATATGATCGAAGAAATGGTAGCTGCGACTGATGCTGAATTTTTTTGGGGATGAAATCACTTGGAAAATCTTCGTAGGAGGCCAGGGAAGTCCTAAAAATTTTTTTGATTTCTTCTGGCGTCGACGCTGGTCTGGGTGGAGGCCCGAGCAGGGAGACAGATTCTTGGACTGGCAGCTTCTGGCGGCCAATAGAAGGTTGCAGAGGATGCCCCGTCAGCTCCCGAACTCAGAATCAAGCACCGCCAGAGTTGTTGGAATTGTGGACGAGTCCTCTTCGTAGAAAAATTGACGGGGAGGCCAAACGATGCCGGAGAAGACCAGGGGACTCTGAACACTGATGACAGGTCGGTGCAGGCTGTGGGAAGCAGAACCGCGTACCCGAGGGAGAAAAATGATAACTCTGGCCCACGGACGTCGATCAAAGTTACGCTTCTTGATTCTGAAAGTAGACAGGAAGAAAAACAACTTTTAAGAAGAACTTGTGGCCTGAATCTTCCAAGGTTCATCGTGGCAGAGCTTCTACTACGGCTCAGGTGCTCAGCAGGGGTAGCTCTGCGCAGTTGTGGGAGAACGGATCTCCCGGTCAGCTCAGAGCTAGGAAGGGAACGAGACCACCGCCGTTGCGAAGAAGACAGGTAGACGCTTCCGTGGATACCTCTTGGGCCTTCAGATTCTCTAGGATGTGGTTGGGGTCTCCTCTGCAAGTGGCTACTCTTCTGCTGCCAGCGAACTAAAAACTGGAGGTTGAAGATGGTGGGGGGAAATGGGGTATATGGGAGGGAAAATGGAGGTGGATGAGTGTGGGGAGAACCCTGGCTGTGAGGGGGTCTAGGAGGGGGTGTTCCAAGGTGTGGGAGGGGAAGAATAGGGTCTGGAAGGGGGTCTAACAGGTGGTGGGAGGAGGAGCTACGAATTTGGGCTTGGAGGGAGAAGGAGGAAGGTGGGGGGGCACAAGTGGGTGGAGGGCATGAGAGTTTGAATTTCCTTTAATGTGGGGTGATCAATGGTGGTCTTGGGGATGGGAAGGGTGCCTTGGGAAGGTGGAGGGCTGCTTTGGGTAGTGGGAAGGGTGCTTGGGGAAGTGGGTGGGGTAGTTGGGGGTTGGGAGGTGGAGCTAGGATTGGTGGAAGCTCTCTTGGGACTAGGGGTGGAGTAATGGGATGTGTGGGGAAGGGGAGTGGCCTTTAATGGGGGTAGGTGGGAGAGTGGTGGTTGGGAAGGGAGGAGAGAGAAAATTTTTGAAATTGGGTGTGGAGGAGAGAGAAAGGGGAGTGAAAAAGAGAGATTAAGAGAGGGATGGGTGGAGAATCTCTCCCCTAGGGTCTCTCACCCAAAAAATGGAATCTCTCCACTAGATAAGAAGTGTAAACTCTCAAAATGGCAAGTTTTTCATTCATTGATTCATTAGTTTAAAATGAAGGGAATGGGGCCCTATATATAGGCAACCCATATTTTACAATAAGACCCTGACAAAAGACTCAATGACAAATAACCGAGGGGGTAGGGGGGTGAACTTGGGCCAAACCCAATGAATTGGGACCAATAACTAACTAAACAGCATAATGACTCTCAAACTTAGGGAAATAAGCACAAGACCTAGGGACATGACTCAAGTAAAATAAAAATTACATCAAATGGCTCAAATAAAAATTACATAGGACTCAAAATTAGATAACTAGATCATGCCGGATGCAACCGGGGCGAGGAGACGAGCTGTGAACATGGGCATGGGAGGTGATGTCTCCATCAAGAATCTCCTCCACTAGGACCTCCGTAAGTCCCCGACATTGAAGAATCTCCTCTTCGTTCACTGGGCTGGTTGTACCATTGAAGTTCCCCGAACTTAATCATCCCATTCGTGGTGAGACGAGAGACCCTAGCTGACACGGCGGTGAAACAAAAATAAACTAGGGTTCCTATTTTGTGTGAACTTCGGATCTCGCTAAAAACACAAAAAAAAATCATCAAAATCAAAACATAAAAAAGTGCGTAAAGGCATCCACTTGTTTGATAATCTCTACTACCTGCTTGCTAGTGTATGTTTTTGCGTTCTGGGAAAACTGTGAGCATGGCTCACGAGTCTTTTGAGGAGAACCACCCTAGTCGTGGTTTGTCAGCCGACCCGCGAGTCTATGCTATGGACTCGGGTCCTTCTCATGAGCCCTCGCATGAGGTGCAGGTTATTACCGGGGACACGTCCCCACTACAGGATATCTCTTCCTTACTGGGCGTCCTCGCCAACACGGAGCTTACCTCTGAACAGCTCCCAGCCTTCCAGGCCATTCTGAAGGGGAAATCTGTTTCCCCCACCCCCTAGGAATCAACTCCGGCCATCGCACCACTCCAAGAGTCTGTGCAGGCCATTCCATCTCCTTCATTGGTGCAAGCCATCCAGTCTCCCTCGCTTCAAGGATAAGCGAGCTAACAGCCACCCTCATTCTAGTTCCCGTCACAATCTCAAACTCCCATTGTTCCCCACATACCGCTTCAGCCGGGGCCGACTGTCGGCGGTCCGGCAGCTCCCTCTCATTCGGGGTTCCCCCCTCAAGTCTCCGGAAGATAGTTTCTCCCCCAGTGGCAAGTGCCACCTTCACCTCCAGAGGAGCTCGCCCAATCGCTCCTCAATAGGTTCAATCGCATGGACGAGCAGTTTTAAAATCTGAGAAGAATGGTGGACGTGAAAGCCACCCCGGAGGTTACTTTGCCAATCCTTCCCGTCATTCATCTTCCTCCCTCCGAAATGCCCACGTACCACAGATACAATGGTACCGGCAACCTCTTCATTCACCTCAAGGATTTCATGTATGAGTCCTCCTATTGGCAAAACGATCAGAGGTCCCTGGCATACCTCTTTTGGAGATCATTGGATGGTCCCGTGCTAGAGTGGTTCTATTCTTTGGAGCCCCGCAAGGTCGAGAATTTTGAAATAGTCCAGAGAAGGTTCTTGCAGAAATATAGGGATAGGGTCGGTCCCTCACTCTCCATTACCGACCTAGTGGCCGAAAAGATGAAGCCCGACGAGGATTTTGTCCGCTATGCTGATAGATGGAGGTCTCTGACGGAAAGAATAAGGGATACCCTCTCCGAGCCCGAACAAGTGAAGATGATTGTGTCTAATGCAACCCCACAGTTCAGACACGTCCTGGCCATGAATAAACTTACTACAGTGGAGGAACTCTATGAAAGGGCCCGGTACATCCAAACCTAGTTAAAAGACTCCCCCATTATGAACATGTTTGAGTCGCCGAAGCCCAAAGTGGTCAGAAAGACAGGCGCTGGTGTCCCGGGCGGAGCCATAGAAGGGGTCGTGACAAATGAGCAAGTGGGTGCGGTCAACAATGCCAACTATGTAGTCAACCTAAGGCCTCCACAAATGCCCCGACTTCCCCTCCAACCAGGTCCTTTCCCTCTTCGTCCTCCACCCCAAAATAATCCACCCCAGGATAATATGCCTCCATTACGTCAACCCCAGCAACAACAACCACAACCTCAGCAACAACAACCACCGCTTTAGTACAACCAAGTTCCACCCCCGGGGAATTATGGTCCCCAACAGCAACAAAGGAGGCCGGTCGGTCCCAAGAGAGCCTACTATCCACCGTTGCCAGAAACTCTGGCAGATATTTTCAACGCCCTCATGGCCTCAAACATACTTGTGCTACCCAGGGAAAGGCCCGTGTGGCCCCCGAATGTTGATACCTTCAAGTACTGCGTCTACCACAGGCAGCCAGGACACACAGTAGATTACTGCTTCCATTTCAAAGATTACATCCACGATATGAATGATGAACATCAAATAGATTGGGATGAAATGAGACGATACGTCGCCACTCTCAAGGCTAGGAGACCTCCTCATAGGCCACAACAGCAGTTACAACAGCAGCAACCACAACAACAACAGCAGCCTCAGCAGGCCCCACAACAACAGCCCAACATGGGCATAATCCAGAATCCATTACCGGAGCACCAACAGCCCAATCATCAGGTTAACCCCATCTCCTCCTTCCCGGAAGTCGGGAGAGAGCAGGTGTGGCACCCGGAAAGTACCTCCATTCTTTCTACCGCCAATCCTATCATCACGCAACACCCTTGCCTTGCCTGGGTAGCACCTCTCTCTCATCAACCCCCGTCAGTATCGCCTTCACCATTTCCACTACCATTACGCCCTCTCATCCGCACCCCGATCTCCTATCAACCGACACTCTCCACTACGCCTTCACACCCTTTCATTTTCTCTCACTCCCCCACTTTACCATCCACCTCTACAACATTTACCCCTACGCCTTCTAAACCCCTTATCATCCGTCAACCATACATAACCCCGTCTTTCTCCACCATATCACCACTAATGCCTTCAAAACCACTCATTACCCATCACCCACGTCAAAATCATTGCCCGCTTCAAACCCTACCCACTTCTACTTCGTCTCCACCTCCACCTTCCAGACCCCTTATCCTTCATAATCCGTGTGATATCCCCTCTACCTCCACCATGCCTCCACCTAACAAACCCCTCATCAGAATCCCTACTCCCGTCATCACCCCTGCTTCATCAACCATTCCTCCACCACTACCCCTCAAATCCCTGTTAAAATCCACTGCTACCCCCACAGAGGTACAAAAGCTGTAGACAATGGTGCTCCGGAGTGGAAGGATTTTCCACAGGATTTTCCCCCACAACAGTCAGAATCCTGAGCAATCTCAGCCAGAGAAGGATGATGGAGAACAACTAGAAAGAGCTATCCCTGGAACACAGTATGATCTATTGAAATACTTGGACAAGACACCTGCTCGGATCTCCATCCTGGAGCTACTTCAAAGATCCACATCCCACCAGGCGGCCTTGATGGAATATCTTCAAAAGGTCATGGTTAATGAAGACCTCCCCGTGGAGAAGATTTCGACCGTCCTGACCCCAACAGACACACAACCGGCCATCATGTTCCACAACTATGAGCTCGCTCCCAAGGAAGCTCAGAAATATGCATTGTGCATTTCAATAAAAATTAATGGGGTATCCATAAACCCGTGTCTTGTGGACACAGGCGCGTCTATAAATGTGATCTCCATGGACACCCTTCAGTTGTGTGGGGTCAACGAGGAACAAATAAGACCTTCCTCGATCACAGTCACGGCTTATGACAATAGCAAAAGACCGCCGCAGGGGATGATTATTCTGAAGGCAGAACTAGGCCCTATGTCAGTTCTTACGGAATTCCATGTCCTCAACATGGACCCCACATTCAAGGCTATACTGGGTCGCCCCTACATTGAAACTATGGACGCTGTGCCTTCCACCAACCATCAGTGCCTGAAGTTTCCTTACAATGAGAGGATTATTAAAGTGGTCAGCACACCTGTCCTTCACACAGTGGATGCTATCAACACCTCTCTGCCCTCTGTTTGGCCATCTCATCGGCCCATATTGTCATTGCTGGACGTGCGTGATCTATCTCACGTTCCACTAGCACCAAAGGAGCCGGTCAGGGCAACCGCAACATCATATCTCCCTTTTCACTCTAAAGGGTGGGAGATTATGAGGAACATCGGCTACCAACAGGGTAAATGTCTGGGCGCACAGTTACAGGGTAGGCTCAAACCGCCAAAGGAAATTAGGCCGAACCGCAGGTTTGGCCTAGGCTTCAAAGGACCGTTCAAGACGGATTGGAAGCCCCTCACATGGACTCTATCAAACCACTTCAACAGAGGGTCCGTTGTTCAGATGGGAGATTACCCACGAGAAGCATATGGGGGATCACATGCTGTATATTTGGCTGAAAAATGTCCGAGGATCACCAAAAGAGGCAAGATCAAAGATCCGGAATGCGAGTGGGATAAATGGTTCGACATACGGGACATTTCCGTTGCACTGGAAAGGATGTTCTCATCTCCACAGCTTGAAGGACCACCATTGATCTCCGGAATACCAGAGAATATTACCACTCTTGCCAAGGTTCCAAACTATCCTCGTCCTCGCCAGAAGGACCCTGTCATCGACGGATCTTCATCCGTCCTCAACATTGCCGTCGACGGCTCATTAGCCGCCATCTTCTCCATCCACTCGTCTCAGCCTTTACGGATATTTTCTTCCTGGGCCAGACAATTGTCTGATGATCTTCCCAGGTCCCCTTCTTTGCTTACATACCTACGCGGGCTTTTCAACCCGTGCCAGGTCTTCAACCATGATCTGCTCTATGAGCCTCGCAATCCTCTATCCATAACCACTTTTCTCTCTCCTCTGATCTCTTTTCACTATTTTGTCATCAAAAATGAAAACGAAAAAAAACGTCAATTTTCAAACTCCTCAACAACACATCTTCGTTGAGAAAACCTCCTACATCTCCCACGGGTGCGTCCCGCCCTGCGGACCACCCGTCCAAGGTCCGATGAGCGACCTTTTCTACCCCTCCTCTGAGGGGTCTTCTCCTGTACATTCTACACCATCCTCTTCGTCTTCCTCTTCTTCTGTAAATATTGTCAGTCAATCTAGGAATGATAGGTCAAGGGTAGTACCTAGGAAGAAATCCAAGGGTAGGCAGATCCCTCGTCGATTCCTTCTGGATTTAGCCGCCAGGTGTCAGGCCCTTCTTGCCATCCCCCAGTTGTTAGAAAATCCCATCCGGCTACCAGAAATAGAATGTGAGGGCGACGGTGCATTTGATGCAGGGTATGGAGTCTACGAGATCACGGATGAAGAATGTCCCACTGACGATGAGGGTGAAGAATATGAGGATGCGGCGGGCGCATATGCTAGTGGAATAAAGAGATTCGACGAGCCATCAACCGCCGTAGAAGAATCCACCAAAGAAGTCAACTTGGGAACTAAGGAAGACCCTAGGATCATCCTCATAAGTGACAACATACCACCCTCTGAAGAAGAGGCATTAATTGAGGTTCTCAAGGAATATAAGGACACGTTTGCATGGAGCTATGAGGATATGCCGGGTCTGGATCCAACCCTGGTCGAACACCGTTTAACCTTAAAACCAGGGTCCGTCTCGGTAAAACAAAGGTTAAGGCGTTTCCACCCTCAAATGGCTTTGAAAATGAAAGAAGAGGTCGATAAGCTCCATAAAGCCAGGTTCATTAGAGTCGTTCTTTATCCTCAATGGGTGGCGAACATTGTCCCGGTCATGAAAAAAGATGGGAAAGTCAGGATTTGTATCAACTTCTGGGACCTTAACCGTGCGTGTCCAAAAGATGATTTTCCCTTACCTCACATTGATGTGTTGATTGATAACACGGCAGGCTACGAAACCCTCTCATTCATAGATGGATTTTTAGGATACAATCAAATTCGTTTGGCAGAAGAGGATCAGGAAAAGACGTCATTCACTACCCCTTGGGGAACATATTGTTACGTGGTCATGCCGTTCGGATTAAAGAATGCTGGAGCTACTTACCAAAGAGCGATGATGGCCATATTTCATGACATGATGCACATATATCTGGAAGTGTATGTGGATGACTTATTGGTGAAATCAAGGACCAGGATGGAACATCCAGAAGTTTTGGCTAAGGTCTTGCAGAGGTCAAGGGAGTTCCAATTGAAAATGAACCCGAAAAAGTGTGTGTTTGGTGTGTCGTCGGGTAAATTGCTGGGGTTCATTGTGAGTAAAAGAGGGATCAAGATAGATCCCGACAAAGCAAGGCTATCAGGGATATGCCGCCTCCCAAGAATTTGAGGGAAGTCCGAGGTTTAATCGGGAGGTTGCAGTTTATTCGTCGGTTTGTGTCCCAACATTCACAAAGGTGTAGACCTCTCTACGAGTTGACCAAGCCAGGAGTAGAATTCCACTGGAATTCTAAATGTCAGAAAGCTTTTGAAGGGTTGAAGGAATATCTGGCTAGTCCACCCGTTCTCATTCCACCCAAACCAGAAAAACCTCTGATCCTTTACGTCTCAGTCTTGGATGACTCCGTGGGAGCCGTCCTCGCACAAGCTGATGAAGAAGGCAAGGAACGGGCAACCTATTACTTGTCCAAACTTCTCAATCCCTGTGAGCAGAAGTACACCGTCATGGAGAAAACCTGTGCTGCCCTCGTTTGGGTAGTGCAGAAATTGAAGCACTACTTCTTGGCTCATGAGGTCCACTTGATTGCTCGAATGAATCCTATCAAATTCCTTCTGGAGAAATCCGTCCTTACGGATAGGCTAGCACGCTGGCAAAGTTTTCTCTCTCAGTTCGACATCACCTACATCCAGCAAAAGGTGATTAAAGGCTATGCCATAGCCGAGCATCTCGCTCACCATCCTCTTCCCAAGTTCGATCCCGTCCAATCAGAGTTTCCAGATGAGGAACTAATGTCCGTCAACCAATCAGATGAGCCAATGTGGACGCTATATTTTGATGGAGCTCTGAATTCTCAAGGGAGAGGAATCGGCGTCGCCCTCCTGTCGCCTGAAGGCCTCACATTCCCATTGGCATACCAGCTCAAATTTCCAGTTACCAACAATATAGCCGAATATGAAGCTCTTCTAGCTGGCCTAGAACTCGCTCATTCTTTTCGTATCACTGAGTTGCGAGTCGTAGGTGATAGTCAACTCATCCTTCGCCAGGTGCTCACTAAATATCGCACTCGCGATCCCAAACTCAAGCCATACCAAGAACTCACTGCTGCCTTTGCCAAACTGTTCACCAAACTGATCTTTGTTCATGTCCCTCGTCATCAGAATATTCTCGCCGATGCCCTCGCCTCGTTGGCATCATCCATAAGGTTCCCTCTAGGAAGATGGTTTGAGTCCATTTCCATCTACAAACTTCACGCCCCTGCAATCGATGATGCTTCCTACGTAAATATCAAAGACAGGATAGCAAGGAAGATCCTGCAGGAAGATATCCTTGAGAAGAGGGAAATCATGTTGGCAGAGGCCGAAGAAGAACTGGCTGATGAAGAGAAACCATGGTTCTATGAAATCGTCAAATACTGCCAAGATCAGTCTTATCCTGAAGGGGCCACCACAGAGGACAAGAAAGCCATAAGAAGGGTGGCTCAGAAATACACATTGGTTGGAGGTCTACTCTATAGGAGGAGCCTTACTGGTATTCTGTTAAGATGTCTTGGTGACGATGAGGTTTGGAAATGTGTAGAGGAGACGCACTCGGGTGTGTGCGGTGGCCACGTGAATAGTCAGATGCTCGCCAAGAAGATCATTCGCCAAGGCTTTTATTGGCCCACTATGGAAGAGGATTGTGCTGTCTATGTCCGTAGGTGTGTCAAGTGTCAACTTCACGCCGATAAAATCCATTCACCATCTTCCTCACTTCATCCAATATCCTCCCCGTGGCCTTTCTCCATGTGGGCATTCGACATCATTGGTCCCCTAGGTGATCCCAATTCCCTCACCAAGCAGAAATCTTTCATCCTTACTGCGACGGAATACTTCACCAAATGGGCCGAAGCCGAAGCTTACGCAGAAATCAAGGCGTCAACAGTCTGCAAGTTCATCATGAAGAACATCCTCGCCAGATTCGGCGTCCCAAGCACAATCGTCACCGACAATGGGCCACAGTTCATTTCTCAGGACCTATCAGACCTCTGCAAAAGGTACGCAATTGCATTGCATCATTCATCGCCTTATTACCCACAAGGTAACGGCCAAGCGGAGGCCACCAATAAAACATTGCTCAAAATCATCAAAAAAACCTGCGAGTCTAGTAAGTTTTCAGACTGGCCAGAAAAACTTATCGAAGCCCTATGGGCCTATCGCACTTCAATCCGTACCCCCACCGGGCAGACTCCATTTGCCCTTACTTATGGTATGGAAGCGGTAGTCCCGTACGAGACTCTGATCCCTTCTCTCAGGGTACAATTGGACGAGGAATTTCCCCTCGACGATCGTCGTAATTCACTCCTCGCCCAGTTGGAACTCTTGGATGAGAAGCGGCTGGCCGCTGCCGAACACGCGCGTGTGTATCAAAATAGACTCGCTCGCTTTTACCAAAAGAAAGTCGTTGAGAGAAAATTCAAAGTCGGTGAGATGGTCGTAAAAAGAATTTTTGTCAAACCTGGAGGGCCGCGTTCTAAGCTCCAACCCAATTGGGAAGGACCATTTGTAATTCAAGCCGTGTACCCTGGCAACGCCTACAAGCTAGTCAACGCCGAAGGGACCGAGTTATCCCACCCTTGGAATGGGCTTTATCTTAAGAAATACTACCCTTAGCACAAAACAAAAAAAATGATGAAAAGATAGAAAACATCAAAAACAAAGAAATATTGAAAACCACTAAAAATATGGAAAATTCAAAATGCCAATGCCTGGTGGTCACCATGTAGTCAAGTCACTGCATCTAACCTTCATGTTAGGATAGGGCCCATTAAGGCTTGGTAGGCACCGGGTCTTGGTTTGCCAGAACCGTGGAGATCCCTGTCCGGCCACGTCGGCCTATGCTCGCTCGAAGGAAGCTAACATGTGCTCACTTATGTATTTTATTCAAAAAAAAAGTCGGTAGCATCACCTACGGTGGGGCCCCACCCAGAAGATCTCCGGAAGCTGTAATCTTTATTCTTTTCTCTTCGACCAAATGAGACAGTCGGCGCCCTTAAAACGCTGAGCATGAGAAACCGAAACTCAAACCCCAAGGGCAAGAGTAGGATCCATTTCCTCGAGCATCGATCAGAGCACGAGAAGAGGGCAGTGTCCCCGCAGGCATACGAAAGGGAGCCCACAAACGTCAAACGACTATATCTCCCTCACAAAAAGAAATACAAAATCAAAATCAAGAGCCTGGTCGTGACCGTGCCTGATGCGATAAATGGAACCCCTCAAAGCAAAAGTTCGAATCCACAAAAGGGGGGGGGCTATGGAATGTAAATGCTCGAGATTTGGTCCGAAGTTGTCCGAAAGGAAAGAGTTAATGGGCCCTTATTCGCTCGCCGGGTTAACGGCTTTGCCGGTCCTCTCAGGAGGTTTATCCCCTACACTCTTCCTTCTCCCTCTAAAGATGAAGGTTCGATGGAGTTTCTGAAGGGTGAAAACTGCCCAGGGTCTGCGACCTTATTTTAATATACACATTTGGTTGCCTACTTTGAAAAGCAAAAGCTATCGCTGCGAAGGAGTCTCCGTGTTTCTGGCTGGTCAAGACCCCTGTTTACCACCTTGATGTCTTCTTGTTTAACCTCGGGCTTAGGCCAATGCAAGCGCGTCACCTATGGGTGCGACGGCGTCTGATTCCGGGTCAGCGTCGCGCGGTTGGTCGTTAGGGTTTCATGATGTTCCATCATATACCATCTAGAGTTGTGAGGAAACAGACCCGGGTCGGGCAAATCATTTACCTCAAACATCTTTTGGGTGAATCCCTGTGGTCGGAAGCGACTGGGAGCCTAAGCATGGCATGACGGTATTGTCATCAGGGTAAGTCTTAGCCGGCGGGATCATCATTCGAGGGGTCTAGAGGCCCAAATCAACCTAGATGTGCACTTAGGATACCTGGGAGGTTAGTGAGAAACCCCTGTTCTCACGTAGGTTGGGTGCCATTTGGGTGCTTGACAGGCATTAGCAACAAAAAAATTTTATAATAAAAGTAACAAAAAAAATGGAAAAGAGAAAATGTACATATTTGCAAACAAAAAAAATCTTTTTTATGATAAAACAAAAAAATGCCAAATATAAAAAAGAAAACAAATCAATTTTGCATGATTGCATTTGCGTGCAGCATCTCACTTTTAATACCGCTTGCATTCGTGTGCTTGCCTGTCGCATCTATCATCACTGCATCCTTCCCTTGCCTTCGTTAAATAAAGGCTTGGCCCCTTGACCAGTTATCAAGGACAGTCACAGTGACCATTTGCTTATTGAGCAAGGGGCCAAGTCAGAACAGAAATTCTGATTTGTTTGTTTCAGTGATGTGTGCAGGGATTCAGGCAACAGAAGCAAAGGTGAAAACCAAACAAACCGAACCTTGTATTTTATTCCAAAAACAAAAAAATTACATCAAGTTCCGCCCTCTCTCTCTGCATTACTCGTCCCACTACTCTCCGGGTAAAACGCTCTCAAAGGTGCTACCCAACTACGAAAAGCGGTACTCCTACCGCTCTGTACTCCCCTTCCTATTCCCACACCCCGGCGTTGATCCACGGAAGCAGCAGAGAAGCTACCAACACGAAAGCCACGCTCTCGTGCTCTTCGGTAGCGCTCCTCACCATCTCTCAGCCACTGTTCAGCAAGACCAAGGCTGGTTCGGAGTTCGAACAACTGGGCCTCCATGGCCCTTCGTTCCTCCCTTTCAGTCAATCTGTTGGCTCTTTCTCTCTCTGCGTCTCTTTCTCTCTCTGCCCGTTCTCTCTCACGGTCTTCCCTCTCCAACTGGAGAGTGATCCTCAGTTCCATAGCATCCCTGGAAGAGTCGTCATCTGGACGACGCTGCAGTTCCCCTCCAGCTCTGCTATCCTAGCCGCCCTCTGCGCAGCTTGGGCAAGCACTTCTTCCGTCTCCTTTTCCTGCCAGATGTACCATCTCAGATACGCGGCAAGGCATAAACAAGAGAACTCAACACTGAAACTTTACCTGTATACAGAGCATCCCTTCTGCCTCCGCAGCACGCTGCGTGGCGTGAGCAAGTTGCTCATGAAGCAAGTCAAGTTCTGAGGTGGGAATCCACAAGCTGGAAGAGGCACCACCTACTCCCATCGCTGGGGAA
Organism: Amorphophallus konjac; assembly: GCA_022559845.1. Classification (NCBI taxonomy): domain Eukaryota; kingdom Viridiplantae; phylum Streptophyta; class Magnoliopsida; order Alismatales; family Araceae; genus Amorphophallus; species Amorphophallus konjac. The sequence continues at coordinate 123,460,219 of CM040122.1, read as the reverse complement.
GCCGCGCCAATCTGGGCATGCTACGACCACGTGAATTAGCAGCCAACATCTGGAATCTGGGGTTTTAATTAGGAACGCACTGTACACCTACCAAGGCGCTCGTAGCTCCGCGGGCATCGCCCAACCGTTGCTCCATCTCTGCCAAGCGAGTTCGTAAAGTCGCTATCATCGTATCACGGATATCCTGCAGCCATACGAGTCAGCATTTCCACCAGAAAACCAAAAAAAGGAGAAAGAAGAAAAGAGAAAAAGGGGAGACCTACCTCCGCAAGTCCCCGGGGTTGGAACCGCTCTGCGTACCTTGTCTTGTATAGACGCAGGTAATCCTCGCTATCCCGTGCCTGCGATTCCACGATTATGCCACCCCGTTGCCAGTCTTCGTACTGTTCGGGGAATCGCACACGCCAGTCAATGCAGGTCGCCGGTCCTCGCGTCTCTCTCCCAACGCGAGGTGGCGCAGCTGAATCCACCCATTCTTGAGCCAGTCCCAAAGTCCTCATAACCAATCGTAGCCGAAGCGGCTCGATTTCATTCAGGCAGTGCATCCACAATTCCCGTCCGAACCGGGCACGACTTGCTAGAACCCACGGCTGGTCGGCATCGACCATGTCTGAGTAGGGTCTCCAGTTTACCATCGCTGCAGGGAACTCCTGTAGCTCCCGCCTTAGCACCATCAGTTGGTAGGTTAGGGGTGCCGCACTCATGATGGGTTCCCACCGCCTGGCTAGCGGCACCATCGCGGGTCGCCAATGCCGAGCTCTCCCCATGGGGAGGTAATAATAGCTCCACAGCTGCTCGGCGCAGGTCATCAGTACCTTGCAAAAACACAAAAAAAATACAAAACAAGCAAAACCAAAAATACCTGGATGAATGGTGTGAAACCACTCACAGCCATCTCACGATCCGCTTCTTGGAACAGGCCTGCAAACAAGTGTGCCAGCATGGCAGCTCCCCAGGCATAGTATCCTACTCTTTCAAGGTCTGATAGCAGCTCCAGGAAGCGACATTGGATACCGTCCCCTTTCGAGCTCAGTACCAATCTCCCCAAAAGGAAGAGGAGAAATCTCCTCAAATCTATGTTGCATCTTTCCCAGTTGCCGAAATCTGTGCAGTACACGGCACGGCATCCTATTTCCATCCTTTCCATGAACTCTTCTGAGGATTCATCGTCCCGCCGACGAGTGTCGGTGAGCCCTAATGCATCCATGAGGGACGCCCTAGCTACCGACCTATTTTTCCGACCATCTAGGTCCAAACCCAGTAGCTTCCGAGCACCTTCTCGGTAATCCGCATAAGTGACCCCGGTCACTGCCTCGCCCTCCACCTTCAGGCTTGTGATCCGGACCACATCCTCCAAGCTGGGCACCATGTGCCCCCAGGGCATCAGGAATGCCCGACTCACTGGGTCCCATCTCTCACACAAGGCTTGGATCAGGACCAGGTCGAGCTGGATCGGCTCGATCCGAAGAAAGGTGCCAAATCCCATCACGTCTAGCCTGGCCTTCTGAAAATCCGGGAGACCCCTGTATGCGGCCACTGCTAACTCCCATGAAATGTGTGATTTCATCACACTCTGTGCGTGCATAAGAAATGGAGAAGGGTGTTGTCAAGAGGAAGGAAGAAAGAATGAGAAAAGGGCAGGAAAGCTCAGCTTACGAGTTGTGATTGGGCCCTTTCGCTGAAGTGCCCTTCGAGGTCCGAAAGCCTCCTGGAACTACTACCACTGGACCTGCTTCTCTTCGAGGAGTGGGAAGATTCGCCCTCCATCCAACTCTCAGAATTTTGAACTCCTCCTCTCCCGTGAGAACTTGTGCTCCTCGAGTTAGCTCTCGATATACCTGGGAGGATAAAAGGGACAAGAATTTATAGAAATGGAAGGAGTGCAGGCCAAGATTGCCTCCATCACCTTTAATGATAGCCCTCGCGATGAGGCACCTACCATGCGGTCCCGTGTGTCACTTCACCGCTCGCACAGGGTGATTGATTGGACGAAGAATATGACGACTAGCCCCCTATGTTGTCTAGGGATACCCTATCATGTTTTGGAGGACGTCCGCAAAATTTGACACAACATCCGGGAAAAGGGACTAGGGCCGTCATTATTGACTTCGACGGCAGATTCCCGTGGAAAATGGTCACAACAAGACGCGATTCTCCGCTTGGGGTGGAGTCTCGGCAGACCCATCACATGGGAACAGTGCAAAGGAGAAGAAGTGTAGGGAAGAAGGAACGCACAAGAGAACAAACAAGCAGCAGAAAATCAAATCACTCCATTCATAATTCTACATAAGCTGTCATAAACATCACAATCATAGAGAGGAGGCGGGTCCACTAGCTCGCCAACTCTTGCCATTATCTTCATGCTCGTCCCTCTAGGCGTCCCTCTCCTCTCCCCTGAGGTGAGGGTCCCTCAGAAGCCTCCTGGATCCCCGTGCAGTAGCACCCGCCTCGCCTCGTGGCGCCGGCTCCACAGCAATGACTCGCTGCTCCTCCCCTGGCGTGGCGAAGAAGCCACTAGCGGCAAAGCGACCAGACTGGCGCAGTCGCTCCCCAAACTCTCGCGCTCTCTCGTAGCGCGTCTCCATCCCTCCTAGCCTCTGCACGACGGCCTGAAGGCCCAGCTGGAGCTCCCTCACTTGGGCCTCCAAGGCCCTCCTCTCGGTCTGATCCCGCTGTCGCTCGGCCCTTCTCTCGATCTCTCTCTCTCTGCCTCTCTCCTCGTCATCTGCAGAAGAACCCTTAACTCCAGGATGTCTGGAGAAGGTCTCTCCTCACCGCGATGTCGCAGCTCTGCTACAGTCGCCACCCAGGCATCACGCTCCTCTTCCGCCCGGGCAGCCCGAGCCACCGCACCGGCAAGTTGCTCCCGGAGGGAGGCAATCTCAAGAAAAGGGGCCGAGGAACTGGAAGATGCGCCGCCAGCCACTCCCACCATCGCTGTCTGCTGGGCACGCTGGAACGAACAAACAACAGCCGTCAGCTAAGCTCCACATTTAAAAATAGAAAATGCAACACTTAGCTTACCAGGAGCGACAGTTCCTGTTGAGTGGCGGCCAGCTGCCGCCTGACCTCGACTAATTGGGCACGCGAGCCGTTGACGTCGCACGTATCCCCAGCTTGGGGAAGCCCCGCATAACTCTTTCTCTGCTACCGCAAGAAGTCGGCACTGTCCTGCACCAATACGCTCCCTTGCTGTCCAGGGAGACGTATGCGCCAATCCTCGAGCTTCGCCTTGCCGCGACTCTCCTTCCTGACACGGCTCGGCTCATCTGCACTCGCCCATTCATCGGCCAAACCCGGGGTCTCTGCCATGTCCTGCATCAAGAAAGAAGGGCCTCACGTCATAACAAGAACGCGTCTCCTGTCAAGGACGCGTCCATCATTTGAGTGCAACACTCGCCGAAACCTTTTCCCCCACGGCTCGCTTCAAAACTCAAAATGGATCAAAGAGGAAGAGGTCGGAGGACCTACCAGACCGTGTTCGCCTCCCTCCGCGACATCGGGCCCCTTGGGGGCCCGAAGCGGCCCTTCCTCCTCCATGGACGCCGTTCCGTGCTCTTGCGTGTCCCTCCTCAGGCGAGGAGTCCCACGTCCCTCTCTACCTTCACCATGGTCCGGCCCACCGAACTCCATCGATCGAGAGAGGAAGAAGACGGAAAGGGGCGAACAAATCTCGACAGGAGGCGGGCTCGTTTGCGGGTAAGGCACGGGAGAAGAAAGGTCGCCCGGCACTTTAAATTTAAATTTGAAGGTTAAGACGCGTCCTCACGCCTGGACGCGCCCAAAAGAAAGAGAAAAGGGGATCCCTCCGTGCGAGGCGTAGTTCCCTGCTGTTTAGGGCAAGGTCTCGTGAAGCGTGCCTCAAAACAACTTGGTGCAAGAGAAGAAGTGTAGGAAGGGAAGATCGCTACAGGACAGAACATGTCACATCAGTGGTCAGTGTCGGGATTTTGGCTAGATCTCCTTTGCATTTTGGTGTGATTCTGTTACGATTTTGTTACTTTATGATGTTATTAATCCATGCTGGCCTGTGCAGGTTTTATTAACGGACGTCTTTGTCCTATCTCTTGTCCCGCCTTTCATTGGTTGGTCCCACCTTGTCATGCATCATAGTATATGATACCTACGCTACTAGAACATGTCAAGGACCTTGCGGCCCGAACGAATCTGGGATTTGAGTTCCCCTTCAACAAAAACAGTGATGATCCCGGAAGAATTTGGGTTGTACGGATAGGCCGTTAACTTGTGATAGCATGGGGACGACGGTTCCATTCAGTGAGTTGGTGCGTGGATAAACGGGCCCCAGCCCAGTACCAGCTCACCGGATCGGTATCCTGACCCATTCTTAACAAGTTGACAATATTATCCTTGGCTATTTTTTATTTTAGTTTGTTTTAAATTTTTCTTTAAACCCAGCATGCATTCATATAGGACTTTGATTTATTGCGGAAGATCATTCAAGTGATTCGATTGTGAAAGCCGTTGTGCTTCAATTCTTACAAATATGAGATATTCCACTCCGAATGAAATACTGAGTTTCCTTGAAGCGGCCCTACGCTGCTCTTCCAAAGGAGACCCTTGTTTGGACAGACCCTCAGATATTCCTTTACTTTGTTTGACCTACCTTGGCCGCAGCACTTCCACATTGGCTGGTAACAGCTCTCCAAAGGTGAAACCTGCAGGTTTATGACCCAGGTACTTCCACACCGAGAAGTTGGTCTCCTTTATTTTCGTGCCTGAGTGCACATCTCACCCTCCCTTATTTGATCTCCTGTCCAAGCAATCGTCAAAATTTGAAAGACCTTCTTCAAGGTTGCCTCACTGAAACTTTAGGAAAAATTCCAAACAGTAATTTCAAAAGCGTGTCTCATCACACCTTGGCATCAACTTATCAGTCCATTCCCACTCCATTTCACTCCACTTCGATACCATTCCATTACGTGTCACTCCCTTGCAAAGCAGACGCCAAGGCGGGGCAGCTGTAGACACGCCGTTCTTGACGTTACCGTGAGTAAATCTCATATTACACTATGATACCCCAAGGCGGCCTTCACATTTTTAATTACTCTGGTGATTTCCTATTTTTATGAATTTTTTTTACATTTTTTTGAATTTTTTCGTGAAAAATCATGGAAGTGTCCAGGCGTCTGGACACCTCCATCAATGACCAAAAAAAATAAAAAAATCAAAATCATGGAAGTGTCCAGGCGCCTGGACGCCTCCATCAATGACCAAAAAATAAAAAAAAATCAAAATCATGGAGGCGTCCACTTGCCTGGACGCCTCCATCAATGCAAAAATAATAAAAATAATATCAATAATCATAAAAAACAAAACAAAAATCAAATAAAAATAATATATTTATGGAGGCGTCCAGGACCCTGGACGCCTCCATCACCTTGCTCACGGGGCCCCGTCCACCGATCGTCGGTTTGTCGTGTGTGAAAAAAGCCAAATGTGGAAGCGTCCAGACAACTGGACGCGCCCATTTCGAATCACGAGGCGTCGCTCACAAAACCACGCGTTGTGCCAAACCGCGTGCGGCTTTCGGTGGAGTTCGGTGGACCTTATTGAGGCGTCCGGGACCCTGGACGCCTCCACGAAAATATTCGAAAAAAATGAATAAAAATAGAATAAAATATTACTTCGGCCCTGATGGAGGTGTCCAGGGTCCTGGACGCCTCCACCCTCCGGAGCCCTATAAATAGAGGCCCACCCCCTCAGTTCTGAGGAGCTTCTAAGAGGTCCGATAGGCTGCCGGAGCCCAGAGGCTACCGGAGTCATTTCTAACCCATGGGGTCTTTTGTAGGTGGAGGTTCTGCCGGCTTCTCGGGTGCCCACGCTCGCGAGAGGAAGGTCGTCTTCATCCACCGTGCTTCCACGTCGTCCCTACGCTGCCGGAGCTCCGCCGGATTTCACCATCGGCACATCCAATAAGCCAATCCTTTCCTTTTCTTCGTAGTTCTTTTGCATTCATCATCTCGCATCCTCTATCCCCCTTCATAAGGGCGCCTCTTCTTATATACTTCTTGCATCCATCATCGCATTTTCCTCCTACTCGAGTCCGAGAGGGGTTTAAAACCACACCAACCAGGTGTGTGTCCTGCCACGATTTCGTTATTTTCATCACAAGGGATTGATACTACACTGCCATTTTCTAATTCAGTTTATCTACTGTCTGTTATTTTACAAGGGTAACTAAGAAAGCCCTCTCCGTCGGCCGGCCGAAGGGGGAGGAAGAAGCAACCCGCCATCTCCCGCTCTTGAGGTAGGCGCGATCACTTTCTTTATTTTGGGGTCTTTTGGCCCCTGGCGATCACATCATGTTCTCGAGGCCGCGGCGAGTCACTTCCCCAATGGCCGTTTAAATTCCTGTTCTTATATTCTCTTTATATTCTGTTATATTCTTATCTGCTCATATTCTCGAGGCCGCGGCGAGTCACTTCCCCAATGGCCGTTTAAATTCCCGTTCTTATATTCTCTTTATATTCTGTTATATTCTTATCTGCTCATATTCTCGAGGCCGCGGCGAGTCACTTCCCCAATGGCCGTTTAAATTCCCGTTCTTTATATTCTCCTTATATTCTGTTATATTCTTATCTGCTCATATTCTCGAGGCCGCGGCATGTCACTTCCCCAATGGCCGTTTCAATTCTTGCTATTTGATTTCTGCACCATTCTCGTCCCCCCGAGGCCGCGGCGAGTCACTTCCCGCTATGGCCGTTTAACCCCCATATCTTGCTATATTACATTTGTCCCGCTCGCCCCGCCAGAGCAATCTCCCGTGGTGGCCCCTTCTCTTTTCTCTTATTTCTGTGTTGCAGCAAACAAAAGGAGCCCGCGCGCTCCGCGTCTTCTCCGCTCCTCGAACCGCGTGACGTCGATCACAGGTGGCACCAGGGTGAATAGTATATTTTGATCGGTGTGCTTCTTCTAAAATCTTGTTTTTCAATTCCGGACAATCCGACACACAAGTCCTTTCATGAAATAATAACCTTCAATCTGATGCTATCTTGAAGTCAGGTTGTTCATTTAGCTTGCCTTTGATTTATGCTAGTACATGGTCATCATCTTGTAACACCTTGATCTCGGAGAGTAAGTCCAGATGTAAACTCATATGTGGCAGAATGACACGTCCCTTTTCCTCGTCCAGACTCATGTTTAGCTTGGAGAATTGTTCTAGCATCCTCCATTCTTGAATCATGCAGCTAGCTAACAGTGCTCTTGGCTTCCGACTAAGGGCATCAGCTACGTAATTGTTGGCCTAGATTAGATGGCAGACAAGAAGGGGGGTTGAATTGTCCCCCTGGCGAGATGGCCGATTTTTAAAACAACTTAATAAATTACAGCAAAAATAAAATTAACTACGTTAATTAAACTAAACTGAAGTAAGATTTAGGTTAACTCAATCTTTCCGATCTCACTCGAATAATCTATGCATTGAATGATTGAACCTACGCCAAACGCGGATAGCAGATGTAGCAATGTGTAGTGGTGCAGTAAATAAAAATCTATAAATTGACCTATGAACGGAGATAGGAGAAATGGACAATCACACATGCATGCCACAAAGAACACATGAATTTTTAGGTGGTTCGGGACCAGGACGAGATCCCTACGTCCACCCCTCACCGAAACCCAGTGAGGCTTCACTAACACACTAAAAATGTAGCAACCACGGGGACGAACCCCAACACCACACACGCTGCCTCTGCAGCAATCAACACACATGGGGCCCGGCCCCAAACCGCTGCCACCACAGCACACCACACACACTCGGGGAACTCACCCCGCACTAAATCCTCACATGGAGACGTAGCTCCGTACACCACACACAGAAATATTTCGATTAAGAAAAATACAAAGATAATCAATATATGCTCACAACAGGATGTAGATCAAGAAAACTATCACAAGCAAATGGGTAAAAGATGTGGAATGTTTCCCCTTAGTTCTCTAATGGCCATTTAAAGATTTTTCTTGAAGCTTAGGTCGGAGGGAGTTGAATCCGCAGGATGTCGGAGCAGCCGATCCTCCTTATTAAAGATCCAAGATATGTTCCTAAACCTGTCCCTAAGGGACTTGCTTGCTATTATATCCTATTATCCATGCTTGAGTGCTTGATCGCCTGATCCTTTTTATTCATATCATACTTCATTTCACATTGGTGCATTTACAGATCATACATGTAAATAACAAGCTTAAATAACCCCGTTGTCAATCAATTTTTGTCCATGTGGTGAGGACACGCGCCGCCTTTCTCGACGGAGCACGCGGAGCACGCCGGCATCTCTTTGGCTCGGCGACTACGGCATGGTTTAGAGGACCTTCTTTTACATGATGGCCATACCAGGCCTTGGTTTAGTCCCTGCGTGGACATGTTTATTCTTTATTGTGGACCTTTGTAGGCCAATTGGGGCCAATTAGACCTTTATTGGGTGTGCTAGGCTCATTGGTTGGGCAATAGGACTAGTGGGCCACTTCTTGGTCCAACCTTTTGGCCCATTAGGGTTTTGGGCGCCCCTCTCATCTCCTCCAAGAGGAGGAGGTGGCAGCCGCCCCACTCCTACTTTCTAGGAGTGGAGTGTGCGGCCCTCTCCTAGATTTTAGGAAGAGGGATGCGCACCCCCCTTTCCCTTCCCCATCCGGCCACCCCATCCCTCCTTTGGCCGCCCCCCTTCCCCAATTCCCTCCTAGAATCTAGGAGTGGTGCGTCCCCCCCTCTTTCCCCCATGCCACATTGCGCACCCCCCCCCTTTCCCTTGTGGCTAGGGTTTCAACCCTAGCCTTCCCCCTCCCCATATAAAAGCTTTGTATTTTCTTTGGAGGAATAATTTAATGAATGAAATATTTTGATTGAGCAGCCATTTGCGCAGCCACCCCTTGGAGAGGGCGACCCTCTCTTCCTCCTCTGCTCCTGCGACGGGAGCAACCCCGGGGTGCGACTCCCCATCCCCTCGGTGCGACGCCGAGGTTCTTCCTCCCTTCTACTTCGTCTCCGGTTCGAGTTCGCGTGTTCCAGATTTGGCCCCGAGTTGCAGCGGCGTCCCCATCCGTTGCGGATCGAGTCCGAGCCCCTCCTTTTTTTGGTGGATACTTCTACGAGTCGGCAGCGCATGGGCTTTGGTTTCGCCTCGATCCGAGGTTGGCACCACCCGTGGCGAGTTTTCTCGTGAGCTAGCGCAGGAGCCTCCCTCTCTGCGCGCCCAGATCCACCCTCCTTCTTGCGAAAATCCCACAGGACGGACAACTCCGAGTTTGGAGCTGATTTCTTCAGGGTTTGTACCTCTCGTCGTCCTCTTTCCAACGCCGCCAACCTCGTCTCGTTCCGACGTCCGAGCTGTTCGTGGCGTCCGTTCCCGTGAGGTCGCGCGGGTCTGCCCAGTCCACCCGGTGCAAGGACAACCGGCGATTTCCAAAGTTCACAGCGTCCAACCACGGCCAGATCTGATCGAGCTCTTTGGTCCAGACCTGCTGCTCTGCGTCCCCGACGTCCTCCCACAAGCGGGGCCTCGTTCGCCTACGGAGCAGCGAGTTACCATTTTCCCCGCTCGACAGCGCAGTTCTGGGAGCAGATTCCTTGTCCCCACTTGCAGGTGCGGCCACGGCTTCCACGGACGGAATCTGAGCACGCCTTTTGGCCGAGGCTTCCTCCTGCGACCTAACTACGCACCCTCGCTGACGGAGCCCCAATCGGACTCCGGATCCATTCGTGGGAACGTTTACCACCGAGTCGCGCGTTGCTGCGATTCTGCCGATCGTCATCCGGACCCTCCTCGTGGCCAACCCTTCACCGAGTGCCGCCCGTCAGCCCGTGTATCGGCCGCCCCGAATGGAATTGTTGTAGCCTGTTATCTCCCTGCGAGGAGTGGGCACCATTGCTGGCTTGTACCTATTCTTTCATTGTGTGTATCGGGGTTGTCGGTCTCGGCCGGGGTTCCTTCCCCACGCCTAGGCGTGGAGGTACGTGCGACGCCCCCCCCCCTTGGCATTTTGCTTTACTAGTATGTGATCTTGTATGCCGCGTGAGAGGGTAGGGATCCTAGCTAGCATTCAACACCGCGAGATCGTGAGTGAGAGTATCCCATTCCGTGGCCCTAGTCGAGCACCGAGCTCGGACTAGACTCCTATAGTTGCGCGTCGGCTCCTTTGCCGCTTTGATCCACTCGCTTCCCTCATAGGGACGACCGTGGACTTGGGTTTCTTGTTGAGAGACGCCTCTCTTCGGAGGAATAGTACGGAGGTCGATCTCTCGGCTTGCCTTGTCACGTGTGAGTGCTGGCCGCACTTGGTCTTCATCATAGGTTTAGTCCATTTGTCAGTTCCGTCCCGCGTCAAATTTGGTATCAGAGCATATCGTCCCGCATCAAATTTGGTATCAGAGCTTAGGGAACCAGTTTGTTCTAGCAAATTGGGGTCTTAGGTCATTTGAGTCTTTAGGTTGTCTAGGGTGCAAATTAGAGCATTAGATCTGTCTAAGTTGCATGTAAGTCATTAGGTCTGTTTTAGGTGCATTTGAGTCCGTATTCTTCCCCAGTTTCCTTCACCATTTTGAGTTGTGTCTAGTCCCATCCCTTAGTTGTCCTACATGTCCCTTCCATAGTCCTAGGGCGTGCATGTGTATTTAGAGTCCTCAGGTGCTTCATCATGGCTACTCCTTACATCCTCCACAAGGGTCCGACCGACCCTCTATTCCTGGACATCATTGTAGATGGGGACCTTCGCTTTGATGGATCGAGCCCTAGAGCCTATCTAAAGTGGGAGGCTACCATGGGAAAATACTTTGAGAAGAATTGGATATATGGTTCCGAGAGAGTCAACATTGCCAGGGGTCAACTTTCACCTCAAGCTAGGGAAGTGTGGGATCACATAGTAGGTCTTAGGGCAGGTTGGAGGCAAGAGCCCATACACTCATGGGAGGAGATGAAGGTAGAATTTAGGAGGATCTACGCTCCCCAACGCTTCGCCTCCTACTCAGAGACCCATAGCCCGAGGAGCACTACCACTCCTCCTATCTCCCTCGATCAGTCTAAGGCCACTCTAAGGGCTCAACCTCCGCAACGCCCATCACCTCTTACCCCCAACCGAGCACATCATAGTTGGAGGACCAAGGTGCCACCTGTCTGTGAGTCTAAGCCCGAGACTAAATCTCATGATTACCAGCAAGTCTCCCCGAATGCCCCTAACTTGAGAGATCTCCCCTTCGCAGAACTCCTGCAACTCGTTAGGGAGAAACTAGAAAGGATGGGCACTCCTATGGGATCATCGATTTCCCCTAGCCCACAGTCCGCTCCGCCTCCGTGCTCATGCCTGCCACCACCCCAGCGATCCACTCCGCCTTTTGTTCCAGTGATTTACGAGGCTGAACAGGAATTGATTGAGGAGTATCTAACGGGGGTCGAGGAGTTAGGGAGTGACCCCATGGAGCACCCAGTCGTGCCTGAACCTTTGGAAGTTAAGGCCGACACTCTCGGCCTGAGACCCTCGACTGAGAGCCAGGGGCCCCTCCACATCATAGAGGACTCAGTTTCCACTCCCGAGAGAGAGGCTTCACCCTTAGACCCTCATATAGAGACATTCTTACCTTCCGAGGGTGAACTGGTCATTGGAGAGTCTTTAGCTAGCTGGCTAAGGGAGGGTCCACTTCTAGATGTCTCCATTCCTTGCTATACACCCATGGGACCAGCCCTCCCAATAATACCCCTTAACTCCTTTCACACCACTTTTCGGTCCTTCTGCTTTCTTGAAAATGTGAAGGACTTCCTTAGGAGTTTAGATTATCAATGGGAGTTGACTTATATGTTGATCTTAGGGTCTGACCAACCCTATAGTCATAGCTTTACACTCCCTGCTTTGGGGTCTATTACCTCGGTCTACACCATAGGACATATCACATCCGAGGTCCTTTTATTATTTCCCATACCCGTGGAGGTTGATTTTGTCCCCGCTTATGGTTTCACGGTCCCGAGGGAGGAACCTTGCCTTCCTTGCCTTCCTCATGAGCCTCTTGCCCCATACATGAGAGTGCCTGAAGGTGATTATCTGCACCTGGGCGTATGTCGCACGTGGGCAAGTATAGTGAAGGGACCTGTCGGGAGGGGTCATCATTTCTTTGACCCTTTCGATCCCCTCCCAAGTGAGCCTCTCGACCCATATTCTTTTCCCCACCTTGTCGAGGAGGTCCACTATCATACACCACCTAGGCCTTCTAGTCAACACCTCACCTTACCGGCATCCAGATGCCCGAGCTTAGGAGGCCAGGGACACATGTCTCTTCCCCATGTTTTTTCATGTCCACCATCATATAGGGGTTTGTCTCATATAGGGAATGTCATGAGTGAGTTTGGGCAATTTAGTCCCCATGAGTCTACCACATTCCGTAGGACACCCATGCATGATAGATACAACTTTGGTTGTCCTGGTCCTCCCCGTGTTGTCCAATCATGTAGGAGTCATAGGCATGCTAGGTCTGTGTTTGGATGTCCAGGACCACCACTGCATTCACATAGGTATGAGTCAACACAGCTAGTTCGGAGTCTGCATCATCACCACCTCGAGGCCAGCAACGCACGTTATAAGGATCTAGCTGATGCGCATCGACGCACCCGTGAGTTCCAAGTGGGAGAGTACGTCATGATCAGGGTTAGACCTGAACGGTTCCCTTCGGGGGCCGTGAAGAAACTCCAGGACCGTGGTGCAGGACCCTTCCGAGTTCTGAAGCGAATAGGGTCGAATGCGTATGAGATTGAGCTACCAGACGACTATGGGATCAGTTCGACGTTCAATGTCTCTGATCTGGTGGCATATCGGGATCCCGCGGTGATTCCCAGTGAGCTTTTTGGGCCTACCCCTCCTGTTGAGAGCATTACACCATCTGAGCGTCCACCTCCTCCAGCCCCATTACAGACACGCGAGCATATAGATTGCATACTGGATGAGCAGGTGACCACGACCAGGAGCGGAGCCTACCAGCGCTTTCTAGTGCGTTGGAGAGGGCACCCTGTGACAGACGACACCTGGATCACACGTGGAGAGCTGGAGCTGATCGACCCGGACCTGCTGGAGCGTTATTGGAGCGATCGTGACCCTTACTCGACGGGGTCGAGTTCTTCCCACCCGGGGAGAATTGGTGAGGACACGCGCCGCCTTTCTCGACGGAGCACGCGGAGCACGCCGGCATCTCTTTGGCTCGGCGACTATGGCATGGTTTAGAGGACCTTCTTTTACATGATGGCCATACCAGGCCTTGGTTTAGTCCCTGCGTGGACATGTTTATTCTTTATTGTGGACCTTTGTAGGCCAATTGGGGCCAATTAGACCTTTATTGGGTGTGCTAGGCTCATTGGTTGGGCAATAGGACTAGTGGGCCACTTCTTGGTCCAACCTTTTGGCCCATTAGGGTTTTGGGCGCCCCTCTCATCTCCTCCAAGAGGAGGAGGTGGCAGCCGCCCCACTCCTACTTTCTAGGAGTGGAGTGTTCGGCCCTCTCCTAGATTTTAGGAAGAGGGATGCGCACCCCCCTTTCCCTTCCCCATCCGGCCACCCCATCCCTCCTTTGGCCGCCCCCCTTCCCCAATTCCCTCCTAGAATCTAGGAGTGGTGCGTCCCCCCCCCCCCTTTCCCCCATGCCACATTGCGCACCCCCCCCTTTCCCTTGTGGCTAGGGTTTCAACCCTAGCCTTCCCCCTCCCCATATAAAAGCTTTGTATTTTCTTTGGAGGAATAATTTAATGAATGAAATATTTTGATTGAGCAGCCATTTGCGCAGCCACCCCTTGGAGAGGGCGACCCTCTCTTCCTCCTCTGCTCCTGCGACGGGAGCAACCCCGGGGTGCGACTCCCCATCCCCTCGGTGCGACGCCGAGGTTCTTCCTCCCTTCTACTTCGTCTCCGGTTCGAGTTCGCGTGTTCCAGATTTGGCCCCGAGTTGCAGCGGCGTCTCCATCCGTTTCGGATCGAGTCCGAGCCCCTCCTTTTTTTGGTGGATACTTCTACAAGTCGGCAGCGCGTGGGCTTTGGTTTCGCCTCGATCCGAGGTCGGCACCACCCGTGGCGAGTTTTCTCGTGAGCTAGCGCAGGAGCCTCCCTCTCTGCGCGCCCAGATCCACCCTCCTTCTTGAGAAAATCCCACAGGACGGAAAACTCCGAGTTTGGAGTTGATTTCTTCAGGGTTTGTACCTCTCGTCGTCCTCTTTCCAACGCCGCCAACCTCATCTCGTTCCGACGTCCGAGCTGTTCGTGGCGTCCGTTCCCGTGAGGTCGCGCGGGTCTGCCCAGTCCACCCGGTGCCAGGACAACCGGCGATTTCCAAAGTTCACAGCGTCCAACCACGACCAGATCTGATCGAGCTCTTTGGTCCGGACCTGCTGCTCTGCGTCCCCGACGTCCTCCCACAAGCGGGGCCTCGTTCGCCTACCGGAGCAGCGAGTTACCATTTTCCCCGCTCGACAGCGCAGTTCTGGGAGCAGATTCCTTGTCCCCACTTGCAGGTGCGGCCACGGCTTCCACGGACGGAATCTGAGCACGCCTTTTGGCCGAGGCTTCCTCCTGCGACCTAACTACGCGCCCTCGCTGACGGCGCCCCAATCGGACTCCGGATCCATTCGTGGGAACGTTTACCACCGAGTCGCGCGTTGCTGCGATTCTGCCGATCGTCATCCGGACCCTCCTCGTGGCCAACCCTTCACCGAGTGCCGCCCGTCAGCCCGTGTATCGGCCGCCCCGAATGGAATTGTTGTAGCCTGTTATCTCCCTGCGAGGAGTGGGCACCATTGCTGGCTTGTACCTATTCTTTCATTGTGTGTATCGGGGTTGTCGGTCTCGGCCGGGGTTCCTTCCCCACGCCTAGGCGTGGAGGTACGTGCGACGCCCCCCCCCCCCCCCCCCCCTTGGCATTTTGCTTTACTAGTATGTGATCTTGTATGCCGCGTGAGAGGGTAGGGATCCTAGCTAGCATTCAACACCGCGAGATCGTGAGTGAGAGTATCTCATTCCGTGGCCCTAGTCGAGCACCGAGCTCGGACTAGACTCCTATAGTTGCGCGTCGGCTCCTTTGCCGCTTTGATCCACTCGCTTCCCTCATAGGGACGACCGTGGACTTGGGTTTCTTGTTGAGAGACGCCTCTCTTCGGAGGAATAGTACGGAGGTCGATCTCTCGGCTTGCCTTGTCACGTGTGAGTGCTGGCCGCACTTGGTCTTCATCATAGGTTTAGTCCATTTGTCAGTTCCGTCCCGCATCAAATTTGGTATCAGAGCATATCGTCCCGCATCACCATGACAAAAGGGGGAGAATAGTGTGCTTTCAACAAAACACTTGCATATAGTTCATGTTAGTCATACAATTGTGCATAGTTCGATCATACATTTTACATATAATTTAGAATTTGCACACTTGCACATATTTCAGCCATACTTGTGAATATCACAGTTTTCTGCATATAACATGTGTTGCATAGTCATGGCATTTAGAAGGCATGCATAAAAATTTTGCAACTTCTAGGTCATGCATACACTGGGCAGAACTTAGGACATGCATAGTTTTGCTTTTTCAGGTTTACACTTGCACATCCTTTTTGGGTTCTTGAGAGACTTCTGCTTCATCTTAGGTTTGAAGAATGATGTGGTTCTTTTGGGTAAACTGTATATTGCTCATACAGTTAACATTGCTGGGTTCTTGCGCCATTGCTTTTAAATTCTATCTTATTTCTGAGGAAGCTTCATATCTGTTCCCCTAGTCCCCCACTTATTGATAATGCCAAAGGGGGAGAGAGTTCTAGTGTGGTGGTCACAATATTTTGTCATCATCAAAAAGAGGGAGATTGTTGGGTTCGCTGCACTCCCTCTTTATCTTTGATAATGGTTTTGATGATAACAAAATATTGTGTGCGTTGCGTGTGTGTAGAGTGACATTTGTGTGTACAAGTGTTGTGGCAAATGAGCTCACATGTTGAGATCTTGCTTTGCTGGGTTGAAATGTTTAGTGGATATAATTTACAGTTGCAATACTGTTCTATGGTGTCGACCTCACCTTGGCTTGGTGTCAACCTCATCTAGCTTCCACCAAGCCAAGTCAAACATGGTTTTTCTTGGTTGCATTTCTCTTAGTTCTGCGAATCATGAATGAGCTTTCATGGTTATTGTATATGGTTGTCAAATGTCTTTACTGCATTCCATGCGTATACTTTATTGGGTTAGTCATGCATTGTATATACAAGTGTTGCTTTGGGCTTGCAAATGCTTAGCCCATTATTTTATCATTTCTTGGATTCCGATGAAAAACATGCCAATACCTTGTTCCATTATGTGGCTATTTGGTTTTATTTCTCTATAAGGTTTCTGGTGATTAAGGGGCTTATCTTTCATTATTTTTAGATCCTACAGGAGAGGGGTAGACCCTAGGGGTCAACCCTCCGTGGGCCATGGGCTGTCTGCACAGTAGACAGTCCACCCAGTCAAAGGGTGTCGACTCCCAATGTCGACACTCCTTGAACTGGGGGCCTTGGCCTGTCTGCTGTACAGACAGACCGGCCATGTAATGGAGTCGACACCTCTGCTGTTCTGGCTCCTAATTGATGGTGTTTCAAGCACTTTGACTTTATGGATTTCGTGTTGATCTTAATGAAGCCTGGTTGTATGGCATTCCCTTGTTAAATGGTTCCTTTCTACAAGGACTTATTTGGCTATGGGTTATTGTGCAGGTTGAAGGATTCGACATATGGCCTACTCATATTGAGTTGCACTGATTTTGCATTTCATGTGTGATTTCATTGAATTAATTTGAAAATGGGTTTTCCATGCTTAGGACTGAATCAATATTTGATATGATCTGCTGAAACTCAAATCTGGTGTTAATGTATCTATATTTGATATGTGAGCTTGTGGTGTGAATGAATTGAAAGACCTTGTTTTATTCTCATAGGTGAAGTATCACATGGGTTCTTATAGCAGGTTGAAAGGGTGAGTATCAAATTTACATATGGTTGTATTTCAAATGTTCTTAGTGCAGGCTGCAAGACCTATGTGAATGACATAATGCAAGATAATTGTTCTTATCAATTGCATTGATGAAATTGACTATCTATTAAGTGTAGGTTCATTTATGACCTCAAATCCTTGAAGTAACTTAGTTTAGAAGAATTTAGTCTATTCGGGGTTCGGGGGTCCAAAATGTAAAATATTGGCATGATCGGCGTGCCGATCATTCCAACACGACCTAGGAGGTAGTCGTGAGTTGTGAGAGCTGATGGATTCTAAATCGGATATCCGATGTGAGCCCGACTCTCAAATAAACTAAGTTAGTTTTCTTAGAAGAATTCATATAATTAGGGGTTCGGGGGTCCAAAATGTAAAATATTGGCCTGATCGGCATGCCGATCGTTCCAACATGACTTGGGAGGTAGACGCGACTTGTGAGAGCTAACGTAATCCAAATCGGATATCCGGTTTGAACCCGACGCTCAAATAACTAAGTTAGTTTTCAAAAGTAACTTAGTTTAGAAGAATTCAGAAAATTCGGGATTCGAGGGTCCAAAATGTAAAATACTGGCTTGATCGGAGTGCCGATCGTTCCAACACGACCTGGGAGGTAGACGTGAGTTGTGAGAGCTGACGGATTCCAAATCGGATATCTGGTTCGAGCCCGACGCTAAAATAACTCAATTCAAAACTAAGTGTGTTTTGAAAAGTAACTTAGTTTAGAAGAATTCAGTCCATTCGGGGTTCAGGGGTCTAAAATGTAAAATACTGGCCTGATCGGCGTGCCGATCGTTCGAACACGACCTGGGAGGTAGACGTGAGTTGTGAGAGCTGACGGATTCCAAATAGGATATCCGATGTGAGCCCGACTCTCAAATAACTAAGTTAGTTTTCAAAACTAACTTAGTTTAGAAGAATTCAGATAATTAGGGGTTCGGGGGTCCAAAATGTAAAATATTGGCTTGATCGGCGTGTCGATCGTTCCAATAAGACTTGGGAGGTAGACGTGATTTGTGAGAGCTGACGGAATCCAAATTGGATATCCGGTTTGAACCCGACGCTCAAATAACTAAGTTAGTTTTCAAAAGTAACTTAGTCTAGAAGAATTTAGAAAATTCATGGTTCGGGGGTCCAAAATATAAAATACTGGCCTGATCGGCGTGTTGATCCTTCCAACAAGACCTGGGAGGTAGACGTGAGTTGTGAGAGTTGACGGATTCCAAATCGGATATCCGGTTTGAGCCCGATGCTAAAATAACTCAATTCAAAACTAAGTGTGTTTTGAAAAGTAACTTAGTTTAGAAGAATTCAGTCTATTCGGGGTTCGGGGGTCCAAAATGTAAAATACTGGCCTGATCGGCGTGCCAATCATTCCAACACGACCTGGGAGGTAGACGTGAGTTGTGAGAGCTGACAGATTCCAAATTGGATACCCGGTTTGGGCCCGACGCTCAAAAGTGCATTTTGTAAATGCACTTAGTTTAAAATTAAAGAAGTCGGGTCGGGGGGTCAAAAATCTGAAATACAGGCCTGATCGGCATGTCGATTATTCCAACACAACATGGGAGATAAAAGTGACTTGTGAGAACTGGCGGAATCTAAATTGGATACTTAGTTTGGGCCCAGCGCTCAAAAGTGCAGTTTGTAAATGCACTTAGTTTAAAATTAACGAAGTTTGGTTCGGGGGTCTAAAATTTGAAATACCAATCTGATCGGCGTGCCGATCATTCCAGCACGACCTGGGAGATGTAAGTGACTTGCGAGAACTAACGAAATCCAAATTAGATATCTGGTTTCGGCCCGACGCTCAAAAGTGCATTATCTAAATGTAATTAATTTAAAAGATAGATAACTTGGGGTTGCGGGTCTAAAATCTGAAATACATGTCTGATCGACATGCCGATCATTTTAACATGACTTGGGAGGTAAAAGTGACTTGTGAGAACTGGCAGAATCCAAATCGGATACTTTGTTTGAGCCCAGCGCTCAAAACTGTATTTTGTAAATGCACTTAGTTTAAAATTAAAGAAGTCGGGCTCGGGGGTCTAAAATCTGAAATACCAGTCTGATCGGCGTGTCGATCATTCCAACATGACCTGGGAGATGAAAGTGACTTGTGAGAACTGGCGGAATCCAAATCGGATATCTGGTTTGGGCCCGACGCTCAAAAGTGCATTATCTAAATGTAATTAATTTAAAAGACAGATAACTAGGGGTTGGTCTAAAATCTGAAATACATGTCTGATCGACATGCTGATCATTCTAACATGACCTGGGTGGTAAAAGTGACTTGTGAGAACTGGTAGAATCTAAATTGGATACTCGGTTTGGGCCCAGCGCTCAAAAGTGCATTCTTTAAATGTAATTAATTTAAAAGTCAGATAACTAGGGGTTGGGGGGTCTAAAATATGAAATACCTATATGATCGACAAGCTAATCGTTCCAACATGACCTAGGAGGTAAAAATGACTTGTGAGAACTGGCGGAATCTAAATTGGATACTCGGTTTGGGCCCAATGCTCACAAGTGCATTCTCTAAATGTAATTAATTTAAAAGACAGATAATTAAGGGTTGGGGGGTCAAAAATCTGAAATACCTATCTGATCGACATGCTGATCATTCCAACATGACCTGAGAGGTAAAAGTGAATTGTGAGAACTGGTGGAATCCAAATCGGATACTCGGTTTGAGCCCAGCGCTCAAAAGTGCCTTTTGTAAATGCACATAGTTAAAAATTAAAGAAGTTAGGTTCAGGGATCTAAAATCTGAAATACCGGTCTCATCCGCGTGTCGATCATTCCAACACAACCTGGGAGATGAAAGCGACTTGTCAGAACTGACACAAGTCACTGTAATCAGCGAACAGAGAGTGGCATCGATCCCTTGTTGCTTACAGTAGAGCGCGAAGCCCCCCCCCCCATGGCGGTCTGCTCTTCCCTGCGGCTGCCTGAGCTCCGGCCGTGGTCGGTGGTGGGCGGGGGGAGGCCCTATGCCTACCCCTACCTCCCCTCATCCTCCCCCCGCTGCACTATCCTCCACCATTGGTCCGTCCGTCGCGCTCCCTGGTGCGTCGGTTCCCGCCATGGGTGTACGGTCACGACGATCCTCCCTTCCCCATCTACTTCGGTGCCCTCTGCATGTCCTGCCGTTAGGTTTAATCATCCTTTGGCTCCTCCTGGGGATCCCGCCGACGTCTCCACCGCTTCCCTGAGTGTCTCTCCGCCGCTTGGAGATCGACACGCTTTTTGGCAGCTTGCTCATGCTACCTCCAGTGGGAGCTTCATCCTCCTCTTCCTGTCACGCTGTCCCCTCTGCGGTCATCGCCAAACCCTTGGTCGGTGGCTGTGCCAATCCCTGTGCTGTGCTTTCACCTTCCTTGCTCTCCATCGGCAAGCTCCCGTCATCCACTTCCCCTGTCGGCCATCCTGTTCCTGCTCATCTTCTTCCAGTTCTCGCCGGTGATGGCCCGTCGCCTCTTGTGCATGGCCACTTTCTTCCGTAGGAGGCCTTCCCGATTTCTCCTCGTCGTCCACCGCCCCCACCTCCCTGCTCGGCGTGCCTACTTCGCCCACCCTTGATGGAACAGCCGACCATTACGGCACTCTGTTTGCCCCAAGCCGCTATTGCTGGAGGTGGAGTCTCCAGTCTGGTCATCTTCGATGGTGTCCTCCTTCCGTTAGCCACTCTTGTCTCTCTTATTGCTATGGGTTTTCAGTGCCCCAGCCTGCACCTTGTCACTAAAGCCATCCATGCTGTGCCATCCTCTGGCCCTCAACCTCTTGCTGCCTCGCCATCCTCTACTGCTCACTTGGTCCACGCCGCCCGTGCCCCTGATGGGATAGGTCGTGGGTCTTCTTTCCCAACTCCGGTTACCGGTGGAGCGCCCTCCTCTGCTTCCCCCTCGGTGGTCAGCCCGGCAGCGTGCCCTCCTTCTGCTAGTGGCTCCGACGTGCCGGGTGATAGTGTCGTCCGCGCTGGACCCTCTGCGCAGGCTTGGCGGGCCGTTCCTAGGCCCGTTCGTGTTCCCAGCAACGGCCATGGTGATTTTGCTGGCCCCTCTTTCGTCCGTTGCTGCTCAGGCCTTTGAAGAGGTGCCTTCCCTTGCGCAAACTGGTGCCCCTGCAATCAAGCTACCACCTTCTTTTGATTGCGATCTACCTAGCACCCTTGTGCAACCCGTCGCTCTCGCTGCTGCATAGGTGCTCGAAGTGGCTGCTCGCGTTTGTGTGCTCTTGGACGTGTCTCAGAGAATCCCAGGTTTCATTGCTCCTGGTGGCGTTCCTCCTCTGCAATGCCCAACTCCTAGCTTCCCTCAAGCTCCCTCAAGAGATGATGCTCCTCTTGTTGGATCCTCTTGTGACCCATCTCCCCATTTTGGATCCCCTGCGGCTCAAGGTGATCTGGCGTCTGCAACTGATGTTCTTCCAGCTAGCCACTCTGCTCAGCTTGATGGTGGCCTTGGTGTTATTCCATCTCCTGCAAGTCCCACGCAAGTGCTTGGCACTGTTCATGTGGCTTCTAGCTCTCCCCCCGCAGAGGCATCTGGAGGTCCTTGGCCTCTCCCCTTCTGACTGTGCCTACTGTTGGTGTGGCCGACTAGCACTCACCAAGTCCCCACTGGCTGCTTGCGTTGCTGCCTTCGGTGACAATCTCATTCTGCTTGCTCCTAGTCCCATTGACAGCCGCCCTCCCCTACTGCTGCAACCGACGCTTCCCGTCTCTCTTTTACACAAGCAGTGCGCCTGGCTACCAAATCTTAAGCTGGTGTCACGCCTGGTCCTCATGCACCTCCTCCTATGCCCAACATCTTGGCTTCTATTGAAGGATCTCCTGTTGCTTCGTCCTCCTCAGTCGAAGGATTTGTTCAACCTCCTATTATCTGCCAAGTCCTTGTTTTGGCCATGTGCTTGGCTGTTGGTTGTGTTCTTCTTTTGGTTTTTGGGGCTTTGCCATTGTGTTGTATTGGCCCTCTTGTAATCCCTAACAGGGTGTTCCCCCTCTCCCAGTCCTTGCTCGTCCCTTGTATCCCCCCATGTTATGTCCTTTTCTTTCTGCACTTCTTAATGGAAAATCGCTTGCTTGGTGGCCGGGGTGGCACGTCCTATCCCTTCCACAATGAAGGGATGAACGGACTCCCTCGTTCCCCACCTTGCAAGTATTACCTTTTAGTTAAAAAAACTTGTCAGAACTGATGGATTTCAATTCGGATACCTGGTTTGAGCTCGGCGCTCAGAATTGCATTCTCTAAATGTAATTAATTTAAAATACTGATGAGAGCTAGGTTAGTTGGGGTCTATAAAATCTATGTAGTTATCGATTTGATATTATGTTTGATTTGAATTTATGCAATCTAATAAAACATTTAATTTATCTTCACACTAATTTCTTTATCTATGAATGAATGTTATTATTTTTTTAATATAGGAGGATCCTTCTGCGAGCGGCGACAGAGGATATGAGCAGGGCGGGGAGGATGAGGATATGGATGATCTGGAAGATGATATTTGTTGAGTTTCTTATGTGTTTTGTTTTTTGTACGTTGGTTTGATTGTGATATTTCAGGTAATTTTAATTAAACATGTTTTTTTAGTAAATTTTTGTAATTTTAAAAAAGAATTAATAAAAATATTTCGGATGGATTTTGAGACGGATCCGTCTGAAATTTACGACGGAAATAGAGATGAGCCTCGCCCCGTCTGAAACTCATGTTTTTTATATAAAATTTTTAAAAAGCTTCAGGCGGATGTTATGACGGATCCGTCTAAAATTTACGATGGAAATAAGGACGGAATAGTTCTGCCTGAAAGTTCAGACGGATTTTGGGATGGTATTTTAGACAAAATATTTGCGACGGCATTCAAGACGGAAACTTTCCGTCTGAAAGTTAAGACAGAATTTCGGACAAAATGGTATCTGTCTGAAATTTGTGACTAGGAATATATGACGTCCATATTCCGCCCCAATCCGTCTGTAAGCCGTCGTAAAACCATTTTTCGACGGATTTGCGATGGAATGATGCCGTCGCAAATTTCATCTTTTATTGTAGTATTTCCAGCGGGCTTTAAGTGTTCCGCTTTAACTTGTTGACAAGTGAGGCAACGAGATACAAAGTCTGCCACTTCCCTCTTCATGTTGGGCCACCCGAAATTTCTTTTTAAGTCTTGGTACATCTTGGTAGCACCAGGGAGAATAGCATACCTCATTTTGTGGGCTTCTTCCACAATTAGCTTCTTCATCTCCTCATGATCTGGTACACAGATTTGACCTCGGAATAGTAATCTTCCAACAGTCGTGATGGAGAATTTTGGTCATTGATCAATATTAGCTTTGATCTCCACCAGTATAGGGTCATTCTCTTGAAGTTTGACTAGATCTTCTATTAATGTAGGTTGTGACCTGATGTTGGCGATAATACACCTCTCATTCTCCATGTCAATATCTAGATTTAGCTGAGCAAAATCTTCTATAAGTTTGGTCATACCTCTCCTGAGACTTGATAATGTTGCCAGTGGTTTCTTGTTGAGAGCATCTGCTACAACATTTGCCTTGCCAAGGTGGTATTGAATAGAAAAGTTGAAATCCTTTAAATATTCTTGCCATCTTCTTCGCCTCATGTTTAAATCCTTCTGGGAGAAGAGATATTTTAGACTTTTGTGGTATGAGAATATAGTGAATTTCTCTCCATAAAGGTAATGTCGCCATATTTTCAAAGCGAAGATAACAACAACTAGTTCCAGGTAATGCACCAGATAATTCTCCTCATGCCGCTTCAATGGCCTCGAAGAGTAGAAAATAACCCTACCATACTGCATTAAGACACAACCAAGGCCAATGCCTGATGCGTCAGTATAGACTTCAAAATCAACATTGTCAACGGGCAGTGCTAATACATGTGCTGTGGTAAGATGTTCCTTGAGAGTCAAGAAACTCTCTTCACAATCCTTTGACCATATAAAATGATTTTCTTTTCTCATAAGCCTAGTCAGAGGTACGGAGATCTTAGAGAAATCTTTTATGAACCGTCGGTAATAGCCAGCCAACCCAAGAAAACTCTTGATTTTAGATATAGTTGTCGGTTGGCTTCAATTCTTGACAGCTTCGACCTTAGAAGGATCCACAGCGATACCTTCCTTTGATATAATATGACCAAGGAATGAGACTTCCTTTAGCCAGAACTTACATTTGTTGAGCATCGCATAGAGTTGATACTCTCTTAATATTTGCAAAGCTATTCTCAAGTGCTCTTCATGCTCTTCTCGGGTCTTGGAGTAAATAAGGATATCATTAATGAAGATGACCACGAACCGGTCTAGATAAGGCCTGAAGACATTGTTCATGAGTTGCATAAAAGCTGTAGGAGCGTTGGTTAACCCAAACGGCATAACCACGAACTCATAGTGCCCATATCTGCTACAGAAAGTAGTCTTTGAAATATCTTCATCTTTAATCCGCAGCTGATGGTAACTAGACCTGAGGTCTATTTTTGAGAAATATTTTGCACCAGGAATTTGATCAAACAGTTCATCAATATGCGACAGTGGGTATTTGTTCTTGATGGTGAGTTAATTTAACTGTCAGTAGTCGATATAAAGTTTGAGCGATCCATCTTTCTACATGACAAATAGAACCGGAGCACCCCAAGGGGATGTGCTGGGTCGAATAAAACCTTTCTCCAACAACTCTTGAAGTTGCTTCTTCAACTCCTTAAGTTCTGTGGGAGACATCCTGTAAGGAGCTTTTGAAACATGTGCTGCTCTAGGGATAAGTTCAATGGAAAAGTTCACTTTCTTTGCGGGTGGTAAACCGATTAATTCGGAAGGGAAGACATAAGAGAATTCTCTTACGATAGGGATTTCTTCAAGGATAATTTCCTTGGACTCGGTAATGATTACGGAAGCAAGGAAAGCTTCATAAGTTTTAGAGATAAGCTTGCAGGTGTGAAGAGAAGAAATAAGAATAGGATGCTTTCTATATTTGATGACAAGGAAAGAGAATCTTGGAAGATCTAGTTTATGGAAGGAAATCCGCCTATTGCGACAATTGATGTTGGCATAGTGGTCGCATAGCCAATGTACACCTAAAATGGCATCGTAGCCTTCCATGTCAAGGCATACGAGATTTGCTAGGAGATTTTGACCATCAATCATTACCTCACTATTTGGGTAGTGGGTTTTGAGTTCAGCTCCACAACCTAACGGTGTAGTAATAGCTAGGTCCGAAGGTAAAGGAACAGGTGGAGCTGGTAACGTTCTAGCAAAAGCGGTAGAGATAAAAGAATGAGAAGCACCAGTATCAAATAATACAAAAGCAGGATGTGAATAAATTTGGACAGTACCTTCCATCAGACCGCCATCCTTTGGGGTTTCATCGTCCATTATCGCATTTAAACGAGCCTGCCATCGGCGTCCACCATCATTTTTAGAAGATTGCTCTTTCATAAGTGGGCAATCCGACATGAGATGCTCCCAGCTGTCACATCAGAGACAAGCACCGAGGCACTTCCATCATTCTTCCACCGAATGCCGAACTTCTCACAGAAAGTGCAAGCCGTCATGATTTGCTTCTCTTCTTCTTTAACTTTCTTGTTCTTCTTCTTGTTGTTACCATTCCCATTACGGGACCTCTTCTTGTTGTCACAGGATTCATAAGGCCCCGTGATGCTGAATTTCTCCTCTTTCCTTCCTTGCTTATCATGTTTCCAGCTAGATTCTACTCCCTTACCCTTGAATTTCCCGACCTTCTCAAGGGTCCTTTCACATAAGTGGGCTCGATGGATCATCTCCGTATATGTGTGGATATTTTGAGGCCCAAGTTGCTGAACAAAGACATGCCTTAAACCATCCATAAAGTGATTAGCCTTCAAGAGCTCCGTGCTGATAAGATGCGGAGCATACGGTGCTAGCCTTGAGAATGGAAGTTCATATTCCGCCACAGACATCATGCCTTACTGAAGGGAGGCAAATTCTGTAGCCTTCCTTTCTCGAACATGCTTTGAGAAATACTTTTCGCAGAAGAGCTCAAAGAACTCCTCCCAGGTAAGTTGAGCATTATGTAGATGGGCCGAGGTGGCTTTCCACTACGTACGGGCATCCTTATTAAGTTGGAAATTGGCAAGAAGGACCTTCTCCTGGTCTGCGCATTGCATAACATTAAATATACAGTCCATTTCATCTATCCAGTTCTCGGCCTCATCACGGTTGGACGAACTCGAGAACCGTGGAGGGTTCATACTCCAAAAGTTGAGATGAAGATCACCAGCACCCCCCCGCACGCCAGCTTGAGCTACGGTCTGTAAGGCCTGGGTAAGACCCTGGACGGTTTGCTGCATAGCTTCCCAATTTGCATGGTTAGCAGCCATTTCAAAAGTAAGGTGCATGTGAAAATAAACAGCTAGTTATTTTTTTTTGGAGTTATAGAGATTAACCTAAGGGTTAATTTCTAAATAAACTATCACATCCCGGGGCTCTACCCAATCTCACATGGGTTCATAAATTTCTTTCCTAGCTCGTAGGTGTGGGTCCTTAAACCTTGGACTTAACATATCACTTGACATTTTCTTAGGACTTAAGCCTAGGCTCTGATACCAACTTAACTGTCACGCCTCGAGATATGCAGCAGAATTAAGTTGGGAATGTGAACAGTCAGCAAATAAAGTCTCACGCTAGCAAGACAATCAGAGCACAATACACATCCACATAGAAGATGAATGCACAATATCATGTACTCAAAAATCTTCACTTTATTGAATAATAAAACCAAAGGTTACAAATTGATACTTGACTTTGACACTCTTGACCTAATGACTCAAGAAAACATAAGATTTTATAACATGATAAACTTCACCGCCTATTACAGTGAAGGAACTTAAGTTACAATGACTGACTCCAGACTCTTCAACTTTCTAGGCTACACTCGTTCTTTATTCGCTCTCGGACCCGTCACTTGAGTAGTCCGATTCCGACTCGCTAGAGTTTCTTGAAAAAGATTAGAAAAGTAGGGAATGAGCGCACTCGGCCAGTAGGTATCTTCGTATCAACATGATGGCAATGTTAAAGTAATTAACATTTTAGATATAGTAGGTAAGATAGAGGAAATGCGATGAAACATGCGAATAAAATCAAAGTAACCATAAGTAACAAGATATAGACTATAGAGATACGAGAATTCAAGTGAATAAGAGAGTATAATCAAGCAAGAATATAATGTGGCCTTTTAATAACGAGAATGTACTAGCATGTATCGAGAATGTACTTTTTATAACTTTGGAAGGCTATGCACTATAAAGTCATGTAAGAAGCATGTAATAATCAAGCATGAACTTCGTGGATTTCACCCGTTTATAAAAAAAGTACTCCCAGCGTAATGCGACGCTAGTGTTTATCATACCCCATAGTTTACAATATATTTTCGACCATCTGCCAATGCGACGCCAGTGTTTATCATACGTCGCCGCCGTCCTCTTCGATACGGTAAGCCCCCTCCCTCTCCCATTCTCTTTTTTTTTTATGGTTGGGGATCATCCGGGAGGCATTCCGGTGGGAGGGGGAGCTAAATGGGAGGGGGGAGCTCGATTTGTGGGAGGGGGGAGTTCAGGGAGGGGGGGTTCAGGGGGGGGGGAGCTTGGTGGGAGGGGGGGTTCAGGGAGGGGGGGAGGTCGGTGGGAGGGGGAGTTCAGGGAGGGGGGGGAGCTCGGTGGGGGTGGGGGAGCTCGGTGGGAGGGGGAGTTCAGGGAGGGGGGGGAGCTTGGTGGGAGGGGGAGTTTAGGGAGGGGGAGCTCGGTGGGAGGGGGGGTTTAGGGAGGGTGGGGGAGCTCGGTGGGACGGGGGGAGCTCGGTGGGAGGGGGAGTTCAAGGAGGGGGGGTGCTCAGTGGGAGGGCGGGAGCTCGGTGGGAGGGGGAGTTCAGGGAGGGGGGGGAGTTCGGTGGGAGGGGGAGTTCAGCGAGGGGGAGCTCGGTGGGAGGGGGGTTGAGGGAGGGTGGGAGGAGAGGGGGAGGTCAGTGGGAGGGGGGTTCATGGAGGGTAGGGGGAGGGGGGGTTCAGGGAGGGGGAGCTCGGTGGGAGGGGGAGGGGGGTTCAGGGAGGGGAGGGGTCCTGAATGTGTGTTTTTTTAACAAAAAAATCACACACACTCTTTCATATATATCGGGCAAAATGTATCCATTCAGTAGGGTTAAGATAAAATCTTGTATGTACTGGCATATGCATAGTCTTGTGTTGCTGAATTTTAAGGGAAATTATATTTTGCACCCATTTGCATGTGCATAGCCCTCACCATCGGGTTTCAAGGATGAATGAAGCGATGTCCATTAGCATATCAATGGCTCTCATGAGTACTCGTCCAAATATCGCAAACACCAAAAAAAAAATCTCATATACATCCACATGTGCATTCATGTGTGCTTCATGACTTAATTTCATGAGCTTGTACATGTGTATGATCTGTGTGATGTAATGCCAACCTCATGTGCACCAGCATGTAAGAAGCCCCCACCTACACATTTGCATGATTTGGAAGTAAGGCACTTTGGCATTTCCCCCATCAGATTTCGTCGCCTTTGTTCTGTCTGGGCTCTCTGTGTAGGGGTACACTACACAAAGGTCGACCCTTGTAGACCCGGGGGTCGACCCCTCCATGGCTATAGCCTTCAGCTTATCTCCCCTTTTGGGCTTCGCATGCACAAGGCCAAGAAAAAAAGTAAAATTCACCTGTTGCTGGGAAGGAGTCGACTCAGGGATTCGACTCCTTCCCGACTCCCTGCTGTCGCCTGGGCCACTGCCTGGGTGGGTGTCGACTCTGGAAGTCGACATCTTCCCAGCCCCCCTCTGCTATCTAGACCGCTAAGTGGGGGGATCATGGAGGCACACCTCCGGGTCACAGGACCCTTTGGGCTGCCCCTTCCCCAGGTCGGATTTGCTTACACAGTCTCCATGGTCTGTTAGTAGCTAGCTATTTGATTTCTTTCATTAAATAGGCAATCTGACATGCGTAGTTTTGGTACTAGTAGCGTTTCAGACACCAGTCGAATATTGAAAACTGAGCTGAAAAATATTTGAATGTTCAAAAGTTCCAAATAGTCATTGAGTAACTAGGCGTGTGAAGTAGAATGATATGCTTGGGTTGAACATATCATTACACCCAGCCAATGTTTACAAAGTCAGGCGAAGTTGAATGGAATTCATATTTTCTTCGATTGATTGGGTGATAGACATGTTTATCATTTTTTAAACTTCAGTTATATTTTCGTGTTGTGTTCATTGGCTTCTAGGATCCGCGATGACGAAAAGGGGGTAGGCGCGGTCCCAGATAGAGCTGGCCGCAGGGGCCCTAGACGTGTAGTGTGGAGCACCGCCCCCTCCGATAGATGTGGTCCCCGGTGCACCGAGAGCAGCGGATATTTTCAATTTGTCCACCCAATTTTTGGCATTGACTCAGGGAGGGCTGCCAGTTGACTTATATTGGGCAAGGTTCAGAGATTTGAGCCATTATGCACCACCGGCCATGGCGGATCCGTGATTTTTGACTCAACAGTTCATTGCTGGACTGACGCCAGAGATTCGTCGGACCCTTATGGCGTCCGGGGTCACCGACGTGGAGGTAGCGTTCCGGACGATGGCGGTTTTGGAGGTAGAGCTGCTGCATGCCCAAGAGCATGGTCGGGCGTTGCAATTCCAGTAGGGTCTCCCTCAGATGGTTCAGGAGGAGCCAGTCGCATCCTCTTCCCCTGTCCGTGGCCCTCGTCGACGGAACATGAGGAGGCATCGGCAGGCGGCTCGGCATGGTGTAGGGCGTAGGCGTCAGCGACAGGATAGCATGTTAAGGCAGGCCTCGGAGGAGTCTGTACAGTAGCCAGCCACGAGGCGACCATGGCATGGTTGAGGCGGGTGACTGTATTTTGGCCCTGGCATAGGCGCTCTTGTATAGAAGTTACAACTTCAATTTTCGTCTAGCTTCTGCCAGTCGGGGTATGACCCAAGACTTTGTACGTTTCTTTTTGTTTAATTGTACCTTTGAGACTTGTATATATCTGGACAGAAAATTATAAAAATTTTTATAAATCATGAGATTGACTGATTTAACAGGTTGTGAACATAGCCTCTTTTCCTAGCAGCCGCACATAAAATCCAAATCGACAAATTCAGGCTCAAGGATGGGCTGCAAATTTGTCCAAATTAAAAAATTAGGGGTTGTTATTGACATTTTTTGCATTTGTTTAGAAAAGTCAAGAAATCTGACTGGATCATTCAGATAATGCCTTGTTCTGTCTTTAAGGGCATTGGTAAATAATAGCGTACTTTGACTGTTATTTCTAGAATATAGAGTTCCATTTGTAATAGTAGTCGACTTATAGTAAAAGGTAAATACCCCAAAATTTATACTTGTGATTTCAAACATTATGGATTTTAATTGCATATAAATGTGTTTTTAAATATGATTTTAACAGAAATTTGATGTTGATCTGACTCAAAAATGTGGATTATTTAGCTTTCATGTTCTTCATTTCAATATTTTTGTAAATTGAATGTTATTTAATGCGGTGTATGCATAATGATAAGTGAGATGTTATTTAATTTTATGTTATATAAATACATGGGGTATTCCGTGTGAGCTGAGGTGCGTGGGTGCGACCTAACATTACACGCACCGGTGCGCTGTCGTTTACAGCGGAGTTATCGATTCACAAGTGGACAGTCCCCGGCGTCATGTCGTTCTGCCTGGGAGTCTCATGTACAGACAAATTACAGAAAGAAAGTACATGCAGCTCATAAAATGGCTAAAAAAAGGATGGTGGGAGTGAAGACCGACAGCTATGGAAGGAGCACCGCCCTCTATGGATGAGGATGGAGGATTGTGACATAGCATGTGACAAATTTGCCTCGCCCGAGTGGATAGAAAAGTCCCGAAAATCCAAAGCAAACAGGGCGTCACAACCGGGCGTAAATTTGCATACGGGTGGGTCCGTCTCTTTCGCGGCTCATAAACAAAAATTGGTAGGTAATGTTTAAATTTATCTTCTTACATTTTATTAATATATATGATATTTTTTTACTGTGAATTGTATAACAGGCTGTGGAGTTTAATCGAACTCCATCGTTCATCGAGGTGTTTGACAGATCACACAAAAAGAAGGGGACAGTTCAATTTGTGAGTGAGAGAGCTCAGTCAGTAGTGGTAAGTTTATCTACATATGCAACTTCTACCGTTCATTTAAATCGGATTGATTGATATGAAATTGACTAGTTATTTTATTGAATTTGTAGGAAACATATAGCAGAGCTGTGATAGAGAAGTACGGGGAAGACGTGCAGCAACCGGAGTTTGATCCGACGGAATGGGTGGCAGCAGCTGGCGTACTGAAGAAAGGGCGGCTATATGGTTTTGGGGTAAGCCTGGACTCTAGCACGGTGATATCATCGTGTGCGAGTTCAGGCTCTGCCCAAACCAGTAGTAGTGCCTTCAGTATACCCCCACCTGGCCCCAGTACTTATGCCAGCGACGTCAGAGACATCGTCCGATCGGAGATCTCTGATTTACAGCGGCAGATCCGAGAGGAGATGTCTAGCCAGCAGGTAACCATGTTGCAGGCAATCACTGGCCTCCTCTCCCAGGCGGGAATTCTCCCTCCTGGATCCACCACCACGCACAGGCCCATCAGGTGAGTGTTTATTATGTTTTTATTTTGGCAGATTTACTCAATTATAAAAATAATTAATTCAAAAACTAAGTTAGTTTTCAAAAGTAACTTAGTTATGTATATTTAAAAGATATATGCCGATCGTTCCAACATGACCTGGGAGGTAGACGTGAGTTGTGAGAGCTAACGGATTCCAAATCGGATATCCGGTTTGAGCCCGACGCTAAAATAACTTAATTTAAAACTAAGTGTGTTTTGAAAAGTAACTTAGTTTAGAAGAATTCAGTCCATTCGGGGTTCGGGGGTCCAAAATGTAAAATACTGGCCTGATCGGCGTGCTGACCATTCCAACATAACCTGGGAGGTAGACGTGAGTTATGAGAGCTGACGGATTCCAAATCGGATATCCGATGTGAGCCCGACTCTCAAATAACTAAGTTAGTTTTCAAAACTAACTTAGTTTAGAAGAATTCAGATAATTAGGGGTTCGGGGGTCCAAAATGTAAAATATTGGCTTGATCGGTGTGTCGATCGTTCCAATAAGACTTGGGAGGTAGACGTGATTTGTGAGAGCTGACGGAATCCAAATTGGATATCCGGTTTGAACCCGACGCTCAAATAACTAAGTTAGTTTTCAAAAGTAACTTAGTTTAGAAGAATTCAAAAAATTCGGGGTTTGCGGGTCCAAAATGTAAAATACTGGCCTGATCGGTGTGTCGATCGTTCCAACACGACATGGGAGGTAGACGTGAGTTGTGAGAGCTGATGGATTCTAAATCGAATGTCCGGTTTGAGTTCGATGCTAAAATAACTCAATTCAAAACTAAGTGTGTTTTGAAAAGTAACTTACTTTAGAAGAATTCAGTCCATTCGGGGTTCGGGGGTGCAAATTGTAAAATACTGGCCTATTCAGCATGCCGATCGTTCCAACATGACCTGGGAGGTAGTCGTGAGTTGTGAGAGCTGACGGATTCCAAATCGGATATCCGATGTGAGCCCGACTCTCAAATAACTAAGTTAGTTTTCAAAACTAAACTTCGTTTAGAAGAATTTAGATAATTAGGGGTTCAAAATGTAAAATATTGTCCTGATCAGCGTGCCGATCGTTTCAACAGGACTTGGGAGGTAGACGTGACTTGTGAGAGCTGACGGAATCCAAATAGGATATCCGGTTTGAACCCGACGCTCAAATAACTAAGTTGGTTTTCAAAAGTAACTTAGTTTAGAAGAATTCAGAAAATTCAGGGTTTGGGGGTCCAAAATGTAAAATACTGGCTTGATCGACGTGCCGATCGTTCCAACACGACCTGGGAGGTAGTCGTGAGTTGTGAGAGCTGAAGGATTCTAAATTGGATATCCGATTTGAGCCCGACGCTAAAATAACTCAATTTAAAACTATGTGTGTTTTGAAAAGTAACTTAGTTTAGAAGAATTCAGTCCATTTGGGATTCGGTGGTCCAAAATGTAAAATACTAGCCTGATCGGCATGTCGATCATTCCAACACGACCTGGGAGGTAGACGTGAGTTGTGAGAGCTGACAGATTCTAAATCAGATATGCGATGTGAGCCAGACTCTCAAATAACTCAGTTAGATTTCAAAAGTAACTTAGTTTAAAAGAATTCAGGTAATTAGGGGTTCGGAGGTCCAAAATGTAAAATATTGGCCTGATCGGCGTGTCGATCATTCCAACATCACTTGGGAGGTAGACGTGACTTGTGAGAGCTGACGGAATCTAAATCGGATATCTGGTTTGAACACGACGCTCAAATAACTAAGTTAGTTTTCAAAAGTAACTTAGTTTAGAAGAATTTAGAAAATTCGGGGTTCGGGGGTCCAAAATGTAAAATACTGGTCTGATCGGCGTGCCGATTGTTCCAACATGACCTGGGAGGTATACATGAGTAGTGAGAGCTGACGGATTCCAAATCAGATATCCGATGTGAGCTCGACTCTAAAATAACTAAGTTAGTTATCAAAAGTAACTTAGTTTAGAAGAATTCAGAAAACTCGGGGTTCGGGTGTCCAAAATGTAAAATATTGGCGTGATCGGCGTGGCGATCATTCCAACAAGACTTGAGAGGTAGACGTGACTTGTGAGAGTTGACGGAATCCAAATCGGATATCCGGTTTCATACCGATGCTGAAATAACTAAGATAGTTTTCAAAAGTAACTTAGTTTATAAGAATTTAGAAAATTTGGGGTTCGGGGGGGTCCAAAATGTAAAATACTCGCCCGATCGGTGTGCCGATCCTTCCAACATGACTTGGGAGGTAGACGTGAGTTGTGAGAGTTGACGGATTCCAAATCGGATATCCGGTTTGAGCCCGACGCTAAAGTAACTCAATTCAAAACTAAGTGTGTTTTGAAAAGTAACTTAGTTTAGAAGAATTTAGTCCATTCGGGGTTCGGGGTCCAATATGTAAAATAATGGCCTGATCGGCGTGCCAATCGTTCCAACACGACTTGGGAGGCAGACGTGAGTTGTGAGAGCTGGCGGATTTCAAATCGGATACCCGGTTTGGGCCTGGCACATAAAAGTGCATTTTATAAATGCACTTAGTTTAAAATTAAAGAAGTCAAGTCCGGGAGTCTAAAATCTGAAATATCGGCCTCATCGGCATGCCGATTATTCCAACTCGACCTGGGAGATAAAAGTGACTTGTGAGAACTGTTGGGTATTGCATTCCCACATTATTTTTGACCTTGGTTTTGATGATAACAAAATATTGTGTGTTTGTGG
Organism: Amorphophallus konjac; assembly: GCA_022559845.1. Lineage (NCBI taxonomy): Eukaryota > Viridiplantae > Streptophyta > Magnoliopsida > Alismatales > Araceae > Amorphophallus > Amorphophallus konjac. The sequence continues at coordinate 123,425,867 of CM040122.1, read as the reverse complement.
AGCAAATATTTATCATGCTTTTGGAAAGGCTTAAAATGTCCAATGGAAGTACTCATTGATGTGAAAATGAATATCTATCACTTGGAGTTTCTTGTTGTTGAGCATTTGGAAGGATTGGTAAATACAAGAATGCTTTTTGTATGTTTGAGCTTCCATGGTTTTATACTCGAATGCTTAAGAGATTTAAAGTCTATCAAATGCCAAAGATGGTGGTTCATGTTTTACAATTACATTTACTTGTTGCAATGTGCATTTGAATGTGTATAGATATGGAGTTTTATGTGGAAGAATCAAGTTAAGGAGAACTCAATTTTTGATACATAAACTAACTTGATGTTTGTGTTTTTACAGGTTCAAGGATGGTTTTTAAACCCTCTCATGTCAAGTGGATGATGGTAACATCTAACCATTTGTTTTGTTTGATTTGAGTAGGGTTTGCAGTGTCTTTCCAACCATTTCTGGCATGGGTCGACCCATGGGGTCGACCCCCAAGTGTTCTGTCTGGACAGAACACATTTTAGTGACCCAGTGTGCAGGGGTCGACCCATGGGGTCGACCCACACTGCATGGGCCGACCCCATGGGTCGACCCCTGGGTTATGGGTCTTTGTTTTGCTTCTGCCCGTCCTCTGGTTGTCCAGGGGTTGACCCATAGGGTCGACCCATTCCGGCACGGGATTTGCGAACCCGATTAAAACCCATTGAAAACTATTCTAAACTTTACCAAAACACCCCCCATTAGTTACTAATCATGTTTAGGTGTTTCTAACACACTTTGGGAGGGTTTTATGTGTCTTTTCCCCACCCCTCTATATATATCATTGTGAACTCCGAGTTTGACACGAGAGAACCCTAATGTGCTATCTTTCTCTTATCTTGTAGGTGAAGAAAGGGGGAAAAGGAAGGAGGGGCTATTGCAAGGTGGATTTCATCTCCAATAAAGCATTTCTGGAGATTGTGGAAGAATAGAAAGAAGAGCGGATCGACGAGAGGATCAAGAGGAAGCTTGAATCACCGTCATCCGACCTCCCTCCGAACCGGGAATCAAAGAAGATCATTTTCAGCCCTTTCTACATATGGGGATTCATTTCTTCACTCTTTTCCTATCTATTCCAGTCATTTACTCTTCGTCTATGAGCATGTATTGAACATATCATTTATTTCTGAACTTTAACTCTGTGTGTGGTGAACCGTCTGCGTACGGTTGTGATCATATCTTGCCGCGAGTGTTGCGGTGTCTGTATGTGTGGATTGATCCCATTGTTGGATCGTTGTGGAGACGAAGCCTCCGTGTGTGTTGGAGTATATTCTTCGTGTGCTTCGTTGTGAAGCAAGTGAAGCCTCACCGGTTCGGTGAGGGGTGGACGTAGGGAGCCCGTCGTGGTCCCACCACCTTAAAATCCCCGTGTCCAGTGGTTGCTTGCTTGTTCATTTTCCTTGTTCCAGCACATTCGAGTGTGCTCGGAGAGGTTGAGTGAACTATATTTATTTCTGTTCAACTTGCTTTTCATCAATCTCATTAATACTACATATTGTTTAAAATCTGTAATTTCGTGTGGGTGACAATTCAACCCCCCCCCTTCTTGTCTGCGTATATTGTTATCTGGGCCATCAAGAACTGGCGAAATTTAAATTGGATACTCAGTTTGGGCCAGCGCTCTAAAGTGCATTTTGTTAATGCACTTAGTTTAAAATTAAAGAAGTCAGGTTCGGGGGTCTAAAATCTGAAATATCGGTCTGATTAGCATGCCGATTGTTTCAACACGACCTGGGAGATGAAAGTGACTTGTAAGAACTGACGGAATCCAAATCGGATATCTGGTTTGGGCCCGACGCTCAAAAGTGCATTATATAAATGTAATTAATTTAAAAGACAGATAACTAGGGGTTGGGGGGTCTAAAATCTAAAATACATGTCTGATCGACATGCTGATCATTCCAACACGACCTGGGAGGTAAAAGTGACTTGTGAGAATTGGCAGAATCCAAATCGGATACTCGGTTTGAGACCAGCGCTCAAAAGTGCATTTTGTAAATGCACTTAGTTGAAAATGAAAGAAGTCAGGTTTGGGGGTCTAAAATTTGAAATACCGGTCAGATCAGCGTGCCGATCATTCCAACATGATTTGGGAGATGAAAGGGACTTGTAAGAACTGACAGAATCCAAATCGGATATCTGGTTTGGGCCCCACGCTCAAAAGTGCATTATCTAAATGTAATTAATTTAAATGACAGATAACTGGGGGTTGGGGGGTCTAAAATCTAAAATACCTGTCTGATCGACATACCGATCATTCCAACACGACCTGGGAGGTAAAAGTGACTTATGAGAACTAGCGGAATCCAAATCGGATACTCGGTTTGGGCCCAGCGCTCAAAAGTGAATTCTTTAAATGTAATTAATTTAAAAGATAAATAACTAGGGGTTGGGGGGTCTAAAATCTGAAATACCTATCTGATCCACATGACGATCATTCCAACACGACATGGGAGGTAAAAGTGACTTATGAGAACTGGCGGAATCCAAATCGGATACTTGGTTTGGGCCAAACGCTCAAAAGTGCATTCTCTAAATGTAATTAATTTAAAAGACATATAACTAGGGGTTGGAGGGTCTAAAATCTGAAATACCTATCTGATCGACATGTCGAACATTCCAACACAACCTGGGAGGTAAAAGTGACTTATGAGAACTGGCCGAATCCAAATCAGATACTCGGTTTGGGCCCAGCGCTCAAAAGTGCATTATGTAAATGCACTTAGTTAAAAATTAAAGAAGTTAGGTTTGGGGATCTAAAATCTGAAATACAGGTCTGATTGGCATGCCGATCATTCCAACACGACCTGGGAGATGAAAGTGACCTGTCAGAATTGACGGATTTCAATTCGGATACCCGGTTTGAGCTCGACGCTCAGAATTACACTCTCCAAATGTAATTAATTTAAAATACTGATGAGAGCTAGGTTAGTTGGTCTATAAAATCTATGCAGTTATCGATTTGATATTATGTTTGATTTGAATTTATGCAATCTAATAAAATATTTAATTTATCTTTGCACTAATTTTTTTATCTATGAATGAATGTTATTATTTTTTTAATATAGGAGGATCCTTCTGCGAGCGGCGACAGAGGAGATGAGCAGGGTGGGGAGGATGAGGATATGGACGATCTGGAGGAGGATATTTGTTGAGTTTCTTATGTGTTTTATTTTCTGTACGTTTGTTTGATTGTGATATTTGATGTATTTTTAATTAAATAGGTTTTTTTGTAAATTTTTTTATAATTTTTAAAAAAAGTAATAAAAGTATTTCGGACGGATTTTGAGACGGATCCGTCTGAAATTTACGACGGAAATAGAGACGTGCCTCACCCCATCTGAAACTCATGTTTTTTATATAAAATTTTAAAAAAGTTTTAGACGGATGTTATGACGGATCCGTCTGAAATTTACGATGGAAATAACAATGGAATAGTTATGTCTGAAAGTTCAGACGAATTTTGGGACGGTATTTCAGACGAAATATTTACGATGACATTCCAAACGGAAACTTTATGTCTGAAATTTAAGATGGAATTTCGGACGGAATAGTATCTGTCTGAAATTTGTGACTAGGAATATAAGACGGCCATATTCCGTCCCAAATCCGTTTGTAAGCCATCGCAAAACCATTTTCCGATGGATTTGCGACGGAATGATGTCGTCACAAACTCTGCCTTTTATTGTAGTGTTTCCAGCGGGCTTTAAGTGTTCCGCTTTAACTTGTTGACAAGTGAGGCAGTGAGATACAAAGTTCGCCACTTCTCTCTTCATATTGGGACACCAGAAATTTCTTTTTAAGTCTTGGTACATCTTGGTAGCACCAGGGAGAATAGCATACCTCATTTTGTGGGCTTCTTCCATAATTAGCTTCTTCGTCTCCTCATGATCTGGTACACAGATCCGACCTCGGAATAGTTGTTAGGGTGCAAGGCCCGGATACAGAGGGGGGGTGAATGTATCCCTCTTCAAATATTGCCTAATTAAAACTCTAAAGCTCAAATATGCGGAATTAAAGACTGTTGCAGAAATATAATGAGAATACTTAGAAGGATCAAAGCAAGACAACTATTCTATTAACCCTCACACGATCCTAAGCAAGCATCTAATGAGCGCAACAATGAAAATAACACATAAGGAAATCAAACCACAAGTGAACACCAGGATTTTTAGGTGGTTCGGTCCACAGACCTACGTCCACCCCTCACTCCAAACCGGAGTGAGGCTTCCACTACCAAGGCTAGAACAGCAGACTCAGTCTGTAACAATTGCTGCCAAACAGCTTGACCAGGGGAACATCCTCCCCTCTTCCTCCCAACCGGAGGGAACCACTAGTGACACACAGTCACTAGCAAACCAGAGACCGAGGTCTCTCTTCCTCCACCCAAGAGGGAACCCACAAGCGACACCCAGCCGCTTGCAACTGGAGGACCAATCCTCCCTTCCTCCAAACCGGATGGGAACCCAGAGACCCAAGTCTCTCTTCCTCTGAAACCCAGAGGGAAATCGCTAGTAACACCAGTCACTAGCAACCTGGAGACTCCAAGTCTCCCTTCTCCTGATAACACAGAAGGACCACCGACCTTACTAGAGAATCGAAAGAAACACAATGGAAATGTAAACAAAGATAAGAAAGGAAAAATACAGCAATTAGAAAGCTGGAAATATAGACCACAAAGATGTAGCTCGCCAAGGAGCAATCTGGCATGGATTTGATCCAAATGCCAGAAGAACGAAATCTTCTTCTTCTCTTCCTCTTTGACTCTCTGCCTCTCTCTTCCTGCAAGCTCTCTTTTCTCTTTTTCTTCTTAAGTTGGATCTCTCGATCTCTCTTCTACTCTCTGGCTCACTCTTCTTCTTTCTTCTTTCTTCTTCTTCTGCTCACTACCTCTCTGCCTCTCTGCAGCTCTCTCCTTCTATCTCGATCACTCTCTTTCTCTCTTTATCAATCTTCTCCAGATGGGGGAGGCTTCTAGCAGCAGTAATTAGGGCGTTGTCCTCGGATCACATGCCAGGTGCCAACCTCGGATCACGTGCCCTTCATAGGCTTCACTAACAGTACCTGTCACACAGTCATAAGAAACTAATCAGAAGGATGTACAGACTTGCTGGGTAACTGAAGACCACCGTGTACAGACTTAGTGTGAAGGATAGAATGTATAGACTTAGAAATAAGGAGTGTACAGACTTTAGCTTGAAGAACGTTCAGCCTTTGAGTGCTGAAGAGTGTACAGACTTGCTGAAGAGTGTTCAGCCTTTGAGTGCTAAAGTGTGTACAGACTTGCTGAAGAGTGTTCAGCCTTTGAGTGCTGAAGTGTGTACAGACTTGTTTGATCGTGCATGCTACAATGTGTAGACTTGTGTTTGTGGAGAAGACAATGTATAGACTTATGAACTGATGCAGACACATGCTGTATAGACTTTGGAAGACGAAGCATGCACAGGCCAGCGATGTACAGACTTTGCCAATGTGAGACACTGTACAGACTTTGATGCCCACATGCAATGTATGGACTTGTGTGTGCAGGGTAGACAATGTATGGACTTGCAGCGCGTGCAGGGCAGGCAATGTATAGACTTGAGAAGAACGATGCATGAACAAGCCATAGCAAGTGTATAGACTTAGAAAGCATGAGACAGCAGTGTACAGACTTTGTGATGCACAAGCCTAACCAATGTATAGACTTTGAAGTAAAAGCTGGAGTTACACAAACAATGTATAGACTTCACGATGCACAGGTTGGAGTTAAGCGAATGATGTATAGACTTACCCCTTGAAGAGTGTACAGACATTGAAGATGTGAGCGAGACAATGTATAGACTTGGCCCTTGAAGAATGTACAGACTTTGAATGCTTGAAGCCCACGATGTATAGACTTTGAAGCATGTGAACACGGGGACAATGTACAGACTTTACTTCGTGCTAGCTACAGGACAATGTCTAGACTTGATGCAGCTTCAAGGCAACCATGTGCAGACCTTACCGATGTATAGACTTGGTGTTCTGAACGTAGGTAAAGGTAAGGAATGTATAGACTTGATGAATGGCTTGCTAGCTACAGGACAATGTATAGACTTGGAAGGTTCAGCGGTGGATGTACAGACTTCACCGATGTATAGACTTGGAAGGTTCAGCGGTGGATGTACAGACTTCACCAATGTACAGACTTAGCAAGCCCCAGGCCGATGTATAGACTTGCAGAACAAACGATGCACATATGCCATGAATGTATAGACTTTGAATAAGAAGCCAGGCAAACGATGTGTAGACTTGGCCAATGTATAGACTTGAATGCTCCATGCACAAAGACACTGAGTGAGACGATGTATAGACTTGACAATGCATGGACTATGCACATAGACGCTAAGAGAGACGATGTATAGACTTGAAAGATGCAGACTTGTGCAAACTCTGTACAGACTCTGCGTGCCTGAAACAGGGTAATGTATAGACTTGCCACCAATGCAGTGTATAGACTTGATCTCAAGGAATGGTTGTACAGACTTTAAGCGATGTATAGACTTGGTGAGCGCCAAGCGATGTACAGACTTGGTGAGCGCCAAGCGATGTACAGACTTCAATGACTCATGCAACCAGACACATGATAGCACAGACAATGTACAGACTTAGTGCAAATAGGATGTGCAGACTTGTGGCATGCAATGTCTAGACTTGATATGAAGGAATGCACAATGTCTAGACTTGATATGAAGCAATGCACTGGCTGTACATACTTGAAGTAATGCATGCAGGAGACGATGTACAGACTTGGTCTTGCGACCAGGGGCTGTACAGACTTGATGTGCAGACTATGTGTGTGTATGCAAGATAATGTGTGTGTGTGCTGTACAGACTTAAATGCATGCACAGAACAGTTTATGCATATCAGCTAAAACATCATCAAAGATCTGAGAGTAGACAGAGCATTACCTGATCTGAGCATTGACCTTACCTGTCATGATTTGACTTTGACTTGGGTTGACTTCATGACCTGTGAGTCATCCTTAAACATGTTCTGACAGTTTCTCATAATGCAACAGGATTATATCATCAAGAATGTAAACATAATGAGGCATAATATCTGTCATCATCAAAACTCCAGAACCACAGGGGACACATCAATCTCCCCCTTTTTGATGATGGCAATATTATGAGTCATTGCAATAGATTCATCATGAGTCATTACAATAGATTCATCATGATGATTATGAAATACCATATAACATGCACCACAGATATGACAGAGTACATGAACATGCACCATAGAATAGCTCAGTCAGAAGTGAGCATGTAAAACACCATGTGATGCAAGTGTTGATTGATGCAAATGATGACTCACAAAAGTTCTCCCCCTTTGACAACATCAAAAAGAATGGAATGTTCATTGACTGTTGAAGGAGCTATTATGCAATGCTGTGAGTTACAGCCATCAAAAACTCCCCCTGACAAGATATTCTCCTGAATGAACATTGAACCACAGGGACATGCAAGAATTCTCCCCCTTAGATGGACAGTGATTGGAATGAAGCTCAGGACATAAAGAAGTCAACAGTCAAGTCTGAAATAATTGAGTCCAATGTGAGAAAGGAAGCATTTAGAATGAATGAGAAAGGTTTTCAATGGGATATCAATTTCATAAATCTGATTAAACAGGTATTTCAGACTCTTCTATTATAGAGATTTATGAATGATCTTCATTGACAAGTCAGATCAGAATATGATGTATGCAATGCTTGTTCATAAGCTTTCTGTACTCATATCTGAAATCAGTTTTAATAAAAGTGAACCTTGCTTTCATATTGACAGTCTTGTTTAATCTTCTTCTTTCTTACTCACTCAATTTCAAAGATTCATTTAAGAGATGCAATCAATAGTAATGAAGTTAAACACATAAGAAATCATTTGTTTCTGTCAAGGCTTTCAATAGAATATATCTTTTGCACACATTTTCAAATGATACACTAGATCAGCAACAATTTTTATAACATTCTTCATGAGCACTTGAGTTTAGTACACCCTTGTAACTAGAGGATACACGTTGTTTAGACGCCAGTATCCCTAAGCACTTGGAAGGACTAACTGTCATGCTTCATAGGAACAGAGATTGCATTTATACTTTATGACACACTACAAATCATTTCTTAGATGAGTGAGATGTATTTCTCAGTGTGCATGCCATTGCTCTGCCAGATTATCAATCATTCTTAAGCAGAGTTAACTATGGCACCTCATGACACAGTCCTTTGGACATGGTTTCTCAGTGACCAAAGTCATTGCTCTGGCAGGATTTACCCTTAGACATGTTCCATATTCTCATATGTTTAAAAGTCAATACTAATTTCATACATATCAATCAAGGAATATCATGATTTCAGAATTTTCAGAAATCAGAAGAGTTTAAAAAATACAACATGAAAATGTGGGTTAAAGTTTATTAAGACTAACTCAGATATTTTCAAGATATGTTCATAAGCAAACACAAGACATACATGAAACTTCAACCGGCTGAAAGAATCAGACATTCATAGTCTTATATAATAGAAGATTCCTCTTTAAGTTGTTTTCAGATTTATGATCAGGATATGCACAGAGAAAACTTTTTGAATTTTCAAAGAAGGCAGAATCAATTTAAGGAGCAGCCAATTCAACAGATACCAATGGATAGGGTGAGTAAAAATGGCTGATAATAGTTGAAGCACGAAGCTGAAATGTGTTGCATTTCACATTCATCATAGGGATTTAAGCAAGATAGCAGTTCAAACTGAAAATGGGAAGTTCAGTTGATAGACATGAGCAAGATAGACAGTTATGTGATTTCAATAACATGAATAATGCTCCCCCTAAATGTATGCATGAGCTAGCACTCAAGGTGTCGACACTTCTAGCCAATAAATGTAAGTGCAGTGAGTTGACAGTGTTGTGCCCCTTAGGCACAAGCATGTGCTATGTTGATTTGATGATAGCAATGCTGTTTTGTTTTGATGATTTCAACACAATGAGTGCTTTGGATATTGTTTAGACAGTGTCATGAAATGTCCTTTATATGATGATGGCATGTTATGATGATGGCATGTTGATTTGAATGCATATCACTCATTATGTTCTGTGGAGAATGCATGAGATGTTTATAACTGATATACTCTGTGGTGTATGCATATAACTGATATATTTCGTCAAGATTGCTTAGCTGAAGTGTGTACATTGCATTGCATTGGAAGTATGTACAACGGACTACGTTAGGCAAAGTCTGTACATCACTGTAGCTGCATCGTCTCATGCAGCGTCTCATTCAAGCATGTACAGCCAGTGCATTACATTAAGTCTATACATTTGCAATGTTCAAGCCTCAACACTCAAAGTCCACACACTGGACTGTAGCATACTCGAAGCCAAGTCTATACATCGAACTGTTCATGCTTTCATCGTGAAGTCTGTACATTGCATGACTTCCACCAAGTCTATACATTGGTAGGTGGCAAGTCTGTACATTGGCTTCACATTTGCTTCGAAGTCTGTACATTGAACTAATAGGTAAAGTATGTACATCGTTGCTTGCCAAAGTCTGTACATTGGCCTTCAAGACTTTCAAGTCTGTACAGCCTGATTTGTCGTTCAGAGTTCAAAGTCTATACATCGTGGGCTTCAGTTCTTCGAGTCTGTACATCCTTCAAGGGCCAAGTCCATACGCTGTCTCGCTCACATCTTCAAGGGTGATTGAGCATCGTGAAGTCTGATTGAGCACTGTGAAGTCTATTCAGTGGATGAGCATTGTAATGTCTATACATTGGTTAGGCTCGATCATGCAGCGTTCATTTCATGTCTATACACTGAGGATGCTGAAGGCCTTCAAGTGTATACACTCTCACGTTGTTCATACTTGCATATATACTGTTTTCAAGTGTATACACTCTACACACTTGGTCAACTAATGCATTTAACTTCAAGTCTATACACTGAGCTCGCATGAAGACTCAAAGTCTATACACTCACTCAGTGTTTACACTTGCTCATTTACTGCTTATAAAGTCTATACACTGCATTTTACACTATGAGTTATAAAGTCTATACACTATCTTCAGTTGATTTTGTTAATCGACTGAACTTCTCATTTGTCTTGCAGGTGTCTGGCACGTGATCCAAGGAGCTGAGATGCTGACACGTGGCAGAGCATATGCTATCTCTGGGGAGCAATCGCTGCTCCGGGGGAGCATCCTTCAGTGCCAGGGGAGCAATCGCTACTCCAGGGGAGCATATGCTATCTGGGTTCTAGCAGGGAAGCACATGCTGTCTCTGGAGGGCATTCATTGCCTCAGGAGAGCATCACTGTCGTCAGGAGGGCAGGCATTGCGGGCTCAAGGCATTTCGATGTCACTTGAGGTGTCGACCCGAAGTGTCGACACTAAGTGTCGACCTGGTTTTGGGAATGCATGAACCTGACTGATGGTGGGGGAGCATCTGCAGTCGCTGGAGGGCATACTTGGTCTCAGGAGAGCATCCGGGGGGACAGGCGAGCATGCGCGTCTGATGTATCCCGGAAGAGGATTTCTATTTATCAGGGGTATTATTGTCCTTAATGCCCTGACTAATGACGCCCTAATCTCCTAGGCATATCATCATTGTCAGGCTCTGTTCGTGAAGCTTAATGAAGGGCACGTGATCCGAGGCTGGAAGGGCAGAGAGAATCGTGACATGTGTGCTGAAGCTGGCTGAGAGACTGACACGTGGTCCAAGGTTTTTGGGCGGGAGATGTGGAGAGCACACGCCCTAGCTGCTGCTGCTGCTGCTATATATACCAACCTTCTTCCACAGAAGAAGATTGATCGAATTGGCGAGAGGTGAAGTCCATACAGAGAGCCACGATCCAGACAGAGAGGAGAAAAGAAGAGAAGAGCATAGAGTGAAAGAAGAGCAGAAGAAGAAGAGAAAGAAGAGGAAGAAGAGTGAAGAGAGCAGAAGAAGAGAAGAGAGAAAAGAGAGATAGAGAGCTATCGAGAGAAGAAGAAGAGAAAGAAGTAGAGGAGAGATAGTGAGATCGAGAGAGATCTGCATTCACTGGACCGTGTATCAAATCCAGGCCAGCCAGCTCTTAGGAGCCACATTCGTGCTTTCATTATTTACAGCTTTCAGTTAATGTTGCTATTTGTTTTCGTTTTCCTTTTATACCTTTATTCAAGCTGTTAGTCAGCATTTGCAGTGGAGGATTCCACTAGACGGCCAAGCTGTATTGCCCAGTGGTTTGCAGAGGTGCTGCCTCTGGACGGGTAAGCTGTAATCCCCAGCGGTTTGTAGTGGTGGATTCCACTGGACAGCAAGCTGTGTTGCTCAGCGGGTGAGGAGGATTCCTCAGACGGCAAGCTGTGTTGCCCAGTAGTTGTATGGCAAGCTGTGATGCCCAGCGGTTCAAGCTGTGAGTCAGCAGTAAGCCACACTCGGGTTGAGTGTGGGGTGGATGTAGGTCTGGAGGACCGAACCACCTAAAAATCCCGTGTGCATTGTGGTTTGTTTTGTCTATTTGTTCTTCCGCTAGATGATTGCATAGGGGTGCTCTAAGTATTTGGTTTCTGGTTGAGCAGAAGAGTTAATTAGTTTTCTTAGAGTGTTTTAATTTGTCTAGAGAGTGAAATCTTGTTTGAGCGAAATTTTAATTAGGCGAAAGGTCTTTAAAGGGCATATATTCATTCACCCCCCCCTCTGAATACATAGCACCGAACCCAACACTTGGTATCAGAGCGGGTCTCTGATCTATCAGATCTAACAATCTGTAGAGGATCCTGCTAGTGTTTGGTGCATTTCAGAGTGTGCTTTCTGTGCTCGTTGTTTAGTTTCACTGAGTTAGTGCTTTGCCGTGCTTATCTGGTTGTGGTGTTTTCTTGTCGATTGCTTTGTGCTTTGAGTCTGCTTGTTATCTGCTTTGATGGCTAATCCTCCGATATTCAGAGGTGATGACCTTGGCCCATGGCTGGAAAAGTTGCATCGATATGTAAGCACAACCGATCCTGACTTGTGGAAGGTAATAACTCACGGTCCATATAAACTATCGAAGGATAAATCCAAATGGACCAAGAAGGATAAGCTGAAAGACTCTGTCAATAATAGAGCTGTAGTTTTATTAAAAGAATCAATTGACAGATCTCTAATTGAATGCATTTCTTCTTGCAGGTCTGCCAAAGACATTTTGGAAAAACTAAAGCTAATCAGGAATCACAGCAAATGCTTGATGGCTGATCGGAGAAATGCTAATGATGAAACTTCATCCGAGGTAAGCTCTGAATCTGGAGAACTTCCAATTGATGACCTATGGAATATAAATGAGGAACTTAATAATAGATGTGAACAATTGAAATCTGAGAATAAGAGATTGAAAAAGAAATGTGATCAGATAACTTTGAAAGTTCCTTGTAAAAATTATCCAGATCTGAAACAATCTTATGATGCATGTATGTTAGATGTTTAGAATTTTCAGGAACAAAATGGTTCTCTAAAACTTGAAAATCAAACATGTCTGGACAAGATATCAGAACTTGAGAATCAGCTAAATGAGAAGAAAAATGAACATCTAAAAAGCATGCAAGAACTGACTCAAGTTAATTCGGAATTGGATAAACTGAAACTTGAGAATGAAGAATTTCAAAAGAAAATTGAAAATCTTATGGGTAGAATAAATGAAATCAATGGGAAGGCTTCACATTCTTCTTCTGCTGAATTAAAATGTGATATGTGCTCAGCTCTAAGAGAACGAAATGAGGATCTTTATAGTGAGAATGAATGGCTGAACAAATAAATAGTCTCACTTAAAGAGGATCACAAAAACTTGGTTGCTGAGAAAATTAATGTGGAAGAAAGAAAAGAGGAACTAATTGAAATATTGGAGCAAATGTCTGGAAGAGAGAGATGTGCTAATAATGAAATTCAGGATAAAAATCTTGAGGAAGAAAATACTGAATTAAAAGCTGAAGTTGAAAAATTGAAATGGTTAAATACTGGCATATCTAAAAAACTTCTCACCATAGAAAAGGGAAAAGCTGTTTGTAATGAAGAATCAAAAATTTTGAACAATCTTGAACAAGAAATTGAGAAGTACAAAACTGTAAACAAAGTTTTAAGCGAATGTGTAAATTACAGTGAACAGGAGATAGCCAGTTATGAGCTTCACATTGCTAGCTTGGAAGATAAAATTCATAATCTGGAAACTTTAGCAATTGAGTCTGCTAAGAGTGAAGAAAAAATGAAAGATGTTATGAAAAGTGAGAATAAGAACTCTAAAAGGGGGATAAGCTGTAATTCTGATGTCAAGAAAATCACTAGAAACCAGCTATACACTACCTTTGTGCATAGTTCTGTTGTAGTTGGTACCTCAAGTCAATCCCCAAAACAAAATAAAAATGAGAAATCATCTTCAAAACCTGTCTTTCAGTTCGAAGTTCAGAAAATTGAAAAGCAAACAAAACCTGTTGAGAATAATCAGAAATTGAAAAGAAAAAGTCAAACAAAGAAGGTAAAGAATAATTCTGGTTATACTCCGAAATTTATTAGCTCTGCTGAATCTGATGCTTCTTGTACTCATTCGCATGCATCTAAGAAATCATATGATGGAAACCATGCTCCTAGGAAATCTGATGCCTCTTGCTACTATTGTGGTAGGCATGGTCATTATATGGATGATTACAGTGTGATGAAAAGTGATGATATGATGCATGATAATTTTTTCTCAAATAATCATCACCACCCCAAAAGAAACATGTCTGCTTCAAACCAACACATCATTTGTTATAATTATAACAAACGTGGTCATAAAGCTGTTGAGTGTTGGTTTAGGCCTTCATGGGGTTTTAATGGCTCAAGAGGTAAGCACCCAAGGTGCTTCAAATGTGGGAGGCATGGCCACAAAGTCAAAAACTGCTGGCATGCTCAGGGAAGTAGAATTAATTCTAAATCTGTAAAATTTCCTGCTCCCAATGTGTTGATAAGAAGAAAATTGAATTCATGAAAAAGAATTGTTACTGTTTTGAATGTGGTAAGCTAGGCCACAAAGCTGCCAACTGTAGGTTGACTGAGTATGAAAAGAAAAATTTTCATGTCAATAAAAGAAATACTCATGCTCATACACATAATTTTCATACTCATGTGCATGCACATGGGCATCATGTTTCTGCTAACATGAAGAATAAAAACAAAAAGTCTGTGGCTTCATGTTATTATTGTGAAAATTTTGGACACTCTATGTCTGATTGTTTTCTAATGGAATTTGATGATGATGCTGCAAAAAGAATATTTAGAACACCTGTCAGGGTAAATGCAGGGCCGAAGACTGCTTGGGTCCCTGCAGGATCAAATTGATTGACATGCTGCAGGTGTGCCTTGGAAGCTGATGAATAAAGGGGTTTATGATCCAAGGCACTCAACAGAAAACCCCAGGATTCTATATTTCAGGTCAGTTCTGAACTTTGCTTTAAATTCATTAACTGAAATTGTTGAACTGTTTGCTTGATTTATGATGATCTCTTCATGTCTAGCTGATCAGTCTGCATTCCAGACTCAGCTATTGAATTCAATTCTGCATATCTGATGCTCTTCTCTTGCTATATGTTGAATTGAATTTGAATGCTTCTTTAGTGTATTCAGTTGATGCACTATATAGACTTTGTGTCAATGCATGTGTTTTGTGTCAGTGCAATGCATGCTTGTTGTTGAATGCATACTTGGACTGAATGTGAATGGTTCATTTAGTGTACACAGTCAATGCATGTGTCTTATGTCTGCATACATCATTTGCATGACTGTCATTGATGCTGTTCAATACATGTAGGACTGCTTTATGTTGCATTGTCTTGCATAACCCTGGTATATCAAATGGTATGTTACTAAAAGGCAGAAAAATCTGCTAGGAGGTTTCTACCATGTGTGAGATGGTCTTTGAGACCGGGTTCTCCGCCTAGTGCCATGGGTCCTGTCCTCATGAAGAACAGTGTACTGCATTATATTTTTTTAAAATCTGAAAAAGAATAAAAATGCTCATGACTTGGATGCATAAACCTGAATTGATTGCATACTTGTCTCATGTATCCTTGGTGCATAGGTTGCATGTAGAACAGTGTGTTGCATAACATATCTCTTACATCATGATGTCAGAGGGAGCTGAGATTTCTGTTCATTACATTGATTCCTTTTCACTTCTCATTGTTCCCATTCAAATGATTCATATTCTTTGACATCGGTTGCTCTTGAACCTTAATGCCAACTGCTATCTTTTCCCCATCATTTTCACTGAACAACAACAATTGTTTCTGGTTTAGTACATTGAGTTGTGATTATTGCAAGTGTTCACTTATAAGAATCACTCTTACAAATTGAAAGGAATTAAAGGTTTAACCTTTATAAATTGAAGAGTTAAGTGTCTGTACTTCAGAATTTGAGATAAAAGAAAACTCTTATAGCTCTTAATCTTTGTCTCATGGCTAAAATAGAAAAAGTTTTTTTTATGCCTAAATGTGTTGAACTGGAAATGTCTAGAACAGGTGAATAAGAGTATGTAATGATTTTTTAAACAATCACTCTAAAAGAAATAAGGGCAGCAGTAAATAAGATCATAAATGTAAAAGAGCTGAACATAGTGACAGAGCAATGGCTGATTGCATTGAGAAACTGTGAACTCCTCCAAAGAAGCAGGAGAATTCACATGTCATGAGTTGCTTCAGAATATCTCTGTTCATAAGGTCAAATCTATAGGGGGAGTCCTCACCAAGTAACTGAGGGTACTGACCTCTAATTAAGGTGTACCCTTAATGTCAAAAGTGAAGACTATTCCTTGTAGGTCTTGATCTGAAATAGATCTAGTAGTTTATGCCTAGTAACTGGGAGTACCTGCCTCTGATCAAGGTGTACACCTAATGTCAACAGCATAAATGCCACTGGTCTATTCACTTAGTTCAGGTTCAGAAATTGAAAAATGAAAATCAAACTGCTGTAACCCTTTGAAAATCAAAAGTCAATGAGTGAAAATTATTTTTATTAATACATATTCAAGTTGCCTTTCTTGAATTTCCTTGTTTAATCACAAAAGGGTATTATTTCTGACTTATCTATTAATACCATGTGCCCTAGATTCATTGCTATAAATGGAGTCTATAAACTCTTTTTCAGGGGACAGGTGTTATACTCTAGATTTATCACTGTTAAACCTAAATTTTTGTCAAAATTGTATGTTGCTGATTCTTTGTAGCAACCCTGATAAATGAATATTTATACTACAGAAGTAATACAGATAATAAGAAGAGGGTTAAATAGATGAAATAAAATAAGATACAAATAACGCCTCTTAGCAAGGCGTTAATTTAAAAAGAAACGCCTCTATCTACGGCGTGACTAAAGAAAGGACGCCCTCACCTGACAGCGTCAAATTTCAAACGTCAAAAAGGGCAAGGACAAGAAACGCCCTTTACTTGGGCGTGTTTTAAAAATAAGGAACGCCCTTATACAAGGCGCTTCTTAAGAAACGACCTGTACAAGGTCGTCAATTCAAGAATAGACGCCCTGACCAAAGTCGTTAATTCCATTCGAGTTCCGTTCGACACGGGAGCTTATCCAGGGAAAGATTAACCTAATCCAGTAAGTGTCTACTAGGGTAAGGACTCTATTAGGGATATATTACCCTCACACGAACACTAACTCTAATAGGATTTCCATAGCCTATAAATAATCTACTATCTAACCCTAAAACGCTATTTGGACGTTCGAACTGCAGGTGCGTGAAGAACATATGTTCTTCTTCTTCTTCTTCTTCTTCTTCTGATTCTTTTCCTTATGAACGTAGTATCTGAATAATTAATATTCTTCATTTCTTCTATTCTTGCAGGTTAAGAAGACTAACGGGTAAGTCTTCTTTCTTCTTCCCTTCTCCTCCTTTACCTCCTCTCCAGTTAATACGAAGCATGATCTCTTCGTTCTTCTGCCTCCAGGTTGACTGTTGAAGAAAACAATCAAATGAGTCAAGGTTCTTCATCTGCATACTGCTGCTATCAAGGGTATTAGAAGCTTCAGTGTGTTCTTATCACGTTAATCACGTGTCCCCTCTCCAGATATCAACCATTAAAGGTAGGTTTTCTCAAGTTACTGTAGCCCAAATAAAATTAATGCAAGATATATATATAAGCATGTCATGCATACGGTTTAATATGGTTTTGTTAAGTTTCTGCAATATTTTGAAAGAGACGCCCCTATCAAGGGCGCTAATTTACAAGACACGACCTTGCCCAGGTCGTCAATTTCATATTTGACGCCCTGTACACAGGCGTTAATTTCATGTAATGTTAATCAGCTATCTTAAGAACTGATTATCCACGAAAATCACATGTAATTAAATTGTTCATGTTTAAAAATCCATAAATATGAAATATCGAATGCATGACTCTCCCTGTGAAGTTCTTCCTGTCACGACTATATAAATACCATCCTGTACATCGATTATTGTGAAACTTCTGGCTGTTCGTGTCAATTACTGCAATTTCTTGAATTCACGACTTCGACAAGGTCGTTTTCCATGTGTTAACGCCCCATCAGAGGGCGTGAATTGAAAGGTAACGCCCCTTCATTGGGCGCGTTTCTGTTAAAATCCTGAACAATATATTCTGTAAAAATAGGAATTTAATGATTAACGCCCCTGTCAAGGGCGCGTTTTTGATAATTCCTAAAAATTAATTATATTCTGTCAAATATGTAAATAATAAGACGCCTTCTGGTGTAGTCGTCAAATCTTGAAGAAACGACCCTGACCAGGGCGCGTTTTAGATAAATTACTGAATTATTGAAAATTCTGCAAAATGGAAACATACGTAAACGCCCTTCTGTTAGGCGTTATTTACTTGAGAAATGACTTGGCATAAGTCGTTATTTTACTGTAAAAATGATTTTTATCCTGATTCTGTTAACCGATGGTTTCATATTATATAATCTATATATCGGCACTATTCTCCACTCCGTGAGTATAGTCCCACTTTTCACGTTGTTTCATCGATCACACTCAACTCTTATTGACATACAAGCTCTCCATTGGACATTCTGTTCCTTTGGACTAGCGAGTTAGTCATAGAGACCTCCGTAAGACTCCTCGTAGCCTTGGATTCCCTCAAGGCCGACTGAGCTGGTTGTACCCTAAAAACCCATTACACCATTGATGCCATGTCACTCTAAAGAAACATGGGATACCGGCCCTTATGATTATACAAAGAGTGTATCATAAGAAATTCTTAATGGGATGATGATATCATGCCATATCATGTCATTCTTGTAAACCTCAATTCTATGATAAGAATGAGGGTATCTTACCTTTGATATACTGTTCATGTGGACCTCAATTCTATATAAAGAATGTCCATATTGATTTGTCATGGTACCCAAGTTAAGGGAACCATATTCTACCTAGATTTTTATCGATATCGTGATTATACCGTTATTATCGCCATTCTATGTCCTTTGTCATATTTTGGACTCTATTCTATCAAAGTTGTCGTACGTGTCTACAAGCTTGATTATTGAAATTCTATGTTGGCTATAAACAAGAGTGGATGTCAAAACACATGATAAATGCCTGCGCATATAGGGCCCGATCTGGTCCTGGGAGGAGCACCCGAAAGTACTTGTGCCCATGGGAGTTAAAATGATAAGGTATCTGGCATTATACCGAGTACTTGACTTGCTTGATTGGACATTCCACACACATCTTGTACTTGAATCGTACTTGACTTGACATGAAATGCGTGGCCCGAAAAAGGGTAATTTACTTGCTTGATACATGATAGCCAAAGTTCTTGACATGACTTGTTAAACGTACTTGCTGGAATATCTTGAATAAACTTGTTATCTTGTTGAAAGTTCATGATTAGTCCATCTTATTTCCTTCATATTACATTCTCTCTATCTTGTCGTTTTATGCGAGCATGCACAGCCTTATTGCATTCATGAAAATGTAATTACTTAAACCCCTTGCTAGTACTTGAGATATAATTTCCTACTGAGCGTTCGCTCATCCCGTTTGTCCCTTTTTACTTTTCAGGTAAGTCCGACGACGATGGAAGTCAATCGGATGGGAATGGTCAAGAGTGAAAGTGATAGAGCTGCTCAAGTGTCATCTAGTCTTTTCTATAGTTTCTTGAGTCAACTATGTACTTTTCTTTTTATTAAACAGAGTATTGGATTTGTAATAGTCTATTATAAAGGAATAAAGGATTGGGTTATCTTACTATTTTACGCATCTCTGTCTTTGTGTCGAATACACGACCACTCTGATTGACATGATTGATATAGACACGTCGCGCACCTCCGGGTATCTTCTGCGCTCGGGGCGTGACAGTCTTTGTGGTATCAGAGCCTAAGGTATTCAATTCCTAGGAAAAAAAAAAAACCCAAGTCCAAGGATAAGTTTGAACCTTTCAACCAGTGAGATTGGGTAGAACCAAGGGTTGAGAGTCAATAAGTCTTTTAATAAGATCACAGTGATATAATACTAATGTAGCTATTGTAATTGTAGGATAATGGCTGCCGAACGTGCTCAATGGCGCAACATGCAGCGTACCTCCAAGGGATGACTCAAGTGCTACAACAGGTAGCACAAGGTGGTGCTCCACGAGCTGGAAGCTTACACCAAGCATTTAAGAACATGAATCCCCCGAAGTTCATGGGATCGACCGATCCGGACGATGCCGAGCATTGGGTTCGAGAAACCGAACGCATATTCCGTGTCATGCAATGCACGGATCAGGACAAAGTTCTATTAGCTACATTCCAGTTAGAGAAAGATGCTAGATGCTGGTGGGAGTCTATTGAAGCAACCATCGATCCTACTCAAGTAACATGGGAAGAATTTGTGGAATACTTCAATGCTAAATATTTCTCGGACCGAGTCCAAGAAAAGAAGGCTGCAGAATTCGCTGCATTGAAGCAACGATCTTTATCATTAGCAGATTATGAAGCTCAGTTCTCCAGGTTATCTAGATATGCTAAGCATCTTATTAGCACGGAGAAGATGAAAGCCCGTAGATTTCTTAATGGGCTTAGGCCCCACTACATTACTCAACTGGCGCCTATGGACATCCAAGTTTATTCCGAAATAGTGCGCCGAGCTCAATTACTTGAAGATGCCACGGAACTATCTGATAGGATCCGTGGGAAAGATAAGAAGGAGCAAGTCACAAGTTCGGGTTCTTTCAAACCCAACTTTAAGAAGAGGCCCAATAATGGAGGTTCATCCTCTCAAGATTTCAAGTTCAAAAAGACCAAGCCTTTATCTATCACAACTACCCCTTCTAATACAATATGCAAGCATTGTGACAAGGCTGGTCACAAGACCGAAGAATGCTGGAGGAAATTAGGAGCTTGTCTCCGTTGTGGGAGTCGCGAACATCGGATTCCCGATTGTCCATTAATGAATGACCAAGCCGGTGACGGTAAACGCCCGGTGACGAAGAATGCTCGTCTTCATGCAATCCAGGAGACCGAACCTGAAGAAGAAGGCGGATTAGTGGAAGGTACATTGAAAATTTGTTCCAAAAGTGCTTATGTCTTATTTGATACGGGTGCATCGCATTCCTTTATTTCTAAGAAGTTTGCCGACCCGTTACCGTTAGAACCAGAATGGATAAAAATAGTTCTAACTACTCCTCTGGGAAGTGAAAATGATATTACTCATCACTATCAAAACTGTGAGGTAATGGTTCAAGGTAGGAATTTACCTATAGATCTCATATGCCTCGATCTAAAGGAGTATGATGTTATACTGGGAGCGGACTGGTTATCCAAATACCATGCAACGGTTGATTGCCGCAATAGCCAAATTGCTTTCAAAGATTTTCAGAATTAGTCTTTACTCGCCCCAAGAGTCGGAGCAAATCCCCTCTTATTTCGGCTCTTCGAGCAAGCAAGCTCGTCAGGAAAGGATGTGTATCCTTCCTTGCATTTGTCACAGTTAAGGAAACAAAGGACACTAAGATAGAAGACATTCAGGTAGTGCAAGAATTTCCAGACGTATTTCCGGAAGATTTGCCGGGATTACCCCCTCAAAGAGAAGTGGCCTTCACCATTGACTTAGTCCCTGGTGCTGGTCCAGTTTCAAAGGCACCCTATAGAATGTCCCCTGCGGAACTCAAAGAATTGAAGGAGCAGTTGATGGAACTGATTCGAAAAGGGTTTATTAGACCAAGTACTTCCCCGTGGGGAGCACCAGTCTTATTTGTAAAGAAGAAGGATGGATCCATGAGATTGTGCATCGACTATCGACAGTTGAATTATCTTACTATCAAAAATAAGTATCCACTGCCGAGAATCGATGAGTTATTTGATCAAATTTCCGGATCCAAATATTTTTCCAAGATTGATCTCAGGTCGGGATATCATCAGTTAAGAATCAAGGATGATGACATTCATAAGACTGCATTCAGAAGCAGGTATGGCCATTACGAATTTGTTGTTATGCCTTTTGGACTAACCAATGCCCCTGCTGCCTTCATGCAGTTAATGAATAGCATATTCAGGCCTTACTTGGATCAATTCATAGTAGTCTTCATTGATGATATATTGATATATTCCAAGACTAAGGAAGAACATGAAGAGCATTTAAGGATCGCATTGCAAGTATTGAGGGAAAATCAATTATATGCAAAGCTCAGCAAATGTGAATTCTGGCTTGAAGAAGTGACTTTCCTCGGACATGTGATATCCAAGGATGGTCTATCTGTTGATCCATCAAAGGTAGAAGCTGTAAGAAACTGGGAAAAACCAACTAATGCAAGTGAGATCAGAAGTTTCTTAGGTCTTGCAGGCTATTATCGGCGATTCATCAAAGATTTCTCTAAGATCGCCGTACCACTTACAAGATTAACTCGCAAGGAGATCCGATATGAATGGAGTGAGGAATGTGAAAGAAGTTTCCAAACTCTCAAGGATCATCTCACTACAGCTCCGGTGTTAGCTCTACCAATAGAAGGAGAGAAATTCGAGGTTTACACAGATGCTTCTGGCATTGGCCTCGGATGTGTCCTAATGCAACAAGGAAAGGTCATAGCATACTCTTCACGTCAACTGAAGAAGCATGAGGAGAATTACCCCGTCCATGACTTAGAACTGGCCGCGGTGGTATTTGCCCTAAAGATATGGAGACACTACTTATATGGAGTGCAGTTTACTGTATACTCCGATCACAAGAGTCTCAAATATCTATTCTCACAAAAGGAGCTAAACATGAGACAAAGACGCTGGCTAGAATATCTCAAGGACTTCGACTTCAATATACAATACCATCCCGAAAAGGGTAATTATGTTGCTGATGCCCTTAGTCGAAAGCCGAGAGCAATGATAGCCAATTATATGATACAAGAATGGAGGTTGCTAGAACAATTCTCCGAGCTCAATATAAGCTTGGACAAGGAAGCCAAATGTGTCACCTTATCTCATGTAAGCATACAGTCAGATTTATTATCTGAGATACAAGCCCTTCAGGATGATGATCCTATATTAGTGGAAATCAAAGGCAGATTAGAAGGACAATCTGATTTTCAATTAGCTTCTGATGGAAGATTATTATTCAAAGGTAGAACTTGTATACCCGACTGTCCGGAATTAAAGAAGAAGATCTTAGATGAAGCTCACCGATCAAGGTACACTATTCATCCAGGATCAACCAAAATGTATCAAGATGTAAGGAGGAACTTTTGGTGGCCCAATATGAAAAGAGAAATCGCGGACTATGTATCACGCTGCCTCACATGCCAACAAGTCAAGGCGAACACCAAAAGCCTGCTGGAAAACTACATCCTCTAGATATTCCTAAGTGGAAGTGGGAGGATATTGGTATGGACTTCATCATGGGTTTGTCTAAATCTAAAGGAGGACATGATGGAATCTGGGTTATCATTGACCGATTAACTAAATCGGCACATTTCTTGCCAATAAAAAGCCGATGGTCGATTGATGTGCTAGCTGCACTATACATCAAAGAAATAGTCAGGTTACATGGAATTCCTGTCTCAATCGTGTCTGACAGAGATCCCCGTTTCACTTCTCATTTTTGGAAAGGATTACAACATTCGTTGGGAACAAGGCTCAACTTTAGTACTGCTTTTCACCCACAAATGGATGGTCAGACCGAGAGAGCTAATCAAGTTGTTGAAGATATGCTAAGAGCTTGCATCATTGACTTTGGTGGAAGCTGGCATGAACATTTGCCACTAGTGGAATTTGCATATAATAATAGCTACCAAGCTAGTATCCAAATGGCACCTTTCGAAGCTTTATATGGAAGGAGTTGCCGATCACCCTTATGCTGGAACGAAGTTGGAGAGAAACAACTATTAGGTCCAGACATGGTAAGGGATACAACTGAGAAGATACAAGTAATCAGAGAAAGATTTCAAGTTGCTCAGACCAGGCAAAAGGCTTATGCTGACACAAGAAGAAGAGATCTTGAATTCCAGGTTGGAGATCATGTATTTCTTAAAATATCGCCTGGACGTGGCATACGAAGATTTGGTGTTAAGGGCAAGCTTACGCCAAGATTCATCGGATCATTCGAGGTACTCGAAAGAGTTGGCGAGGTTGCTTATCGCATCGCGTTGCCTCCTCAATTGTCCGACGTGCACAATGTGTTTCACATATCTATGTTGAAGAAGTATGTGCACGATCCATCTCATATTATTGAACATGGAGATCTGGTGATCCAGAAAGATCTCACCTATGAACAGCAGCCTATGAAGATCTTAGATCGAGAAATACGAGCTCTAAGGAATAAGGTTATTCCCATGCTCAAGGTGCAATGGAATAAGAATCCTGAACACGAAGCGACATGGGAAACCGAGGATTCTATGAAGAAACGATTTCCCGAGTTATTCTAAGAGGTATATGTTCTACACTCTCCACATGTATATTTATATATATATTGAATTTGGGGACCAAATTCTTTTTAAGTGGGGGAGGGTGTAGCAACCCTGATAAATGAATATTTATACTACAGAAGTAATACAGATAATAAGAAGAGGGTTAAATAGATGAAATAAAACAAGATACAAATAACGCCTCTTAGCAAGGCGTTAATTTAAAAAGAAACGCCTCTATCTATGGCGTGACTAAAGAAAGGACGCCCTCACCTGACGGCGTCAAATTCCAAACGCCAAAAAGGGCAAGGACAAGAAACGCCCTTTACTTGGGCGTGTTTTAAAAATAAGGAACGCCCTTATACAAGGCGCTTCTTAAGAAACGACCTGTACAAGGTCGTCAATTCAAGAATAGACGCCCTGACCAAAGTCGTTAATTCCATTCGAGTTCCGTTCGACACGGGAGCTTATCCAGGGAAAGATTAACCTAATCCAGTAAGTGTCTACTAGGGTAAGGACTCTATTAGGGATATATTACCCTCACACGAACACTAACTCTAATAGGATTTCCATAGCCTATAAATATTCTACTATCTAACCCTAAAACGCTATTTGGACGTTCGAACTGCAGGTGCGTGAAGAACATATGTTCTTCTTCTTCTTCTTCTTCTTCTTCTGATTCTTTTCCTTATGAACGTAGTATCTGAAGAATTAATATTCTTCGTTTCTTCTATTCTTGGAGGTTAAGAAGACTAACGGGTAAGTCTTCTTTCTTCTTCCCTTCTCCTCCTTTACCTCCTCTCCAGTTAATACGAAGCATGATCTCTTCGTTCTTCTGCCTCCAGGTTGACTGTTGAAGAAAACAATCAACTGAGTCAAGGTTCTTCATCTGCATACTACTGCTATCAAGGGTATTAGAAGCTTCAGTGTGTTCTTATCACGTTAATCACGTGTCCCCTCTCCAGATATCAACCATTAAAGGTAGGTTTTCTCAAGTTACTGTAGCCCAAATGAAATTAATGCAAGATATATATATAAGCATGTCATGCATACGATTTAATATGGTTTTGTTAAGTTTCTGCAATATTTTGAAAGAGACGCCCCTATCAAGGGCGCTAATTTACAAGACACGACCCTGCCCAGGTCGTCAATTTCATATTTGACGCCCTGTACACAGGCGTTAATTTCATGTAATGTTAATCAGCTATCTTAAGAACTGATTATCCACGAAAATCACATGTAATTAAATTGTTCATGTTTAAAAATCCATAAATATGAAATATCGAATGCATGACTCTCCCTGTGAAGTTCTTCCTGTCACGACTATATAAATACCATCCTGTACATCGATTATTGTGAAACTTCTGGCTGTTCGTGTCAATTACTGCAATTTCTTGAATTCACGACTTCGACAAGGTCGTTTTCCATGTGTTAACGCCCCATCACAGGGCGTGAATTGAAAGGTAACGCCCCTTCATTGGGCGCGTTTCTGTTAAAATCCCGAACAATATATTCTGTAAAAATAGGAATTTAATGATTAACGCCCCTGTCAAGGGCGCGTTTTTGATAATTCCTGAAAATTAATTATATTCTGTCAAATATGTAAATAATAAGACGCCTTCTGGTGTAGTCGTCAAATCTTGAAGAAACGACCCTGACCAGGGCGCGTTTTAGATAAATTACTGAATTATTGAAAATTCTGCAAAATGGAAACATATGTAAACGCCCTTCTGTTAGGCGTTATTTACTTGAGAAACGACTTGGCATAAGTCGTTATTTTACTGTAAAAATGATTTTTATCCTGATTCTGTTAACCGATGGTTTCATATTATATAATCTATATATCGGCACTATTCTCCACTCCGTGAGTATAGTCCCACTTTTCACGTTGTTTCATCGATCACACTCAACTCTCATTGACATACAAGCTCTCCATTGGACATTCCGTTCCTTTGGACTAGCGAGTTAGTCATAGAGACCTCCGTAAGACTCCTCGTAGCCTTGGATTCCCTCAAGGCCGACTGAGCTGGTTGTACCCTAAAAACCCATTACACCATTGATGCCATGTCACTCTAAAGAAACATGGGATACCGGCCCTTATGATTATACAAAGAGTGTATCATAAGAAATTCTTAATGGGATGATGATATCATGCCATATCATGTCATTCTTGTAAACCTCAATTCTATGATAAGAATGAGGGTATCTTACCTTTGATATACTGTTCATGTGGACCTCAATTCTATATAAAGAATGTCCATATTGATTTGTCATGGTACCCAAGTTAAGGGAACCATATTCTACCTAGATTTTTATCGATATCGTGATTATACCGTTATTATCGCCATTCTATGTCCTTTGTCATATTTTGGACTCTATTCTATCAAAGTTGTCATACGTGTCTACAAGCTTGATTATTGAAATTCTATGTTGGCTATAAACAAGAGTGGATGTCAAAACACATGATAAATGCCTGCGCATATAGGGCCCGATCTGGTCCTGGGAGGAGCACCCGAAAGTACTTGTGCCCATGGGAGTTAAAATGATAAGGTATCTGGCATTATACCGAGTACTTGACTTGCTTGATTGGACATTCCACACACATCTTGTACTTGAAATCGTACTTGACTTGACATGAAATGCGTGGCCCGAAAAAGGGTAATTTACTTGCTTGATACATGATAGCCAAAGTTCTTGACATGACTTGTTAAACGTACTTGCTGGAATATCTTGAATAAACTTGTTATCTTGTTGAAAGTTCATGATTAGTCCATCTTATTTCCTTCATATTACATTCTCTCTATCTTGTCGTTTTATGCGAGCATGCACAGCCTTATTGCATTCATGAAAATGTAATTACTTAAACCCCTTGCTAGTACTTGAGATATAATTTCCTACTGAGCGTTCGCTCATCCCGTTTGTCCCTTTTTACTTTTCAGGTAAGTCCGACGACGATGGAAGTCAATCGGATGGGAATGGTCAAGAGTGAAAGTGATAGAGCTGTTCAAGTGTCATCTAGTCTTTTCTATAGTTTCTTGAGTCAACTATGTACTTTTCTTTTTATTAAACATAGTATTGGATTTGTAATAGTCTATTATAAAGGAATAAAGGATTGGGTTATCTTGCTATTTTGCGCATCTCTGTCTTTGTGTCGAATACACGACCACTCTGATTGACATGATTGATATAGACACGTCGCGCACCTCCGGGTATCTTCCGCGCTCGGGGCGTGACATTCTTATACTTTAACTACTGTTTATAATCAGGCTTATTTTCTGAACCAATGATTTAGCTGTTGTCTAGTGACCCTCCTACCTTCTCTACCTTTGAATTATCTGTTCATATTCCTTCTCAAAGGGGGAGCAATTATTTAAGGGGAGAAATAATTCAGGGGGAGTCATACCTTCAGGGGGAGTTTATTGCATGCATACTGCCATGTTGCACTCTTGTTTATACTATTTTTCTCTTTTTGATTATGTCAAAGGGGGAGAAAATTTTGTGTGTGACTCACTGTCACAGTGTGTTACCATCATCAAAAGGGGGGAGAATGTTGTGCCCCTTAGGCACAAGCATGTGCTATGTTGATTTGATGATAGCAATGCTGTTTTGTTTTGATGATTGCAACACAATGAGTGCTTTGGATATTGTTTAGACAGTGTCATGAAATGTCCTTTATATGATGATGGCATGTTATGATGATGGCATGTTGATTTGAATGCATATCACTCATTATGTTCTGTGGAGAATGCATGAGATGTTTATAACTGATATACTCTGTGGTGTATGCATATAACTGATATATTTCGTCAAGATTGCTTAGCTGAAGTGTGTACATTGCATTGCATTGGAAGTATGTACAACGGACTGCGTTAGGCAAAGTCTGTACATCACTGTAGCTGCATCGTCTCATGCAGCGTCTCATTCAAGCATGTACAGCTAGTGCATTACATTAAGTCTATACATTTGCACTGTTCATGCCTCAACACTCAAAGTCCACACACTGGACTGTAGCATACTCGAAGCCAAGTCTATACATCAGACTGTTCATGCTTTCATCGTGAAGTCTGTACATTGCATGACTTCCACCAAGTCTATACATTGGTAGGTGGCAAGTCTGTACATTGGCTTCACATTTGCTTCGAAGTCTGTACATTGAACTAATAGTTAAAGTCTGTACATCGTTGCTTGCCAAAGTCTGTACATTGGCCTTGAAGACTTTCAAGTCTGTACAGCCTGATTTGTCGTTCAGAGTTCAAAGTCTATACATCGTGGGCTTCAGTTCTTCGAGTCTGTACATCCTTCAAGGGCCAAGTCCATACACTATCTCGCTCACATCTTCAAGGGTGATTGAGCATCGTGAAGTCTGATTGAGCATCGTGAAGTCTGATTGAGCACTGTGAAGTCTATTCAGTGGATGAGCATTGTAATGTCTATACATTGGTTAGGCTCGATCATGTAGCGTTCATTTCATGTCTATACACTGAGGATGCTAAAGGCCTTCAAGTGTATACACTCTCACGTTGTTCATACTTGCATATATACTGTTTTCAAGTGTATACACTCTACACACTTGGTCAACTAATGCATTTAACTTCAAGTCTATACACTGAGCTCGCATGAAGACTCAAAGTCTATACACTCACTCAGTGTTTACACTTGCTCATTTGCTACTTATAAAGTCTATAAACTACATTTTACAGTATGAGCTATAAAGTCTATACACTGTCTTCAGTTGATTTTGTTAATCGACTGAACTCCTCATTTGTCTTGCAGGTGTGTGGCACGTGATCCAAGGAGCTGAGATGCTGACACGTGGCAGAGCATATGCTATCTCTGGGGAGCAATCGCTGCTCCAGGGGAGCATCCTTCAATGCCAGGGGAGCAATCGCTACTCCAGGGGAGCATATGCTGTCTGGGTTCTAGCAGGGAAGCACATGCTGTCTCTGGAGGGCATTCATTACCTTAAAAGAGCATCACTGTCGTCAGGAGGGCAGGCATTGCGGGCTCAAGGCATTTCGATGTCACTTCAGGTGTCGACCCGAAGTGTCGACCTGGTTTTAGGAATGCATGAACCTGACTGATGGTGGGGGAGCATCTACAGTCGCTGGAGGGCATACTCGGTCTCAGGAGAGCATCTAGGGGGACAGGCGAGCATGCGCGTCTGATGTATCCCGGAAGAGGATTTCTATTTATCAGGGGTATTATTGTCCTTAATGCCCTAACTAATGACGCCCTAATCTCCTAGGCATATCATCATTGTCAGGCTCTGTTCATGAAGCTTAATGAAGGGCACGTGATCCGAGGCTAGAAGGGCAGACAGGATTGTGACACGTGTGCTGAAGCTGGCTGAGAGACTGACACGTGGTCCAAGATTTTTGGGCGGGAGATGTGGAGAGCACACGCCCTAGCTGCTGCTGCCGCTGCTATATATACGAGCCTTCTTCCACAGAAGAAGATTGATCGAATTGGCGAGAGGTGAAGTCCATACAGAGAGCCACGATCCAGACAGAGAGGAGAAAAGAAGAGAAGAGCATAGAGTGAAAGAAGAGTAGAAGAAGAAGAGAAAGAAGAGGAAGAAGAGTGAAGAGAGCAGAAGAAGAGAAGAGAGAAAAGAGAGATAGAGAGCTATCGAGAGAAGAAGAAGAGAAAGAAGTAGAGGAGAGATAGTGATATCGATAGAGATCTGCATTCACTGGATAGTGGATCAAATCCAGGCCAGCCAGCTCTTAGGAGCCACATTCGTGCTTTCATTATTTACAGCTTTCAGTTGCTGTTGCTACTTGTTTTCGTTTTCCTTTTATACCTTTATTCAAGCTATTAGTCAGCATTTGCAGTGGAGGATTCCACTGGACGGCCAAGCTGTATTGCCCAGCGGTTTGCAGAGGTGCTGCCTCTGGACGGGTA
The DNA here is from genome assembly GCA_022559845.1 of Amorphophallus konjac. Classification (NCBI taxonomy): domain Eukaryota; kingdom Viridiplantae; phylum Streptophyta; class Magnoliopsida; order Alismatales; family Araceae; genus Amorphophallus; species Amorphophallus konjac. Next base: position 123,396,069 of record CM040122.1, on the reverse strand, counting down.
AGTTGTAATCCCCAGCGGTTTGCAGTGGTGGATTCCACTGGACAGCAAGCTGTGTTGCTCAACGGGCGAGGAGGATTCCTCGGACGACAAGCTATGTTGCCTAGCGGTTGTATGGCAAGCTGTGATGCCCAGCGGTTCAAGCTGTGAGTCAGCAGTAAGCCACACTCGGGTTGAGTGTGGGGTGGATGTAGGTCTGGAGGACCGAACCACCTAAAAACCCCATGTGCATTGTGGTTTGTTTTGTCTATTTGTGCTTCCGCTAGATGATTGCATAGGGGCGCTCTAAGTATTTGGTTTCTGGTTGAGCAGAAGAGTTAAGTAGTTTTCTTAGAGTGTTTTAATTTGTCTAGAGAGCGAAATCTTGTTTGAGCGAAATTTTAATTGGGCGAAAGGTCTTTAAAGGGCATATATTCATTCACCCCCCCTCTGAATACATAGCACCGAACCCAACAGACAGCATGTAATATATGCAATTACAAATGCATGTGCCTGTCAAATGTGCAGGTGAACATTTTTAAGCATGAGACATCGTCCAAGCAACAGATTTATTCAATTCAGCTATTCAGATTTTTCAGAATGCAATTTAAGAAATATCAACCAACCGCAATTGACATATGTATGCATCAAATGCAGACAACCTTTTAATCTCATGTATGCACAGATCACCTAGCAAGTGCATGATCAGAAAAGAATGCAAATGGCAGATGCAGTTATGGACATGTATGCATGAGATCTTAATTGACATATTAAGCATGATGTTCAGCTAAAAAAGAATTCAGGTGTACAAGCATTTAAACAGCAGAGTTGGGGTTTTACCAAACTTTGGATGCCTTGGTTTATTTGACCCCCTTTTATTCCTCTTCACCAAGGCATACCTGCAACGCACAGATCTCATTTTGTGTTTCTAGGTACCTAAGACTTCTTGGGTCCTACATTGTTAGTAACACCTCTGATTGGTGCTTTCCTCAACCTTTGGGCCTGTTTATCATCATTCATCATTAAAGCAGAATGATTCATGGAGTGCCCAAATATTCCACAGTAGTAGCATGAAGAAACAGATTTTAGGTTCCTTTTATGCACATCATTATGAACATGAATTTTATGTGCATTGGCATGGAAATTTCTGTTACTTGCATGAAATTTTGGTTTACCATTACCTGCCCACCAGCATTCCGAAGCTCGGTGGCCAAGTTTTCCACATTCAAAGCATGCAAGAATCTTTTATTTAAAAATAAATTTATTCCTACCAAAATCATTTCTATTTGCAGGGAATTTAGCATGTTTGAAATTCACATTCCTATCCTGGTTATGCCAACAGTCCTTGACTGTATGGCCATATTTTCCACAATGAGAGCAGATAGAGAAGGTTTTTCTATGAGAACCTAACCAGTATTGTGCAGCAACATGTCCTATTTTTTCACAATTATAACAATGAATTTTCTTTTCCTTAAAGACATGCTTTCTACCCTGATTGTTTTGTACAGCAACTAGGTCATCCTTTTCCATCAAATTACACTCATGCATCAGATGTCCAAGTTTATGACAGTAGTGACAGATCATTTTCTTTCTAGATGCATGTTAGTGTGTGTGAGGACTGTGATCAACATGCACTGAAGAATCCTTTTTATTTACTTTCTATTTTTTAGTCTCTTTCTGATTTTTGTACTGAGGTGAAGATGAGGTGGAAGACTTTTCTTATTCTGAACATTTAACAAAAACAGTTTTCAATTTGTCTTCATCAACCTTCTTAGCCTTCTTCATGACTAGATTGTAACCCAGTCCCTCCTTTTGAACATTCACATTCGCTCCAAGGAGCTTATTCAAATTGTCTCTTCCCTTAACAAATTTTGACAGGGAGTTTCTTAGATCTTCAATTTCTCTCTCCAAAGACACAATGTAGTCTTCACACGAAATGACTTGATTTTGCAATTCATCATTCAGACTCTTCAGAGTCTCATTTTCCTGTGTCAATTTGAATTCAATATTCACTTCATTTTCTTTCAAGATAGATTTCCCTTTTTCAATCGTCAGCCAATTTTCAGAGAAAATAATGTTAAGAACCATTAGCTTTTTGTTTTGTTCCATCAGATAAGTGTTTTCTTCAATCAGCTTATCTTGTAATTTATCAGTTTCCTTCTTCTGAGTCAGCAATGAATCATTTTATTCCTTCAAGGAAGTAATTAAGTTCTTCTGTATATTATCATCAGAGTCTAAGTCTTCAATCAATTCCTTCAAGAATGCACATTCATTGCAAGCAGATTTACCAGAACATATTGTTTGAGCCTGGAGTTTTTCACATTGTTTCTTAAGACATTCATTTTCAGATTTCAGAACAGCCAATTCAGAGCTAACACATTCAAATTCTTTCATCAATTTTTTATTCTGATTTTTATGCATATGGATATCAGACAAACAGGCATCATGAGATTGCTTCATGTTTGAACAATTTTCACATGGTGAACTTAAATTACCCCGATCACTTTTCTTTTTCAAGTTCTTGTATTGTTTTCTTAATTGTTCATGAGATTCAAGTAACTCAGCATATGCATTCTCCTAATCATCTAAAGAAAAATTATCGAAAGGATTTATCTCCTCATCATCATCCTCTTCTTCATTTTGGCTGCTGCCTTGATCGTTGCCACTTTGATTACTTCTGTTAGCCATCATGCAGCTGTCCTCATTAAACCTGTGAGCTAACTTCAGCTTATCCAGGATGTCTTTAGCAGACCTACAGTCATGGAACCAAGAATGTAAGGCTCTGTCAGTGGCTGCTTTCATCAGATTGAAGGCTGTCTGATTTTCTCCATCCTTTGATCTGTGGCTGTTGGTCCATTTGGACACTTTCTTTGGTAATGTGTGAGGACCTTGTGAAATTAACTTCCACAGATCAGGATTAACTGCATCAACATAATTGCACAGACTGACAAACCACACATTAAAATTAGAGCCGTTGAAAACCGGTGGATCACCCATGAAAACTGATCAGATAAATGCAACAGGAATAATGATGCACCAAAAGCTAGATAGCACCAAGACAGCAGGATCGAATTTGCAGGTCGCTGGACCTTCTATGCAGACAACCTGGCTCTGATACCAATTGTTAGGGTGCAAGGCCCGGATACAGAGGGGGGGTGAATGTATCCCTCTTTAAATATTGCCTAATTAAAACTCTAAAGCTCAGATATGCGGAATTAAAGACTGTTGCAGAAATATATTGAGAATACTTAGAAGGATCAAAGCAAGACAACTATTCTATTAACCCTCACACGATCCTAAGCAAGCATCTAATGAGCGCAATAATGAAAAGAACACATAAGGAAATCAAACCACAAGTGAACACCAGGATTTTTAGGTGGTTCGGTCCACAGACCTACGTCCACCCCTCACTCCAAACCGGAGTGAGGCTTCTACTAGCAAGGCTAGAACATCAGACTCAGTCTGCAACAATTGCTGCCAAACAGCTTGACCAGGGGAATAGCCTCCCCTCTTCCTCCCAACCGGAGGGAACCACTAGTGACACACAGTCACTAGCAAACCAGAGACCGAGGTCTCTCTTCCTCCACCTAGGAGGGAACCCACAAGCGACACCCAGCCGCTTGCAACTGGAGGACCAATCCTCCCTTCCTCCAAACCGGATGGGAACCCAGAGACCCAAGTCTCTCTTCCTCTGAAACCCAGAGGGAAACCGCTAGTAACACCAGTCACTAGCAACCCGGAGACTCCAAGTCTCCCTTCTCCTGATACCACAGGAGGACCACCGACCTCACTAGAGAATCGGAAGAAACACAATAGAAATGTAAACAAGACAAGAAAGGAAAAATACAGCAATCAGAAAGCTGGAAATGTAGACCACAAAGATGCAGCTCGCCAAGGAGCAATCTGGCATGGATTTGATCCAAATGCCAGAAGAATGAAATCTTCTTCTTCTCTTCCTCTTTGACTCTCTGCCTCTCTCCTTCTGCAAGCTCTCTTTTCTCTTTTTCTTCTTAAGCTGGATCTCTCGATCTCTCTTCTACTCTCTGGCTCACTCTTCTTATTTCTTCTTTCTTCTTCTTCTACTCACTGCCTCTCTGCCTCTCTACAGCTCTCTCCTTCTATCTCGATCACTCTCTTTCTCTCTTTATCAATCTTCTCCAGATGGGGGAGGCTTCGTATTTATAGCAGTAGCAATTAGGGCGTTGTCCTCGGATCACGTGTCAGGTGCCAACCTCGGATCACGTGCCCTTCATAGGCTTCACAAACAGTACCTGTCACACAGTCATAAGAAAATAATCAGAAGGATGTACAGACTTTCTGGGTAACTGAAGACCACCGTGTACAGACTTAGTGTGAAGGATAGAATGTATAGACTTAGAAATAAGGAGTGTACAGACTTTAGCTTGAAGAACGTTCAGCCTTTGAGTGCTGAAGAGTGTACAGACTTGCTGAAGAGTGTTCAGCCTTTGAGTGCTGAAGTGTGTACAGACTTGCTGAAGAGTGTTCAGCCTTTGAGTGCTGAAGTGTGTACAGACTTGTTTGATCGTGCATGCTACAATGTGTAGACTTGTGTTTGTGGAGAAGACAATGTATAGACTTATGAACTGATGCTGACACATGCTGTATAGACTTTGGAAGACGAACCATGCACAGGCCAGCGATGTACAGACTTTGCCAATGTGAGACACTGTACAGACTTTGATGCCCACATGCAATGTATGGACTTGTGTGTGCAGGGTAGACAATGTATGGACTTGCAGCGCGTGCACGGCAGGCAATGTATAGACTTGAGAAGAATGATGAATGAACAAACCATAGCAAGTGTATAGACTTAGAAAGCATGAGACAGCAGTGTACAGACTTTGTGATGCACAAGCCTAACCAATGTATAGACTTTGAAGTAAAAGCTGGAGTTACACAAACAATGTATAGACTTCACGATGCACATGTTGGAGTTAAGCGAACGATGTATAGACTTACCCCTTGAAGAGTGTACAGACATTGAAGATGTGAGCGAGACAATGTATAGACTTGGCCCTTGAAGAATGTACAGACTTTGAATGCTCGAAGCCCACGATGTATAGACTTTAAAGCATGTGAACACGGGGACAATGTACAGACTTTACTTCGTGCTAGCTACAGGACAATGTCTAGACTTGATGCAGCTTCAAGGCAACCATGTGCAGACCTTACCGATGTATAGACTTGGTGTTCTGAACGTAGGTAAAGGTAAGGAATGTATAGACTTGATGAATGGCTTGCTAGCTACAGGACAATGTATAGACTTGGAAGGTTCAGCGGTGGATGTACAGACTTCACCGATGTATAGACTTGGAAGGTTCAGCGGTGGATGTACAGACTTCACCGATGTACATACTTAGCAAGTCCCAGGCCGATGTATAGACTTGCAGAACAAACGATGCACATATGCCATGAATGTATAGACTTTGAATAAGAAGCCAGGCAAACGATGTGTAGACTTGGCCAATGTATAGACTTGAATGCTCCATGCACAAAGACACTGAGTGAGATGATGTATAGACTTGACAATGCATGGACTATGCACATAGACGCTAAGAGAGACGATGTATAGACTTGAAAGATGCAGACTTGTGCAAACTCTGTACAGACTCTGCGTGCCTGAAACAGGGCAATGTATAGACTTGCCACCAATGCAGTGTATAGACTTGATCTCAAGGAATGGCTGTACAGACTTTAAGCGATGTATAGACTTGGTGAGCGCCAAGCGATGTACAGACTTGGTGAGCGCCAAGCGATGTACAGACTTCAATGACTCATGCAACCAGACACGTGATAGCACAGACAATGTACAGACTTAGTGCAAACAGGATGTGCAGACTTGTGGCATGCAATGTCTAGACTTGATATGAAGGAATGCACAATGTCTAGACTTGATATGAAGCAATGCACTGGCTGTACATACTTGAAGTAATGCATGCAGGAGACGATGTACAGACTTGGTCTTGCGACTAGGGGCTGTACAGACTTGATGTTCAGACTATGTGTGTGTGTGCAAGACAATGTGTGTGTGTGCTATACAGACTTAAATGCATGCACAGAATAGTTTATGCATATCAGCTAAAACATCATCAAAGATCTGAGAGTAGACAGAGCATTACCTGATCTGAGCATTGACCTTACCTGTCATGATTTGACTTTGACTTGGGTTGACTTCATGACCTGTGAGTCATCCTTAAACCTGTTCTGACAGTTTCTCATAATGCAATAGGATTATATCATCAAGGATGTAAACATAATGAGGCATAATATCTGTCATCATCAAAACTCTAGAACCACAGGGGACACATCAATAGTAATCTTCCATCAGTTGTGATGGAGAATTCTGGTCGTTGATCAATATTAGCTTTGATCTCCACCAATATAGGGTCATTCTCTTGAAGTTTGACTAGATCTTCTATTAATGTAGGTTGTGACCTGATGTTGGCGATAATACACCTCTCGTTCTCCGTGTCAATATCTAGATTTAGCTGACCAAAATCTTCTATAAGGTTGGTCATACCTCTCCTCAGACTTGATAATGTTGCCAATGGTTTCTTGCTGAGAGCATCTGCTACAGCATTTGCCTTGCCAAGGTGCTATTGAATAGAAAAGTTGAAACCCTTTAAATCCTTCTGGGAGAAGAGATATTTTAGACTTTTGGGGTATGAGAATACAGTGAATTTCTCCCCATAAAAGTAATGTCGCCATATTTTCAAAGCGAAGATAACAACAGCTAGTTCTGGGTCATGCACCAGATAATTCTCCTCATGCCGCTTCAATTGCCCCGAAGCATAGCAAATAACTCTACCATGCTGCATTAAGACACAACCAAGGCCAATGCCTGATGCATCGGTATAGACTTCAAAATCACCATCGTCAACAGGCAGTGCTAATACAGGTGTTATGGTAAGATGTTCCTTGAGAGTCAAGAAACTCTCTTCACAATCCTTTGGCCATATAAAATGATTTTCTTTTCTTATAAGCCTGGTCAGAGGTACGGAGATCTTAGAGAAATCTTTTATGAACTGCCGGTAATAGCCAGCCAACCCAAGAAAACTCCTAATTTCAGATATAGTTGTCGGTTGGCTCCAATTCTTGACAACTTTGACCTTAGAAGGATCTACATCGATACCTTCCTTTGATATAATATGACCAAAGAATGAGACTTCCTTTAGCCAGAACTTACATTTGTTGAGCTTCGCATAGAGTTGATACTCTCTTAATATTTGCAAAGCTATTCTCAAGTCCTCTTCATGCTCTTCTCGGGTCTTGGAGTAAATAAGGATATCATTAATGAAGACGACCGCGAACCGGTCCAGATAAGGCCTGAAGACATTGTTCATGAGTTGAATAAAAGTTGCAGGAGTGTTGGTTAACCCAAACGGCATAACCATGAACTCATAGTGCCCATATCTGCTACAAAAAGTAGTCTTGGAAATATCTTCATCTTTAATCCACAGCTGATGGTAACTAGACCTGAGGTCTATTTTTGAGAAATATTCTGGACCAGAAATTTGATCAAACAGTTCATCAATATGCGACAGTGGGTATTTGTTCTTGATGGTGAGTTGATTTAACTGTCAGTAGTCGATATAAAGTTTGAGCGATCCATCTTTCTACATGACAAATAGAACCGGAGCACCCCAAGGGGATGTGCTGGGTCGAATAAAACCTTTCTCCAACAACTCTTGAAGTTACTTCTTCAACTCCTTAAGTTCTGTGGGAGACATCCTGTAAGGAGCTTTTGAAACATGTGCTGCTCTAGGGATAAGTTTAATGGAAAAGTTCACTTTCCTTGCGGGTGGTAAACCGATTAATTCGGAAGGGAAGACATCAGAGAATTCTCTTACGACAGGGATTTCTTTAAGGATAATTTCCTTGACTCGGTGATGATTACGGAAGCAAGGAAAGCTTCACAACTTTGAGAGATAAGCTTGCAGGCGTGATGAGAAGAAATAAGGATAGGATGCTTTCTATATTTGATGTCAAGGAAAAAGAATCTTGGAAGATCCGGTTTATGGAAATAAATCCGCCTATTGCGACAATTGATGTTGGCATAGTGGTCGCATAGCCAATCTACATCTAAAATGGCATCGTAGCCTTCCATGTCAAGGCATATGAGATTTTCTGGGAGATTATGACCCTCTATCATTACCTCATTATTTGGGTAGTGGGTTTTTAGTTCAGCTCCACAACCTAACGGTGTAGTAATAGCTAGGTCCGAAGGTAAAGGAACAGGTGGAGCTGGTAAAGTTATAGCAAAAGTGGTATAGATAAAAGAATGAGAAGCATCGGTATCAAATAATACAAAAGCAGGATGTGAATAAATTTGGACAGTACCTTCCATCAGAATATCATCCTTTGGGGTTTCGTTGTCCATTACCGCATTTAAACGAGCCTGCCGCCGACGTCCACCATCATTTTTAGAAGAATGCTCTTTCATAAGTGGGCAATCCGGCATGAGATGCTCCAACTGCCACATCGGAGACAAGCACTGAGCCGCTTCTAGCATTCTTTCGCCAAATGATGAACTTCTCACAAAAAGTGCAAGCCGTAATGACTTGCTTCTCTTCTTCTTTAACTTTCTTATTCTTGATGTTGTTGTTATCATTCCCATTACGGGACCTCTTCTTCTTGTCACGAGATTTATACGACCCCGTGATGCTGAATTTCTCCTCTTTCCTTCCTCGCCTATCATGTTTCCAGCTAGATTCTACTCCCTTACCCTTGAATTTCTCAACCTTCTCAAGGTCCTTTCACATAAGTGGGCTCGATGGATCATCTCCGTATATGTTCGGATATTTTGAGGCCCAAGTTGTTGAACAAAGACAGGTCTTAAATCATCCATAAAGTGATTAGCCTTCAAGAGCACCGTGCTGATAAGATGCGGAGCATACGGTGCTAGCCTTGAGAATTGAAGTTCATATTCCTCCACGGACATCATGCCTTTCCAAAGGGAGGCAAATTCCACAGCCTTCCTTTCTCGAACATGCTCTGAGAAATACTTTTCGCGGAAGAGCTCAAGGAACTCCTCCCAGGTAAGTTGAGCATTATGTAGATGGGTCGAGGTGGCTTTCAACCACGTACGGGCATCCTTATTAAGTTGGAAAGTGTCAAGAAGGACCTTCTCCTGGTCCGTGCAATGCATAATATTAAATATACAGTCCACTTCATCTATCCAGTTCTTGGCCTCATCAGGGTTGGACGAACTCGAGAACCGTGGAGGGTTCATACTCCGAAAGTTGCGATGAAGATCACCAATGCCCGCCCGCGTGCCAGCTTGAGCTACGGTCTGTAAGGCCTGGGTAAGACCCTGGACGGTTTGCTGCATAGCTTCCCAATTTGCACGGTTAGCAGCCATTTCCAAAGTAAGGTGCCTGAGAAAATAAACAACTAGTTATTTTCTTTGGAGTTATAGAGATTAACCTAAGGGTTAATTTCTAAATAAACTATCTCATCCCGGGGCTCTACCCAATCTCACATGGGTTCGAAAATTTCTTGCCTAGCTCGTAGGTGTGGGTCCTTAAACTTTGGACTTAACCTATCACTTGACATTTTCCTAGGACTTAAGCCTAGGCTTTGATACTAAAAAAAGTATGAACTTCGTGGATTTCACTCGTTTATAAAAAAAGTACTCCCAGCGCAATGCGACGCCAGAGTTTATCATACCTCATGGTTTACAATATATTTCCGACCATCTGCCAAGGGGGATAGCATGGAGCCCTTGGACACTGTCCGTGCCCGCTCTTGCATCTTCAAGTTATAAATCAAGCTACTTCCACGAAAAATATAAATGTAGGACAATAAGGTCAAGTTCAACAATAGTTTTATGGCAATAATACCAAGGTAAGAATGTACCAAAATGAAATCATGAGATCAAGGATGAATTATTTGGACATTAAGCTACAGAGGAATTTCGACAGCATAACGGTACATTTCCATAGTTCCACCATTCATTAATAACATATTTAATAAGGTGTTGGTCTCCAGATAATCAAAAGATCACCCAAGAACAAAGTATAATCAACCCTTGGGTCAAACCACGGGTTGGACAGCAAGATGATAGGATGCGGTCTCCGGGGGATCATTTTCTTGAGGTAGCAGTCAAGTCAAGACCGCTATCAGGTGAAGTCGACGCAGAATAAGGAACAGGTCGACGCAATGAATAAACTGGCAGAACGCGATCGCTCCAGGACCATTATCTGTAATTAGCGGTCACCTGATGGCCGTGTTCAACCCAGTCCACAGAAAATGCAAAATTTACGTACTGCTTTCTAGACTTTTGGGTTTTTATGGTATAACTAGCTCGGCGTCCTAGTGGGAATCCTAGGCTCACGGAGACTTACGGAGGTCTTGAAACAAGATCACCTAGTCTGACAGAAGGAATATCTAATGGAGAGGCTTTCAAGTTCAAAAGATGTTCCTATCAAGTGCAAGTGATCTAATAGTGTCGTACCGGAGTACGTGCTATATGTGAACTAATAAAACCGAAAAGAGATGAGAAGGGAACAATTTAAAAGTCATATGCCAACGTACACCCAAAACATGAAAATTCCTTTTAAATACAATGCTATATGATTTTGGGCAAGAAAATAACATACTTAAAAATAAGCTTAAAGCATGCCAACACACAGTATGAAATATGCCATAATCAGGAAGTATAATGTCTAGACTAAGGCATGCATAAAAATATTAATATAAAGGAAATGTACAGAGTTTAATCTGGTTACAGAAACCAGAAAGCGGTCAGTCGAGGACCGCCACTTGAAGGCAGTGGTCTCTGCTAGACCGCCTTCTATCTGCAATAGATAGAGACGAATCCATGTTTGTAGGACCTATACTAGGGCAATTAATGCATGAAAATCGAGTATAACAGAAAGAATAGATAGAGTAGCATGCTTAGGACAAGATTATGGCATGAAAAAGGCATGAGTTAGTTCAAAGTTCTTATTTTTTTGTTAAGGGGGCAGGGATGGCATGCAGTGAAATACATGATTGTGCAGTCATAGAAAAACACTAAATACTCCGTGTATAGTGCATGCAATCACGAGGTAATAGAGGACTTTTGTTCCTAGCTTGATGTTTAAGCCAACATGATATAACCTACCTTTGGTAATGCCCCTAGACTGCGAATTTGTCACCAGAAGTACACCCTTGTTCCTGCGTGTCCTGCGTGGAACCAACAACTTCCAGACCTTCTAGCTTTTCGACTGCTTGTTCTCCTAGCACGGGATTTAGAAGGATGTTAGAAGATATAAAAGGGAACAAATAACCCTAAAGGAAGTACCTAAGAAGACGACGCCTTACCTTCGAACTATGCGATCCAAAATTAGGGTTCGTGCAGGACGAATCTGGGACCTATTTATAGAGTTTGGCTTAGGGTTGAGGGATTAGATCGAATTAGGAGTCCTTATTGGGGTTAGAATCGATCCCTAAGAGTCCAAGTCTCCAATCCAGATCACATCGATCCCTGGCAATTTGGGTGGATAAAAATCCGATCTTTCTAGGGTTTATCACCTGCCGTTTACGGAACCAAGTAGCGGTCTGGTCTGGACCGCCATCTCCAGAAGGCGGTCACGTGATAGGCCGCGACTTGCCTAGGCCCCAAAATTTGAATTTTTGTCAAATTACTCCTATAATTATCCTCTGATTATCTATTTTAATTAGGAAAAAGTACCCTATTACGTTTCTAGGGTTGGGCTTAGGCCAAAAGGCTTACGTTTTAGGGTTTAAGGCCCATTTTAAGTGGACCTATTTCCTTTTAATATTTAGGCCCAAAATAAATTATTAATTAAGCCCATTAAGCCTTTAAACATATTAAATGCTTAATTTTATGCCTTTAATCCAAGAAAATTCCAGATAATTACCAGGTAACTACTAGGGGTGCTATAGTGTGTAGGCGAGACCTTGGGTGGCCGATTTTGATATACCTTTCCTCGGGCTGGATCTCGGTTAATAAGAGGTTTATGTTGGGACCGGAGTTGGTCTAGTGGTCTTATTGGTGTTCGGCTTGCCAGATATAAGAGTGTTCATGGCATGGAGCTGACGGAAATGTGGCAGCCGATTAAAATGACTATGTAAGTTAGTTGAGGCTCAGAGATAGATGTCCCTTGTGAAGGGCATGAGGTCAGTCAAAGGGCAGAAAAATTGATGTTTGGTTGTTCCGCGGAGCGTGGGAATTTTAATGGTGACAAGAATTCATGGCGCGGGTCACGTCTTCTCAATGTACAAGAATGTGGCGATGATGCCCATGGTTGAAGTCCCGGTGTAGCTGAGGTGATGACCGACTTGTATCCTTTTGTGTGTAATACTCACTCTGGAATCAGTGTGGATGGTGAAGGTGAAGCGAGAATGGTCCCCAAGAAGGGAGGTTTAAGCTGAAACTCTGGTAGCGTTGCCAGCTGAATAAGTCTTTCTTCCCTTGTGAGATGGTTGTTGCCTTAAATTCTGAGGATGAAATTTTTGTAAGGGGGGAGGACTGTAATGACTCGAGATCTTGGGATCAGGAATCCATGAGTTTTGGAGTGTTTCCGTGGGTCTCGGATCACGTTTTGTAATTAAATCAGAATTTTGGCTATCGGGCCCTCGGATCCCCGTATATGGTGAAACAATGTGTTTTCGGGCTCTGGGACAATGTGGGCGAGTTCTGTGTTTTCCGAGGATCATGGAGATGATTTTTCCCTTTTTTTCTATTTTTTAGATTTTTGAATCCCCAAAATATTTTTCTATTTAAACCCCTAAACCCCCTCTCACCCTCATTCTCTCATTTTCTCCCTCTCTCCTCTCGTTTCTCTCCCTCTCCCCACCCATGCTCTGGGTGGCCAACGGAGGAAGGCGTGGGCAAGGCAGCGGGTCACATCGGACGGTGAGTGGCAAGGATGGAGCGAGGAATGAGGTGGTGGCATGGCAGAGTTCATTCACGGATTTTTGAGCTTGGCATCGGTTCGAGGGGTGATTTCACGTGGAATCGGCATCCTCGACATGGGGAATTGTCGTATGAGGTAGGGGGACAGATGCCTAACCCGTGTATTTCATTTTCTAGCGATTTGTAGGCTGAGGGGAGGCTGAGAGTGGGTTTCCTTCCATGCCGGGCCAAAATAGTATGTTTTTGGGGTGAGTGATGGATTCATTGATTCGATTGTATTTTTATGGTTTGAATGAGACCCCTCGGTAGTTTAGAGGTTGGGAAATGATTCTCCCATATTTTTCCCATCACCCGGAGTGATTAGGGTGCGGTTTAGGACCCCTCGGAGGGGGTCCCGTTCGGACGTCGTCAGAATTGGTCGACTGAATGAGCATTTTGGTCGACTGGTTGCGCGTTCGCACGGAAGGGGCGGTCTACCCTGGTTCGATCGACCGACCCAGTGGATGGGTCGATCGACCCAGCCCAGTGGACGTCTGGCCATGGACCTGTTGACTGACTCACTAGGCCGGTCGACCGACCCAGTGGGCAGGTCGACCGACTCGAGATCTTTTTGCCCTTTTTGGCCACCGGTTAACCCGGTTGACACCCATTGGTCTACCTTTTACCCCGTGGATGTCTCGAACACCCCGTTAGCCTGAGTTCATGTTTTTGGGTGTCTGTGGAAGTCATGATACCTTGAATAATGTGCCCGTGTGGTTTGAGGGTCTGAGTGACCCCGTGTGTTCTGGACTTCTTTGTTATGTTAGCTTGAGTCACTGTGCCCCGTGTACGTGTGGGGGGTTGTTTCCACATAGTGTTTGTTCCCTTGAAAGGTGGTTTTCGTATTGGCCATGAGTATGACAGTGGCCGTGAGTCCTATGACCCAGCCAGGTGCTGGGGTTTCTTTATTCACTCCAAGATTGGGGAGAACCCCGGCGGTAGTAGGCCACTCTAAGAGTCCTTTTGCACGTGGTTTCTGTATTCGAACTTTAGGTGACATGATGGCATGGAGCCGTACCGTACAATGGCCTTGGGATGAGTCGCGTGAGTCGCTGGCCGATGGTCTAGCTCGCTGTCATGTGTTTCGGTGGCACTAAGCTGCCTTGTGTTCTGAGATACTTACGTGGGGGCGTGTGCGTAGCCGACAATACTCCGGCGGTTTCCTCTCTATTGAGAGTTCCCACGTCGAGTGACTTCCCCCACTAGTTGTAGCTTGTCTAGGCACGCAGGTTCCGACCCACCTGAGAGTGGTGGAGAGCTGGACTTGGGAGAGACAGTTTAGGTTGGTTGTCGTAGGGCCTCCCACCATGGTGGCTCGAGTTCGGGCCTGGAGGAAAACTAGCTAGAGGGTCTGACGTGGCGTAGTCAGTCAGTGTGTGCACATGTGGTTGGGGACTACGGACGCGTGCTAACAAGCACGACCACTAGACCCTTGTCTTGTATTACTATGTACTGTGTCTTAGTTTCCACCTGGGGTGAGTAGGGAGACACCCGAAGCTGTAGACTAAGTCGTTAGTGGACACATCCGGCCTTGCTTCTAGTGGGCAGGTTCTCCCGTCGAGTGAGACATGACTCTTCTGACTCGAGGTTTTGATTTCCCGACAGCAATGTCGTCGTTCTTTGGGTGACTTTTGTGTACTTTTTTCAATAGAGTCATTGAGGTTTCACTGGTAGTCAGAGTAGTGTTCACGATGGCAAGATCGTGACCTTACCCATGGACCGCGTGGTCTGGGCTGTGGCCTTCGTCAGTGAGGACGGGCCTGCGTGACAGAGGTGTCGTGGTTCTTCTCCCAGTAGCATAACCATGGTTTCACTGTTGGTTCAGCGATTCTGACTGTGAGGTCGGGGTTCACTTTCCGTTGCCAGTAGCAGCAGCTTAGAGAGCTACGGTTCTACCGGCGTCTACTGCTACTATTGTTGTTGTTGTTACTGCTGCTATCACTGTTGTTTATCATCATTGTTTTGTGGTGGGGTTCTGCAGGATCCCTACTGAGCCAATGAGATGAGTCTCACCCCTTTTCTTTAAGGTGTAGTGGCTCCTCCTTGAGGTGCGTAGGAGTGGCATAGCGGTTCGTAGTTGCCAGCCTGCTAGAGCCAGGGCATGCCCGACGATTAAGTACGTTTTCTTCCCTGTAGACTGTACTTTTTGGGATGGACTCTATTTTTAATTTATCAATTGAAAATGTAATATATTCCATGTTATTTAAACAAGTAATTCTGTAGTTTATTTCTACATTATTTTGAATTCCAATGTACTTCCACAACACCCAAATCAACCCTTTCGAGCCTTCCGACTCGTGGATGGCGGTCCAAGATTCAAATAGTATATGGTATTTCCTAGTATCCGGATCTTGGGTCATTACAACCACCATCACAACCACAAGCTCAATGGAAGAGATTGCCGCTCAGGACCCCTAAGCAAAGATTGCATTTTTGTCAGCACATCATGATGCTTTTTCCTTATGGATGTTCAATTCAGGGTGAGTACCCAACCATTGATGTGTTCATTACTTTTGCTGGAAGGGTTAGTTGTCTGATCAATAATCTTAAATGGATGACTCTGGAGGTGACATTCTAGACCTTCTAATAGAAAAGGAAATTTTAGATGACATTCTCTTTACGAGACGACAGTTATACTCCAACCACATAGCCCGAGAATATTTAAACCATGTTCTAGAAACCCAAGAATGAGAACATGACTTATGTCAATATTTTCAAAGGTTTAATTTCTCGAAGCCCCAACTTATTCAAAACTATTTAAATGAAGAATTAGTAATCGAAGAAGCATAAGAAGAATAGTCTCCAGTAACTTCCTTAAAATAGTTAAGCACTATAATTGAAAAATATAGAAGTTGCCAAAAGAAAGCATCGGGATTCAGCCCAACACATGCAAACATGCAAAAGTAATCAACATCAAGACATCCGTACAAAGCATATTCTTTTTAAAAGGAAAAAGCAAGCATCTCACAGCTATATCTGTACAAAACGTCTTTTCTTTCTTTGTACAAAATGTCTTTTCTTTCGACAGCAAGCATCTTTTAGCTGGAAATACTAGACTTTGTATTTTAGACTTGGTAACTTTTATAGATTTCAAATTCAGACTTCACTTGTAACTTTCCTAGACTTCAAATCTGGACTTTATTTGTAAACTAATCAAGAGGTTATAACACCCGTGATGTCCTCAGGTTTGGGCATCGAAGTTTGCTGAAAACCAATCTCATTGTGAGTGTCTAGTGAGCCTTATACTTTGGAAGTCTAGAGGTGCAGCAGGATTGCTCGGACTATGTCTAGAGGTGCGACCACTGCCAAAGGTTTGACCACCTGATACACCAGCCGACCTCAACGCTCATATCACTCACCGAGCCTTACCCTTTCGCTCGATGGGGAATTGGCATCCTAGGCCCCTTCCCTACGGCCCAGGCGCAAAAGAAGTTTATCATCATCACCATTGACTACTTCATTAAGTGGATCGAGGTAGAGGCTTCTGCAAAAATAACAGAAGGTGTGATTTGGAGTTTTCTGTGGCGATCGATCATATGCCACTTTGTTATCCCCCGAGTGATAGTGAGCGATAATGACCAACATTTCAATTGCACTTATTTTAAAAATAAGTGTGTCAACCTACATATTTGTAACCACTTCACTTTGGTAGCCCACCCACAAGCTAACGGCTTGGTCAAGAATGCTAACAAGACCCTGCTTTAGGGATTAAAGACCAGGTTGGATAAGGCCAAGGGGAATTGGCTGGAGGAATTTCCTAGCGTGCTATGGTACTATACAACTCCACGAGCCTCCACGGGTGAAACCTCGTTCCAGTTGGTCTACGATACTGAGGCCATTATTTCACTTGAGATTAGCAGCCCTTCTCTTCAGGCCATTCATTTTCAGCCCGAGCCTAACGACAAGAAGCTACTGGAGAACCTCGACCTAGCAGATGAGATACGCGAGACCGCGAGAATCTACGTGATGGAGTACCAACGAAGCATGGGCCTGTTACTACAACACCCAAGTTCGAGATCGGTAGTTCCTCCCTAGAAACTTGGTCCTGAGAAAATTTGAGGCATCTTGACCACTAGAGGTGGTGGAGAAGCTGGCCCGCAATTGGGAAGGCCCCTACCGAGTGGTCGAGGCGCTCAGGAAGGGGGCATATAGGCTGGCAATGCTGGATGTGTTGTGCCCCTTATGCCTTGATGATATTGTGTAGTTTTGATGATAGCAAACACTATGAGTCATGTGAGATTAGAATATATAGATGTTATGCATGCAATCTCTACATACATGGTTCAATGCATAGTTTTATTTTTTAGTATACATAGTATGTGCATACTTTGTTTACACATTGAAAGTCGATGCGTGTTCATTGCATCTGTCGAGTCTATACATCGCTACATGCTATCAAGTCTGTACAACCTCCGTTGTTTCACTCGACCAAGTCAGTACACTCGACCAAGTCAGTGCAAGCACTATTCATCCATTAGCTCAGTTCGCAGCTAAGTCAGTATAGTCTGTGTTCTTCATGCATGTACATAGTCAGTGCATCTTTTTGCATCGTTTGTGCTTCACGCATACACATAGTCAGTGCATCTTTTTACATCGTTGTGCTTCACGCATACACATAGTCCGTGTAACTCTTGGTGCTGCAAGAACACAAGTCTGTACAACCCTTGTTGATACGAGCAGTTAAGTTCGTGCATAGTTTCATTGGGTCTGTGCATTATGCATTCATGTTTAAACTCTAGGCACAGCTAGTTGGTGCATTGTCTTGTTCCATGCACACAAAAGTATGTACACTTCTCGGTGGCATGCCTGAGCATTCTCTTCAATGTGCATACTTTCCTATATGCATATGTGCATCTTTCACTTCAAAGTCTGTACATTCTTCGACGGCATGTCTGTGCATCTTTTGTACCATGCACTCAAAGTCTGTACATTCTTCAGTAGCAAGTCGATACATCTCTTGCTCCATGAAAACAAAGTATGTACATTCTTCAGTAGCAAGTCGATGCATCTTTTGCTCCATGCACACAAAGTCTGTATATTCTCTGATGGCATGTCGTGCATTCATCTTCATTGTACATACTTTCTTATATACTGTATTATATGCATCAAGTCTGTACATGTCTCGATGCCATGTCCGTGCATTCATCCTCATTATACATACTTTCCTATATGCACACTGCATTATGTGCATCAAGTATGTACATGCTTAGATGAAATTTCGAACTAACTTAGTGCATCCTTTTCTCTTCTATTTCAGATCAATTCAAGTTGGTAACTAGTCTGACCTGACAGAATATCTGCTCGAGGAGCTTTAGAACGGCACGTTATCCAAGAATGGAGAAAGTGCCAGGATCGTGACACGTGTATTGCAGCAGGCTGAAATGCTGCCACGTGGTCAAGGCGCTAGGATGAGAATTCATGGAAGACACACGCCCACCTATCTGCTGCTGCTATAAAAGGAAGGTTTCTCCATCTAGAGAGGCAGTATCATGAAGTGTGGTGATTGTGAAATAGCCTTTGAAGAGCAGAAGTAGAAAGAGCCTGCACGATCCAGAGAAAAGAAAAAGAGAGAGAGAGAGAGTAGCAGAGAAGAAAAGAACCGAAGAAGAAGAAGAAAGATAGAGAGAGAGATAGAGTTAGAGGAGAAGAAGAGAAGCTTCATCTGAAGATCTATCCCTACTGGAATCTGGATCATATCCAATCCAGTCAGCTCCATGCGAGCCACATCCGTGTTGATGTCGTTTACAGCTTTCAGTTCCTGTGTTTTCTTGTCTCTTATTTTTATTTTGAACCTTTATTCAAGCTGTTAGTTAGCAGAGCAAGCTGTGTTGCTCAGCGGTTGCAAAGGAGGATTCCTCTGGTCGGCTAAGCTGTATTGCCCAGCGGGTCAAGCTGTTAGGCAGCGGATGGCTAAGCTGTACTGCCCAGCGGAAGCAAGTTGTGATGCTCAGTGGTTGTAGGCAAATTGTGAGGCCCAGCGGTTTAAGCTGTGTATCAGCGGAATCCACACTCAAGTTTGAGTGTGGGGAGGACGTAGGTTTGTGAACCGAACCACCTAAAAAATCTATTATCTCCGTTGTCTAATTTTTTATCTGATTGTCGCTAGATGAATGGCTAGGAGCGTTTCAAGTGAGTATTCTGTCTGAATGCTTTAAGGCACCCACTGGTCTTATTTGACTCTGTCTACATACTAGACTTGGTTAGGTGTCTACATTTTAGCTATCCAACTGACTGATCAAGTGCCTCTTTGAATCTCTTATTTGGAAGAGCTCAATTGATTTCTATTCCGTAACTCTGATTCCTTTAAGTTCTAATTGGGCGAAGTTTTTAAAGGAGAGATTCATTCACCCCCCTCTGAATCCATCGCACCAGTCCCAACAATTGGTATCAGAGCGGGTTACTGTGCATTGGATCCAACGATTCGCAGCAGATCCTGCAACTTCTGTGGCGTATTTCAGAGTGAGTCTCTTGTGTTCGGTGTTTTTGTTTCACTGATTTAGTGCCTTGATTTGCTCATCTGTTTACGGTGCATCTATCATCTCTCGATGGCTCATCCCCCAATATTCAGAGGTAATGATTTTGATCCTTGGCTAGAAACCTTCCATCGGTATGTAAAATCAACTGATCTTGACCTTTGGAAGGTGATAACTCACGGTCCACATAAATTATCAAGGGATAAATCTAGATGGACTGATAAGATAGATTAAAAGACTCTGTCAACTCCAGAGCATTAGATTTAATGAAAGCATCACTTGATAGAGCTCTAATTTCATGTGTTTCTTCTTGTAGGTCTGCTAAGAGATTTTAGAGAAACTAAAGCTTACCCGGAATCACAACACATGTCTGATGGTTGACGATGATGGACAACAAGAAGAAGAAGAAGAAGATGAAGATGAGGTACCTTCTGAATTTGATAATTATAATGTGGATGATTGGATTGAAGCATACAATGATTTACTTGGTTCTTGCGAACAGTTGAAAAAATGAAATAGATTTCTGAAAAAGGAGCTAAATAATCATCTAAATGCTAATTCTGGAGGTGAGGACATGGAACTCCTGAAAACAGAAAATGACATATTTAGAAGACAACTAAAAGAGTTTGATTCTATTAATTAGATATAGATCATTTGAAATCTGAAAATGAAAACTCAAAAAAAAAGTCCAAGGAATTTAACACAAATCAATGAATCTTGAAAAAGAAAATAGACTAATTTCTGAGAAGCTGGAGGCTGATAGAGTAATAAATCTAGAGGTTCAGAAAAATCTCAACAAACTTCAATCTGAGAAACAACAAGAAATGTTTTATGAATGTCAGTTTTCCTTAGATGATTGGGTGCTTGATGATGAACTCCTAGAGCAAAATAGAAAATTGAAAGAGGAAATCAACAAGCTGAAACATCTAAACACCACACTGTCAGATAGGTTATTGACAATTGAAAAAGGTAAGTGCGTGAGCATGGATAATTCTGATAGGTTGGTGGATGCAGAACAAGAATTGAGAGCCTAAAAACCATCAACCAAATGTTGAGTGGAAATGTCACTTGCTGTGAAGAGAAGATAGCTGGGTATGAGCTTACAATCACATCCTTCAACAAGAAGTTGATGATCTTAACAAGTCCTTATCTAAAGTTGATAATGAGCAAGAAAATCCTTACAGTCCGACAAATAAAAGGATTGATGAGAATAAAATGTTTACTGTGTTTGTAAAAGGTTCTAATCAAAACAAAACCTCTGCTCCTTCTATTTTTCAATTTACTGCACAAAAATCCACTATCAGTCCCAAAACTGTAGAACAAACTCAAAAATTGAAAAAGAATGAAAATCTATAGAAAAGGACAAAGGCACTCCTGTTGGTACAAAGAATGCTGCACACAAGTCACATGATCTCTCACACACTCATACTAAAAAGCGGGTCATGCTATTATTGTGGAAGATTCGGTCATATGATGCATAACTGCTATATCCTGAAATCTGATGAATTGAATGCTCATAATAAATGAAGAAAATTAAAAATTCAGGAAATACACATATGCATTTTATTAAAAGCTCACCCAAGAATCAGTTTGCCCAGAAGAGGCAACTCAAATGTTCCCATTGTGGACGATCTGGTCATGCAAACCATGATTGCTGGTTCTTGAAGAAGAATGAGTTTAAGGCTCCAAGGAGAACCACTGTTCCAAGGAGACCTCATGGCCATCTATCTGACAAGTCTGGTAATATGGCTACTGAATTCTGGTCAGGTTTTCATAAAGAAACTCTTTTGCTTGCTCTCACTGTGGAAAGCATGGCCACACAGTCAAGGGCTGTTGGCACGCTCAAGGTAGAAAATTCAACTCTAAACATGTCAACCTTCCTATAAAAGAAAATACTTTTGATAGAAATAATTTTACTTTTAAGGAAAAATCGCTTGCTTGTTTTGAATGTGGAAGGTCAAGCCACCGAGCTTCTGACTGCTGGATGGCAGATTATGGAAAACAATATGTTCATGCTAATAATAGAAAACTTCATGTTAATGCACAAAAATTTCATGCTAATAATTGTATGCATAACAAGAAATCAAAGCATGTTGTTTCCTATCATTATTGTGGGTAATTTGGGCACTCCATGAATGACTGATGTTCAATGATATTTGATGACTTAAAAGCCCAAGGACTATGGAAAGCACCCATCAAAGGTGCTATTAACCATGCAGGACCCAAGACTATTTGGGTACCTGCCCATGCCAAATAGAATGCTAACCTACTGATGTGCCTTGGAATGGAATAAAGGGGGTCAATAATCCAAGGCACTCAAGAATGAAACCCCCAGGATTGCACTGTACAGGTTAGTTCTGAAAACTCTGCTTAAATTCTATCTTTTAATTTGTGTGCTCTAGATACTTGCATATCATGATAATTTCGTTTGCTGAATGTATTACATATCCATGTCATGATACATATTAGTCAAATTCTCTGCATAATGATATTGCATATGTTGCATTTAGAAACTTCATTCAATGCATATAGTCAGGGGGAGTTTAGTTATCCCTGCATAATGTTCATGACATTCATGTTCGGGAAATATCGCTAAGAGAGTCATTGCATATGCATGCATGTAGAGCAGTGTATTGCATATCATCAAATTTGAAAAATCTAAAAAGAAATGACTCATTGCATCTAGACAGGGGGAGATTTGTCAGATTCATTTGTTCCTCATTTCTGAATCCCTCTTGCTTAGTTATTTGAATCACTCTACTGCTCTCTAGTGTATAAACAAAATGTTCTGCTATTCTCATCTAGACAAGTTGATCTGTCTGTATTCCAGACTCAGCTACTGAAATTGATTCTGCTTTGCACGTATTTGATGATCTTCTCTCTTGCTATTATTTACTCTACCAGCATGTACCTATCTAACGTTCACATCCTTTCAAGCTGGTCTGATTAATCTGGTTCTTGTTCCAGGTATGATAAGTTATTCAGTAGCATTGATTGGACTGATCTGAGATCCCTATGCTATGTACCATGTTTTAGTCTGAATTCTTAAAAGAAATTCCTATCATATAGGTTTAAGAATGTCTACTGATTCAGACTGATGTAAGTCTAATGTATTCTTAGATTTGTATTCAAATGTATTGAAAGTATCTGAATGATGAGTTTTAATAAATTTTAACAAACTGCGTCATGAATACCCTAGTCTCACCCATCTATAATCTGAAAATGTGATATCAAGGCTACTTTGGTAGAGACATATAGAGTGAGTATTGTTTTTAAACATTAACCTGAAAAATGTTGACTAAATGAAAAAATTGAATTCAGAGCAATGACTTGGTCAC
Source organism: Amorphophallus konjac (assembly GCA_022559845.1). Lineage (NCBI taxonomy): Eukaryota > Viridiplantae > Streptophyta > Magnoliopsida > Alismatales > Araceae > Amorphophallus > Amorphophallus konjac. The sequence goes on along the minus strand of CM040122.1, from coordinate 123,373,357 downwards.
TGAGAAACTGGGTTCTCTATCAATGAAATAGAGTAAACCTACGTCATGAAGTGCCATAGTTATCTCTGGTGAAAATTTATTAAAAATCTGACAGAGTAATAGCATGTCTGTGTTAAGTAACTAGGGAGTCCGGCCTCTAATCAAGGTGTCTCCTCATGTAAAAAGACACTTCTAGTGCTAACTCTGCTCTCAAAGTTGGAGGTAATGAAAGTTATCACACTGAGTAACTAGGTCACTTCACCTAAGACGTGTTGTGCCTCATGAAAAAAAGGTGTTGATCAACTTAAATTGCTCAGGAAAAATAATGTGCTAATCAAAAGAAAATGTCTTGAAAAAATAGTCAACACACATTCTAGTAAGGGTGTTTAATCTCAATTCTGCTCTGTGTGACTCTCAAAGGAGTCATTGAGTTCATTTGAGTAAGATGGAAGGTGGTTGTTCTTGAGTATTGCTTGATTAATTGGTTCACCTTTATTAAAACCTACCTTCAGATATGAGTATTGAATTTGATTGACAAATTTGGTATACATCATGGTTAAATTAGTTGGGTCATGTCACTTAATTCATAACTCCCTATGATAGGAGAGTCTTTCCTTGTGAGGACTTATTACTATGGTACTTGCCATACAATTTGCTCTGATCAGGTTCACCTCTGACAACTTAATCATCATGCTATCTTACCTGTTGGAGATCTTGTGCCTTGCTTGCTGTTATTTACTCCTACCCTTGGCTACATCTACTTCATTTACATCATTGTTTCACTCTCCACACTGTTGGAATCTTCCATCTTGTTTCTGTATCCCTGACGAATGACTCTTGTAACTGGTTCTGGTTATGTGGGCCTTTCACCTGCATTGTTCTGCCCATACAAATGTAAGGTGTGCCATAACCAATTTTGCTTCAGAATTATTGTGGTGGTGGATTCCAGATTGATTCATTGGATAACCAGAGTTCATCCCTGTGGATACATCCTGTGCTTGCATTTTTGATTCCTTGCATGCTCTCAGGGGGAGTTCTGGGCATTCTAGATATTCATGATTATGTCAAAGGGGGAGGACTGTATTACACAAGGGGGAGAATAGGTTCATGCATTATATTATTTTTCACGCAAACTACCTTCTTTTTGATGAAGTCAAAGGGGAGAATAGTTTGACATGAGCCAGTGTGACTCATAATCTCATAGTGTTGCCATCATCAAAAAGGGGGAGATTGTTGTGCCCCATGTGCCTTGATGATATTGTGTAGTTTTGATGATAGCAAACACTATGAGTCATGTGAGATTAGAATATATAGATGTTATGCATGCAATCTCTACATACATGGTTCAATGCATAGTTTTATTTTTTAGTATACACAGTCTGTGCATACTTTGTTTACGCATTGAAAGTCGATGCGTGTACATTGCATCTGTCGGGTCTATACATCGCTGCATGCTATCAAGTCTGTACAACCTCCGTTGTTTCACTCGACCAAGTCAGTACACTCGACCAAGTCAGTGCAAGCACTATTCATCCATTAGCTCAGTTCACAGCTAAGTCAGTACAGTCCGTGTTCTTCATGCATGTACATAGTCAGTGCATCTTTTTGCATCGTTGTGCTTCACGCATACACATAGTCAGTGCATCTTTTTGCATCGTTGTGCTTCACGCATACACATAGTCCGTGTAACTCTTGGTGCTGCAAGAACACAAGTCTGTACAACCCTTGTTGATACGAGCAATTAAGTTCGTGCATAGTTTCATTGGGTCTGTGCATTATGCATTCATGTTTAAACTCTAGGCACAGCTAGTTGGTGCATTGTCTTGTTCCATGCACACAAAAGTCTGTACACTTCTCGGTGGCATGCCTGAGCATTCCTCTTCAATGTGCATACTTTCCTATATGCATATGTGCATCTTTCACTTCAAAGTCTGTACATTCTTCGACGGCATGTCTGTGCATCTTTTGTACCATGCACTCAAAGTCTGTACATTCTTCAGTAGCAACTCGATACATCTCTTGCTCCATGAAAATAAAGTCTGTACATTCTTCAGTAGCAAGTCGATGCATCTTTTGCTCCATTCACACAAAGTCTGTATATTCTCTGATGGCATGTCCGTGCATTCATCTTCATTGTACATACTTTCTTATATACTGCATTATATGCATCAAGTCTGTACATGTCTCGATGCCATGTCCGTGCATTCATCCTCATTGTACATACTTTCCTATATGCACAATGCATTATGTGCATCAAGTATGTACATGCTTAGATCAAATTTTGAACTAACTCAGTGCATCCTTTTCTCTTCTCTTTCAGATCAATTCAAGTTGGTAACTAGTCTGACTTGACAGAATATCTGCTCGAGGAGCTTAAGAAGGGCACGTGATCCAAGAATGGAGGAAGTGCCAGGATCGTGACACGTGTATTGTAGCAGGCTGAAATGCTACCATGTGGTCAAGGCGCTAGGGCGAGAATTCGTGAAAGACACACGCCCACCTATCTGCTACTGCTATAAAAGGAAGGTTTCTCCATCTGGAGAGGCAGGATCATGAAGTGTGGTGATTGTGAAAAAGCCTTAGAAGAGCAGAAGCAGAAAGAGCCTGCACGATCCAGAGAAAAGAGAAAGAAAAAGAGAGAGAGTAGCAGAGAAGAAAAGAACCGAAGAAGAAGAAGAAAGATAGAGAGAGAGATAGAGAGTTAGAGGAGAAGAAGAGAAGCTTCATCTGAAGATCTGTCCCTACTGGAATCTGGATCATATCCAACCAGTCAGCTCCATGGGAGCCACATCTATGTTGATGTCGTTTACAGCTTTCAGTTGCTGTGTTTTCTTGTCTCTTATTTTTCTTTTGAACCTTTATTCAAGCTGTTAGTCAGCGGAGCAAGCTGTGTTGCTCAGCGGTTGCAGAGGAGGATTCCTCTGGTCGGCTAAGCTGTATTGCCCAACGGGTCAAGCTGTTAGGCAGCGGATGGCTAAGCTGTACTGCCCAGCGGAAGCAAGCTGTGATGCTCAGCGGTTGTAGGCAAGCTGTGAGGCCTAGCAGGTTTAAGCTATGTATCAGCGGAATCCACACTCAAGTTTGAGTGTGGGGTGGACGTAGGTTTGCGAACCGAACCACCTAAAAAATCTATTATCTCCATGGTCTGATTTTTTATCTGATTGTCGCTAGATGAATGGCTAGGAGCATTTCAAGTGAGTATTTTGTCTGAATGCTTTAAGGCACCCGCTGGTCTTATTTGACGCTGTCTACGGACTAGACTTGGTTAGGTGTCTACATTTTAGCAGTCCAACTAACTGATCAAGTGCCTCTTTGTATCTCTTATTTGGAAGATCTCAATTGATTTCTATTCCGCAACTCTGATTCCTTTAAGTTCTAATTGGGCGAAGTTTTTAAAGGAGAGATTCATTCACCCCCCTCTGAATCCATCGCACCAGTCCCAACAGGATGGTGAGTCGATCGCGCGGACGTGGAATGCTACTTCATCACGGAAGTTCTATTTTTAGCACGGGACTCTTTTATGTAACTTTTGATGTTTGATGGTACACATGCATAAAAGTGAAAAATAATAAGAAGTTTATTGCATTTCTGTGCTCAGTTGTACATTAAGGCGACGATAGCTAGTACAAGAAAAATGGATAGCCTGACATGCGCAAGGCGAGCAACCTCATGGTGAGCCACTGACTCCACTGGTGTGGAAATTGGCTCAGATGTTGAGACTGCGGACCTTGTCGTGTCCCTGCTTACCATATGGAAAGACTCTAGTCTAGGCCCCCCGGGCGCTAGATGGTGCTGGCAAGGAGAAACAATAAAAGATGAAAAAGAAAAAGAGGGGAAAAGGAGGGGTGTACCCTGCCCAAAGAAAGAAGTGGGAGGGGAGGTGGATGACATGGAGATGTCTCTTAAATGACCCAAAGCGGCCTCTCGTTGGCATTTTGTCCTCCCATTAGAGGATGCAACAGATGGCATGACTCTGGGGTCCCTTTCCCGCTCTTTGGAGGGGTGGCATAACGTCTGCAGGGAAGGATCCATCACCTATTCCTTCTTTCTGTTTTGTCATCCATCCTCCTAACCCCCATTCTGTTATGCCGAGATGGTCGGTCTGCTCCGATGAACTCCAGAGTCTTCATCCTTGTCGGTAGACTCCATAGCCTCACCAGAGTAGAAGAAGATAAGGAAGATTGAGAAGCGGAGAGAGAGAGAGGCCGACGGGGTGAAAGAGGAATGGGCAAGTCATAGCCCCTCTTCGCAGTCTTTTATAGGTAGAAGATGAAGCAGTGGCCCTCCCTCTTGTCAATATCCCTTGTCATAACTGCCCCTCACCCCGAAGAGACATGTGCAGATTTCAAAAAGATGTGTGTGGATTATTTGAGGAGCAGTTCCCTTTATTTGTAGAGGTATTATGGACCCACCATGGGGAACACGTGAAGAATGCACTCCCTAAGTGCCTAGGTATATATATAAGCGCATACATTATGCCTGGGAATATGCGCAGGCGAAGCAAGTGCTATATGTCGAGCCCCCAATTCTGGCAGGAAAATCGTACGAAGATACGACTTGTTGACGTGTGTAGGTACGATACGCAAGGTTTGGTCAAAGATTGTGCACATAAAAATATATTTTCCTGGCAGAATGCTTTCTCGTACAAAAAAAAGGTAGGGAAACAAACCAAGCAAAAGAATAAAGTTACAATTATGAAAAAATAGAGGCTGAGTACATGTCAGATCTTAATCCAGTGAGATCGGGGAAGAGGCTCGGGGGATCGTCTGTCCCTCAGGGATTATAGAGACTGGAGGATCCTCGGTGCTTGGTGCCTCCTCAATGCTTGAAAGTTGCACACATCCAGTCCCTTTGGGAACCACTGGTTCAGGGACTGACCGCACCTGTGTGGGAACTACCGCTACCACGGGGTCTCCTGAGGTGGCTATAACAGGTAGCTCTTCCTCGGTGGCGTCCGTAGGGCCATCGCTCTCCTCATCTGAGGTGTAGGGCTCGGGAGTGGACGAAGGGGTTGAAGTTTCCTTGGACGAGTCATACTGCTGCCCGGGCTCGGCTATTAGCTCTTCTGCGACTTGAGCTTGGGCTAGAAGGATGGCTCGGTCAAATCCCTGAGCAAAACCCTTCTTTAGCCCTTGCCTGAAGCCCGGTCCGTAGAAGGTGAAGGCAGCTTTCTTTAAGGCCTCTTGGTATTTCTTGGAAGTGAGATACATGTCCACTACCTTCACCTCAGCCTCTGCCACCCTCGCCTCGATCTCTATTATCTTTGCCTCGGTTGCCTTCGCTGCAACCTCCACTTTTGCCTGCTCAGCTGTCAGCAAGCACCCACAGAGCTCCTCCCATTTGCCCCCCACTGCCTCGAGCTCACCTCGTGAGCCCGACGCTCGTCACCAAGAAGCCCGCTCTTGAGGTCAGCCATGTAGTGAGCCTGGGACAGCTGATCGGCCAGGGAGTGTGCCCTCTCTTCATTCACTCAGGATTGAGATCAGAGTGACTCGACCTCCTGGTGGAGGGTCTCGTTCTTTGAAGCAAGTCAGCCATACTTCCGGTCCAGTTCGACGTGAGTCTTTTCCTATGTCGATTCAACCCTCTCTGCCTGCCTCATTCGATCTACGGCTTCGGCCCCCAAATGAGCCAGGAAGAGGGCCCCCTCCATGACCCTCTTGAGCAGCGTCTAAGATAAGCAACGTTAGAGCTCGATCCGATTGGTGGTAGTCACCAGGCAACATTCATAGATGGACCTTCGGAGGGCAAACCACCCCCGCTGGGGGACGAGACAACCCTTTGGCTGAGAAGGCACCGGGGGGCCCTCTTCTGAGGCTCCCAAGCTAGTGTCGGTGGCGCTCGATTGGGTCGACAGGACCGGATTGGGTTCCTCACTGCATGGAGGTGGCATCGAACTTGGCTCAGCGATAGCCACCACAGCCGAAGGCTATTCCCCTGAGGGGTCAATGGCAGGGCCCCCGGTGAAGGTGAGAGTTATGGGGGCACTTGGCGTTGGTGCCACGAGTAGAGGAGCTGGCAATGCCGGAGATCGGGTATGGCATCTTGAAGGGACCCCCATCGCGTAGGGAGCTTTTGCTTTCTTCGGCCTCCTTTCTTCTGCGGCCATTGCCTTCAAGGAGGCCAGCATGAATCCGTGCTCAGGGTCCCTCTATTTGGACCCCCACTATTCCATCTCCTCCCCCGTGAGGGCCTGCTTGCCCTTATCATGGGTTGCCAGTGAGCTCCCAGTCTCCCTTACCTTGGGGAGGATGTCGACATCCATCTCCTCCGAGACCTCCCCCCTTTAGGTGCGGCCTCGATCGAGCCAACTAGTCGGCCTCCTCCGTCGCCGTGGGGGACCTTTATAGCCCGAATAGTTAGAATAAAGCAAATAGCTATCTGACAGAAGTAAAGCTACTTGAATCCTCACCTTCGGGAAGCAGGGGAGCGCAGACATAGCTCTAGAGGTTCACCTCAGAAAGAAGTTTGGCGGTCGATTGTTTGTTATTTTAAAGGATTTTGACACTATCGTCGATCTCTCGGGAGATGGCCGAAGGCCTCGGAGCAAGCATGGGTTAGAAGTTTGGATGAGTCGGGAAAGGCCAGTGGGTACCCTTGGAAAGGTTCACCCGAAAATATTGGGTTTTCCACCCCTTGTGCGAAGAATCCCAGGGGAGAGGGTAATGCAACTCTTACCCCTTTGGGCCTGAAGATAAAAAAAGACTTTCTCGACCTGTGCATGCTCTTTTAGCTCATAGAAAGCATTAAAGAGGTCAAGGGATAGAGGAACCCTACATTTCCGACAGAAGACAATGAACGAAAAGATGAAGGCAAAAGAATTCAAGACCAGCTGGATGGGATCCAGCTTGAAGTAGTTCAGCAAATCTACGACAAAGAGATGAAGGGGGAGACGGAAGCCGCACTTCCAAGCCAGAACGTAACTATAAAAGAATATGGGCGGGTGCTTAGGCTTGATTCATGTGGCTTAAGAAGGGAGAAAGTGTACCGCCAAGGCAACCGATACTGAATTTTGAGCTCTTTGACCTCCTCTGCCATGAGTTCACTTCGCAGGTGGTGACAGGACGCCAGAGCGGAGCTCTCCGCCCATTGTTCAACCTCTTCGCCATGAGTGTTCCCTTATTGTTCCTCCATTAAGGAAGATGAAGGTAGTCGGATACCAGAACTGGAGGAGTGAGCGGGGGAAGGGAGTAGACGGACCGCCTCCGCAGTGGTCACTGCAAGCTCTGCGAAGTCTATAGCGATCTCCTACTTTCTCTGATGTTCTCCTGGGACATGGACGATCCCCAGACGGTGGAACCTAGAACTCTAAGGTATGGGAGGAGGAAGAAGCCTAACAATGGAGATGGGAGTCAAACCCGTATAGCATTTGTAGCCCCTAGGTAGCAGAGGAAGAGCCGCCACGATGCCTCGGAAAGGTAAATGCCCTAAGTCGGTGCTTTGAACAGGTGCGAAAGATGTCATCATTGCACTCGAGCCCCCACACATTAGGGCAACCACATTTATGGACCTTACGATCATAATAGGGATAGCTCATGATAGCTGATACCCATCCTTGCCGGAAAGCCCAACATGAACTCTACTCTCTGAGCTGACTCTTGGCTCAGGAGTAGGGGGAAAGTAGAGAGGGGAAGATTTGCGGCCAAATGTTTAACAACCCAAAGGCCCATAAAGGCATGTGTAGCCTAGTAAGTGACAATCCAGCTCCGCATTGAGGGCCCGCTAAATATAAAATGAAGGGTCAAGGGCCCAAAAGAGGGTCACCGAGTCTCGGCACGGTCGCCCATGTGGAAGCCTCCCCTATGCTCAGGAGGAACCCGGGCGCGCCATCGATCGAGCCAATAATAGGTGAATAAGATGCTCCCACAGGGATGCCCGGGGTTGGAATGTCATGCTCGGAAGAGGAATATCCCTTATCCACCCATGAATCAACCCTTCACTGGGACCCCCTACTCCTCTAGCGGACCAAAGCAGATTCCCGACAGTCAGAAACTTATCCCTTATAACTATAAGTGAACTCTATGCTACCATCTGAGAGTGGGAAGTCCATGAGGATAAGGGGAGAGCAAGAGTCTCGCAACGGTAAGAGTTCACACCGTGGACGTAATGCCCCTATCCCACGGCCTCTCAAGATTCCCACTACTTTAAAGAGAGAGCTTGCAACTATTTAACATTAAGGATCCTCTCCAGAAAGGTAAGCCAATCCTAGCCTCCTCAATTGGTGAAGAGCAGTCTCATGTTCTACACCTCCTTTGTCTCCCTTCGCACCTTGCTCTTTCCCTTATTGACTTAAGCATCCGAGGGTTTTCCCTGAGACAACAATCCCAAGCCCCATGATCGCTTCTTCCCATTTTGTAGTAAAGCGTCTTGAGGTGGCTTTGTATGATTGATCTGGGATCCACTCCACCCCAGATCTGATGACCTGTGACTCAGCGTGAGATCTCGCCTCTTCACCATTGACTAGAGCCACACCAATTCATCGATCTCAAAATTTCAAAATGCTAAAAAATGGAAATTGTTATCAAACCTTAGTTTGTTTGGTTCACATGGAGCTGAAAAATTCCCTTTCTCGTCCCATGCATTGGGCTAACCTTGTTTCTTTGAAACTGTTATCTATGATTCTAACATAAGGCAAATCAACAAGTATTTAAAATAGAGAGTCATATACTAAAGTATTTGTGCTCCAAACGTCTGTACCAACTATAAAAATAGTTCTAAGGTAAACATTCTATTGCATGAAATTGCATTGATTGTTATCTTCATATCCTAATGATATTCCATTCCATGAATTTTGGCATGTAGGAGATTAATGCAAGCAACACAAGCTTTGTACATGGTTAGCAAAGAAATGAAAAAAAATCGTGCGGAACAACTTATTGAACCGAAACAATAGAGGTTGTTTATTGTTGGCACTTTTAATTATGAAAGGAACACATGAATTTTTTGGCTTACTAGTTCCTGTTAGCCTTAGAATTTTTGGCGTGTTATCTGGTAACAATGACAATGCAGCATTTTCTATATTCAAACATACTCGCATAATTGTAGAATGTGACCAATACATGTTAAAACAGATAAAACAAAGATTTCACTTCTTACATATTATCAAGTCATCAAATTTTCCCAAGAAAATTTTGATGCGGAACGCTAGGAGAACTGGGACTCTATGTGAAGACGCGACTAAATGGACAACAAGACCAGCAACTTTGCAATTGTTTGAACGGCGTAGATGCGACACCTAGAGTTCCCTAGAAGGAAATTATGCCAAAATAACAAGAAACTAAGCTCACAGGCGTCCCAAGAGGGGGAAGCGCGTCGATCTGCACGGTTGAGAAACCGGGAGTCTAGGGTGGGTAGCTCCACACTCATGACTCGGATGAGCCACGGGACGGTCACACTCTCTCTCCATAGCAGTGTTATAAAATGAATATACGAGCTAGGATCCTACTATGCACACAAGCAGCGGCATCAAGAGAAAATACTAAAAGAGCAAGCTACTAAGCAAGGAACCGGACGCATACCTCCACGCTCGGGGCGTGGGGAAGAAGCCCGGCCAAGTCACACGATCCCCGGTACAATGCTGAACGAGTACAACCAAACACAGCCCACTCCTCGTAGGGAGGTAAAAGGCTACACAGCGGGACCCGGGGGTCGTGCAACGAGGGGTGACGGGTGCCGGATCGGTGAACTTCGTCGTACGCGAGCCGCCGCGAGTCGGTACGAACTGGGACCAGCAGCAAGAGGGGCACGTCACGGAGGCGGAGGAAGGCGCCAATGTCCCTGGTAGCATGCTGTGGGGGATGGCGAGCCTCCTGGAAGACGAGGGAAGCCGACGACGCCGGATGGAACCTCCGGAGTGGTCGCGAGCGGGGGGGGCAGGCTGCTAGCCGGCCTGCGCGCCGTAGGAGAGCAGCTGGATGAAGACCCTGGCACGTGACCTTCTGCTCGTCCGTTGGTCACGAAACTCAGCGTAGGCGCTGGTGGGGGTGTCCCAGGGACACCGGTGAAGTGGCGACTGCAACGGAGTACCGAAGGCGATGTTGCGAATTTTGCAACAGGCCCTACACGTTCTGGTCTGTCCTCTGGCAGCAGGACCACAGGTCGAAGATTGGGCTTGAACCGGGTCCTCCGGATGGCAAATTGGGCGAGGCTTTCTCTGGTGGATAGGTGAGGGTCGTGGGATGACTGGGTAGCAGTGGTGGGGTGGCGCGTAGTGGAGGTTTTTGGCGTGAAAAGTGAAAATAGATGGGGTTCAGTTCTGCAGTCCAGTGCAGTCAGAACTGAGAGCTATGAAGGTGGATGGGATAAGTAGGGAAAGAGGGCTCAGACACTTGCAATAAAATTCTAGGGAATGATTTTTGACGTGGTGAAGTAATTCTGAAAATCTCAGGTCATTTGAAGATGTATAGAGGAACGTTCCTTTGGAGGGGCTTTGTCACTGTCGCGGCAGGACTGCATAGGAGCAGTCTGCACGACCAAAATGGGTCCAAATGGAAGTTTTTGCCCCGATGGATATTTGAAGTGGGATTTTCAGGAGAGGTAGGGGACATGTAGGGGAAGAGAAGTTAAGAAGGGGTCGATGTGATCAGAGGTCAGGAAGAGGGCGTCCCAATGTGATCTTTTAGGTTCTGGGTTACTACAGGTCTGCACAGAGACAGCCTGCGCAAGGAAAAGGGCTATGAAGACAACTTTCGCTACTGAACGAATTTGGCTATGAGGTTTTCAGGGGACGTGGGGGACAGGGGGATGAAGAAAAGCTTAGAAGGGTTAAATGGGGTTTGGGGATGGGAAAGGAGGGTGCCGACCTGATCTTCCGGACTCATTTCTGCAGGCAGACAACCAGATCTGGGCGCAGGACAGCAAGGGCCATCTCCTCCAAGCTTGTTGCAAAACCTTGATCAATGGGACTCCCGGCTTGAGCAGAAGATGGGGAGGTCGCCTCCCACCTGTGGAGCATCCAAGAAACCTGTAATAGACCTTAGGAGTTGCTCCCAAGGGAAGAGGAAGAGAGGGAGGAGAGATAGAGGGTGTCACACCCTAGAGGGGAGGAAGAAGAAGAAAATGCTCTTGGCCAAAACTCATTTTTCATTCATTCATTCATCAAGTCCCTCAAGAGGGGGAGTACATGATAATATATAGAGTTTGGACTCCACCTTCTCTCCTTAGAGTTTGAATTTGAATCCCTTTGAAATTTAAATTCTATGGGCTCCATCATTGCTCCTTGGAGTTTGGATTTGGAACCCATTTGAAATTTAAATTCTATGGACTCCATCATTGCTCCTTGGAGTTTGGGTTTGGAACCCATTTGAAATTTAAATTCTATGGGCTCCATTCTCCCTCTTTGGAGTTTGAATTCGAACCTATTTGAAATTTGAAATCCCAAAATGATGCAAACCCAAATACATGCCAAAGACACACCTAAGACGTACACAATACAAAATACGACCAAGTACGTACAAAATACAAATACGACCAAGTACGTACAAAATACAAATACGACCCAAATACGTACAAAATATAAATACGACCCAAATACGTACAAAATACAAATACGACCCAAATACATACAAAATACAAATACGTATAAAAATACGTACTAAAGTGTCAAAGCTCCGGGGCGGACTCCAGACTGTCCCCCAGCCACAATGAGGTCGGTGTCGACCGAGTCGTGCTGCGTGTCCGGTACCGACGACTCTCTGAGTCGAGCCGTATTCTTGCTCTGGTGTCCTCACCAATTCTCCCCAGGTCTGTCGCTCTGGTACCGCTCTAGCAAGTCTGGATCTAACCTCTCCAGCTCTGCCCGGGAGATCCATGCATCATCGGACGCGGGCCGTCCCCTCCAACGCACCAAGTAGCGGTGATACGCGCCACTCCTGGTGGTGGTCACCTGCTCATCCAGTATAGACTCTATCCGCTCACGCTGCTGAGGTGACAGGGTTGGAAGTGGACTCTCAGGGGAGGGCTCACTCACAAAGGGTGGAGAAGGCCCAAACAACTCACTAGGGATCACTGCCGGGTCCCTATATGCGACTAAGTCCGAGACATTGAATGTGGAACTGATACCGTAGTCATCCGGTAAGTCAACAACATATGCACTGGATCCAACTCGCTTCACTACTCTAAAGGGGCCAGCACCACGAGCCTGTAGTTTCTTCACAGCTCCAGAAGGAAACCGTTCCGGTCTGACCCGGATCATGACATAATCTCCCTCCCGGAACTCACGGGGGTGTCTATGAGCGTCAGCCAATTCTTTATATCGCGCGTTGCTGGTCTCTATATGGCGACGAATACCATCATGCAAACCCCTAACATGCTCGGCAAACGACTCTGCAGACTGTGACACTCTAGCATGCATGGGTAAGGGAACAAGATCCACTGGCTTCCTAGGTCTATATCTGTAACAACCTCAAAAGGACTCATTCCTGTGGACCTATTGACTGAGTCATTATATGCAAACTCGGCAAGTGGCAAAATCGAATCCCAGTCCCTCTCGCGTTCCCTAACCAAACATCTCAAGAGGTTCCCCAAACTTCTATTGACTACCTCAGTCTGCCCGTCAGTCTGGGGGTGGTAAGCTGTGGAGAATTTGAGCTGAGTGCCCATCAAATGCCAAAGGGTCTTCCAAAAGTAGCTAGTGAACCGGACATCTCGATCGGACACAATGGACTTAGGAAGCCCAAATCGGCTCACTACACTAGAGAAGAACAATCGAGCAACCCTAGAGGCGTCTGAAGTCTTTGAACAAGGAATGAAGAGGGCCATCTTCAAAAATCTATCAACCACCACAAAAATTGAATCATGCTTGCGGGCGGTCCGTGGCAACCCCAAAACAAAATCCATGCTGATATCCTGCCACGGCCTATCAGGCACAGGAAGAGGAGTATAAGGACCTGAAACCTGCTTCCTCATTTTGGCCACAGTGCAGGTACGACACTGGGCCACAATGCGAGCAACGTCACGCTTCAAACTAGGCCAATAAAAATGATGCTCGATTGCCTCGATGGTCTTATTCCGACCGAAGTGGCCGGCTAGACCTCCCGCATGCATCTCCCAAGTGAGGAAGTCGCGAACGGAAGTCCGTGGAACACACAAGCGACTCCCACGAAAGAGATAACCATCCTGCAACATATAATCAATGTGCTCTTGGGATGGCCCCGACTGGAGGGTGGTATAAATCGGACCAAAGTCCGGACAATCCGCATATGCCTCCTTCATCCTATCCATCCCTACCACCTCTACACTCATGGTGGTCAAAAGATAAGCGCGATGGCTCAGAGCGTCGGCCACCCGGTTCTCCGCACTGGCCTTGTGCTTCAGCACAAAGGTATAATCCTGAAGGAACTCCACCCAGCGACTGTGACGAGAATTGAGCTTTTTTTGGGCATGGAGATACTTGAGTGCCTCATGATCAGAAAACAGGACAAACTCCTGGTGCAACAAGTAATGTCTCCAATGCCGAAGGGCCTGCACAACTGCGTAAAACTCTTTATCATACGTAGAATAACGCAGTTTAGCATCGCTCAATTTCTCACTGAAGTATGCAATGGGGTGGGTCTCCTGACTCAGAACACCACCAATACCAACCCCGGAGGCATCGCAAGAGACCTCAAACACCTTCGTGAAATCAGGAAGTCTAAGAATAGGTGCTTGGGTCATGCGCTCCTTGAGGAGCCCAAATGCGGCTGAGGCGGCCTTCGTCCACTCAAACGTCCCCTTTCGGATGCAATCGTAATTGGGGCCGTGATAGAGCTGAAGCCTCGAATAAAGCGGCGATAGAAGGTCGCCAGTCCGTGAAAGCTGCGGACATCATGAAGAGTACGAGGTTCGGGCCACTCCACTATGGCCCTGACCTTCTCTGGGTCAGCGGAGACTCCCTCGCTAGACACGATAAACCCCAAGAATGTGACCTGACTAGTCATGAAAGCGCATTTCTTAGGGTTGGCATAAAGACTCTCTCTCCTCAGAATAAGACAGACCTGCCGTAGATGGTCTAAGTGGGCCTCCCGAGTGCGGCTATAGATAAGGATATCATCAAAATATACCACCACAAAGACCCCAATCAAAGGTCGAAGGACCTGAGTCATCAGCCGCATAAAAGTGCTGGGAGCATTGGTCATCCCAAAGGGCATGACCAGCCACTCATAAAGACCATCTTTGGTCTTAAAGGCCGTCTTCCACTCATCACCGGGCCTGATCCTCACCTGGTGATAGCCACTCTTCAGATCAATCTTGAAAAACATAGTGGCTCCCGCCATCATATCGAGCATATCATCTAAGCGGGGAATGGGAAATCTATACTTTACCGTGATCTTATTGATTGCACGGCTGTCGACGCACATCCTCCAAGTACCGTCCTTCTTAGGGGCAAGCAAGGCAGGGACGGCACATGGACTCATGCTCTCACGGAGAGATCCCCTCGTCATCAACTCCTCAACCTGACGCTGAAGCTCAGCGTGATCAGCGGGGCTCATCCTATAATGTGGCAAATTGGGCAATGAGGACCCCGGAATCAGGTCAATAGCATGCTGAATGTCCCGCATAGGTGGAAGACCCTCGGGTAAATCATCAGGAAATACATCAGTAAACTCCCGAAGGACATCAGCAACATCAGATGGGAGATCACTCTCCGTCTCTCCAACCACCTCTCGGACTATAATGGCAAAAATAGGGTCCCCTCTAACAAAGTCACGCTCCAACTCCCGGGAGCTGACTAGCATCAACCTCCTAGTCGGAGGAACACTCAGGGCGGGGACATCCGGAGGCAAGGTCGTAGCCTGAGCTGGCAATGGGGTACTGGGCCCTGGAATAGCAGGAGTCGGGGTACTAGGCCCAGTGGGACCCCGGATGGATGGACTCCTCGGCTGGGACGGGTGAAGGGTAATCCGTTGGCCATTATGGTCGAATGTGCATGTGTTTGACCGGCCATGGAGGGTAGCATCCCGATCAAATAACCAGGGCCTTCCTAGGATAATACTGCCTACCTCCATAGGCAACACATCACACCAGATCCCATCCTGGTAGGCATGGAACTGCAATGGCACCATACATCGTAGCCTTACTGGGATAGAGGTGGAATCTACCCATGACACGCGATAAGGGGAAGGGTGGTCCACGGGGGTCAACCCTAAGCGAGTCACAGTACCCGTAGAGATAGCGTTAATACAGCTCCCACTGTCTATGATCACCTTGCAGGCTTTCCCACCCAGCCTACAAAAGGTATGAAAAATGGTGGTGCGACGCCAGTCATCACTCACCAACGGCTGGGTCAAGATACACCTGACAACACCCAGCTGGACGTCATCCTGGCACTGTGTGCCCTGGACATCTAGTTGCTCACCCTCAAGCAGCTCATCAAAGAATTCCTCCGCGAGCTCCTGGTCTGCCTCATAACTGACGGATACGACACCATGTGCGAGCTCACCAGTCGAAGAATCTCCGATGACCAAAGAGGATCGGGTAGGACAACTAACAGCATAATGACCAACCCCTCCGCACCTATAACACTCATGACGGGACCCAGTGCCCTGAGGTGCTCCACCAGTCATCGGCCCCTTTCCCTTGTCATCACGACGGGCCGGGGGTGGTGGAAGCTGGGGTCGGGTAGGAATGGTGGGCTGCTGAGGCCGAGGGGCCGGGGCTGGAGCCTGGGGTCGAGGGGGATAGTCCCTCTGAGGGGGAGGACGCGGTCTAAGGGCAGTGAAGTCCTGACGAGCGGGTTCCTGTGGACGGGCCACAGGTCCCCGAGGGTAAGGTCCAGTCATAGCACGAGGGTCCGACCCACGAGGATATGTGGGTCCCAGGCGCTGGACCGGAGCAAACTCGGACTCAAACTGCTCTAACTCGAGTGCGACCTGATAAGCCTCCTCCAGGGTCGTGGCATGGCGGCGAAATAACTCATACTGGTAGTGCGGCCGCAGACCCCGACGGAAGCGAGAGATGGTCATGGCACTCTCCTCCGTGACCCCACATCGCAAGTAGTACTCATCAAAATCAGCGATGTAGTCGGTCACAGTCCGATCCCCTTGGCTGAGACTCTGCCACCTATCAATAAGTCTCTGACGGTATGTGGAAGGAAGGTATTTTTGCCTGAGCTTTACCTTCATATCATCCCATGTCTCAATCTGGGGTTGATGTCGCTGCATCAACAGGCTCTCCACGTTTCTCCAATAGGTCTGTGCCTGCCCTAGCAATTTCATTTTGGCAAATCAGACTCTTCGGTGGTCCGTCATCTCATACCACTCAAAGTAGCGGTCCATACCCGCCTCCCAATCAACATAGATCTTAGGGTCCAAGGACCCATCAAAGGTAGGAGGATCCGCGCGCACGGACCTAAGGAGACGGTCATCCTCGTCGTCCCTATGGGGCCTATAGCCACGTCGAGCACGGCCATAACCCTCAACCTCATTATCGGACCCAAAATCATCAAACTCCTGAATAC
Source organism: Amorphophallus konjac (assembly GCA_022559845.1). Taxonomy (NCBI): domain Eukaryota; kingdom Viridiplantae; phylum Streptophyta; class Magnoliopsida; order Alismatales; family Araceae; genus Amorphophallus; species Amorphophallus konjac. Next base: position 123,356,943 of record CM040122.1, on the reverse strand, counting down.
GTGGTCTCCGGTCGTCGGCCCTAGGGTGTGCGGGCCGAAGAGCAGGGTCAAGTGGGCCTTGGGCCTGCCCGGGGACATCCTCACGCGGAGCTCTATCCTGGTTGGGCCGTCCAACTAGACCTTGAATGGTCCGGTCGGAAGCCTCCATCCGGTCCTCCATGGCCTTCATCCGGCCCTCCATGAATGCAGCATGATCTCTAAAGCTCTTATCGGACTGATCTATCCGATTCATGAGAGCCTGCATCATATCCTGAAGGGAAAAGTCACTAGGGGCAGCATTCCTAGGGTCACCCATTGGGACCGGGTGTTGGTAATCTGTACCACGCCGAGTGGGCATGTAATGGAACTAAATGCAAGTGAATTTTTTTTCTTTTTTCTAATGCAAACTAATGCAAGACTCTAAGGGACAAATGGGGGTATAACGAAGACTCAAATGCACCCTAGACAACCTATGGCTCTGATACCAAATTTGATGCGGAACGCTATGCAAGCTAGGACTCTTGGTGAAGACGCGACTAAATGGACAACAAGACCAGCAACTTTGCAATTGTTTGAACGGCGTAGATGCGACACCTAGAGTTCCCTAGAAGGAAATTATGCCAAAATAACAAGAAACTAAGCTCACAGGCGTCCCAAGAGAGGGAAGCGCGTCGATCCGCACGGTTGAGAAACCGGCGAGTCTAGGGTGGGTAGCTCCACACTCGTGACTCGGATGAGCCACGGGACGGTCACACTCTCTCTCCACAGTAGTGTTATAAAATGAATATACGAGCTAGGATCCTACTACGCACACAAGCAGCGGCATCAAGAGAAAATACTAAAAGAGCAAGCTACTAAGCAAGGAAGCGGACGCATACCTCCACGCTCGGGGCGTGGGGAAGAAGCCCGGCCAAGTCACACGATCCCCGGTACAATGCTGAACGAGTACAACCAAACACAGCCCACTCCTCGCAGGGAGGTAAAAGGCTACACAGCGGGACCCGGGGGTCGTGCAACGTGGGGTGACGGGTGCCGGATCGGTGAACTTCATCGTACACGAGCCACCGCGAGTCGGTACGAACTGGGACCAGCAGCAAGAGGGGCACGTCACGGAGGCGGAGGAAGGCGCCAATGTCCCTGGTAGCATGCTGTGGGGGATGGCGAGCCTCCTGAAAGACGAGGGAAGCCGACGACGCCGGCTGGAACCTCCGGAGTGGTCGCGAGCGGGGGGGCAGGCTGCTAGCCGGCCTGCGCGCCGTAGGAGAGCAGCTGGACGAAGACCCTGGCACGTGACCTTCTGCTCGTCCGTTGGTCACGAAACTCAGCGTAGGCGCTGGTGGGGGTGTCCCAGAGACACCGGTGAAGTGGCGACTGCAACGGAGTACCGAAGGCGATGTTGCGAATTTTGCAACAGGCCCTACACGTTCTGGTCTGTCCTCTGGCAGCAGGACCACAGGTCGAAGATTGGGCTTGAACCGGGTCCTCCGGATGGCAAATTGGGCGGGGCTTTCTCTGGTGGATAGGTGAGGGTCGTGGGATGACTGGGTAGCAGTGGTGGGGTGGCGCGTAGTGGAGGTTTTTGGCGTGAAAAGTGAAAATAGATGGGGTTCAGTTCTGCAGTCCAGTGCAGTCAGAACTGAGAGCTATGAAGGTGGATGGGATAAGTAGGGAAAGAGGGCTCAGACACTTGCAATAAAATTCTAGGGAATGATTTTTGACGTGGTGAAGTAATTCTGAAAATCTCAGGTCATTTGAAGATGTATAGAGGAACGTTCCTTTGGAGGGGCTTTGTCACTGTCGCGGCAGGACTGCACAGGAGCAGTCTGCGCGACCAAAATGGGTCCAAATGGAAGTTTTCGCCCCGATGGAGATTTAAAGTGGGATTTTCAGGAGAGGTAGGGGACATGTAGGGGAAGAGAAGTTAAGAAGGGGTCGATGTGATCAGAGGTCAGGAAGAGGGCGTCCCAATGTGATCTTTTAGGTTCTGGGTTACTACAGGTCTGCACAGAGACAGCCTGCGCAAGGAAAAGGGCTATGAAGACAACTTTCGCTACTGAACGAATTTGGCTATGAGGTTTTCAGGGGACGTGGGGGACAGGGGGATGAAGAAAAGCTTAGAAGGGTTCAATGGGGTTTGGGGATGGGAAAGGAGGGTGCCGACCTGATCTTCCGGACTCATTTCTGCAGGCAGACAACCAGATCTGGGCGCAGGACAGCAAGGGCCATCTCCTCCAAGCTTGTTGCAAAACCTTGATCAATGGGACTCCCGGCTTGAGCAGAAGATGGGGAGGTCGCCTCCCACCTGTGGAGCATCCAAGAAACCTGTAATAGACCTTAGGAGTTGCTCCCAAGGGAAGAGGAAGAGAGGGAGGAGAGATAGAGGGTGTCACACCCTAGAGGGGAGGAAGAAGAAGAAAATGCTCTTGGCCAAAACTCATTTTTCATTCATTCATTCATCAAATCCCTCAAGAGGGGGAGTACATGATAATATATAGAGTTTGGACTCCACCTTCCCTCCTTAGAGTTTGAATTTGAATCCCTTTGAAATTTAAATTCTATGGGCTCCATCATTGCTCCTTGGAGTTTGGATTTGGAACCCATTTGAAATTTAAATTCTATGGGCTCTATCATTGCTCCTTGGAGTTTGGGTTTGGAACCCATTTGAAATTTAAATTCTATGGGCTCCATCATTGCTCCTTGGAGTTTGTGTTTGACCCATTTGAAATTTAAATTCTATGGGCTCCATTCTCCCTCTTTGGAGTTTGAATTCGAACCCATTTGAAATTTAAAATCCCAAAATGATGCAAACCCAAATACATGCCAAAGACACACCTAAGACGTACACAATACAAAATACTACCAAGTACGTACAAAATACAAATATGACCCAAATATGTACAAAATATAAATACGACCCAAATACATACAAAATACAAATATGACCCAAATACGTACAAAATACAAATACGTATAAAAATACATACTAAAGTGTCAAAGCTCCGGGGCGGACTCCAGACTGTCCCCCAGCCACAATGAGGTCGGTGTCGACCGAGTCGTGCTGCGTGTCCGGTACCGACGACTCTCTGAGTCGAGGCGTATTCTTGCTCTGGTGTCCTCACCAAATTTCACATAATCGAACAACCTATTCAGCATAGAATTTCTCCTTTTTGATTGTTCATCTTAGATCTTCCAATAAAACTTGATCTTCAGACTCCTGTTCTTGCGCACATATATTAGACAATTGTTTTGCCGATTGGTTCGATGAAAGCATGACATTCGTTCCCTTCTCTTGAAAAGAATGTGTAAAAGATGGACCAACATATATCCATCAATTCAAAACCTTGTTCGCCATATCCAAGTTCTGCTCAACATTTCAACAAATAGAACATGCACGATTGTGAAGTACTAAAATAAAATATCATTTAAAACATGAATTGCATCTGCCATCGTGTAGCAACTCGATTAAAAAAATAATATATATATATAAATTTTCAAATAATATAAGAAAAATTCTATGTCATTGAATAAAATTATTAGAGAACTAAATAAAATTTACAATAATTATAATTATAAATTAGACTTATGTGAAGACATAATTGGGCTTAAAAAGAGTGAATAAATCTCTAAAAATTGTAATGCCCTAAATCCCTAATTCTAAGTTAAATGGGGTATAAAACGGAATTAAACCCTAATCCATCAAGGGAGGATCATTCCCTTGGGAAACCCTAGCCTAATTAGGGTTAGTTTGATGTAGACAGTGCTAATTTTGGAAGAGAATCGAAATTTTTGGAGGGAAATATTATATCTAGGGGAATAGGTCAAATTAGGACTCTAGGAGGGCTAAAATCTATAAATACGACCTTAAATCCCCTCAAGCTAGCCTTAATCGAATGTGAAGGCTACTAGATGTGGGAGAGGCGTGTGCTTTGAGGAGAGGATCGAGAAGGTTTTGGGCGTTCCCCTGCGTTCTTCGCGTCTTCTTCCTCTTCTTCCCTAAACGATGCTAAGGTAGATTTTGTCTCAAGCCAAACTTAAATTAATTGGTCATATATATATAGGAGCATGTCTGATTCATTTTAGTACATGTTTCCCCAATTTTCATTGTTAGTATTTCATGAATATTGAGTTTCATGCACGAGGTATCACCATTTTCCTTTTATTTCGTCGGAACATGCTTTCTATTTGAGATTGTATTCATCATAGAGAACACATTTTGAAAGCGTCCCTATGATAGATCGCGACCCAGACTTGTTCAGTTCTGTGCGCCCCCTCTTTGTCTTTGACAATGGTTTTGATGATTCCAATATATTGTGTGTTGTTCGTATGTTTTAAAGTGAAAATATTCTGCATAAGTTTTGTGGAAATATGCACTGATCATCTTGATCTTGATGCTCACATGTTGCATCTTCTTTTGCAGGTTATCTCACTTATTCTTCACATGCACTGACCTGCCTCTGGACTTGCATCGACCTCTTCGGGATTGCTTTCAACATGTGCATCGTCATCACCATGTTTACTTCTTGATGGATGCACTTCATACATGATGTTTTTCATTGGTGAAATCATGTGTTCATAGAAGGTCATAAGGCCCTTGAGCCTTGTCTCTTGTTTAGGATTTCAAGGACCCTTTACTGGTGTGAAATGCTTGGGTTTTCATGAGCACATCCCTTGGTTCTTCAAAAGTCTCAATGGATGTTATTCTAATTTGATGCTGTCATGCATATCATTCTAGTGTGGTTCATGGAGTTTTCAGATTTTCCAAATGGATATTGTTTTTAGTGTTATCATGCATTCTGATGGTTGAGAATCTCATGTCAGGATATCATAATGTCTCTCACTGTGGGTTTTCAAATGGTTAGATCAATTGGCTTTGACTGCATTTGCTTTTCTGGTTGATCAGATTGAGCTCAGCGTACCTTGACTAAATCTGGAATCCTTGAGCTGGAAATAGGTAAAGATTTGCATTGATGTTCTTAATTGCACGGACTGTGTTCATGTTTGCACAGACCTTATTCATCATTGCACTGACCTTGCTGCTCATTACATGTACTTGGTTGGTCATTGCACCGACCTAATTGATCTTTGCACCGACCTTCCTTGGCTGTTGCACAGACCTTGTTCTCCTATGCACCGACCCTGTCAAGGGTATTTCAATATGTGCACCGACCTGGTTGTACATTGCACGGACCTTGGTCTGCATTGCACAGACTTGTCCCTTGTATATGCAAAGACTCTTTCAATGATGAAGTAGTTTAAGTGCAGGTTAATATTGTCCTCAAAGTGATGGATCCAAAGGTAAGAATTTATGGATGAATGTATTTCATGTGGCTAGATTGGACTGAACTGAAACCCTTGAGCTGTTTGCTAGAATTCAAATGCAATAATTCAAGTTTCATATGAATCTGAATTTCCAGAATGTACAGGGTTCTTTCTGCTATCAATTCATTGGACTCCATGGTAAGCTTCTACTCTTGTATTCTGCTCTTATTGATTTCCCATTTCTATGTTTGAAACTGAGATTGAATGACAGTTTTCATATCTTCACTGCATGTTACTCTATTGGCTAAGTCATGCCTTCAATTGGGTTGAAAATGGTTTCTTGAATCACCTTGGCTTAATTCTCATGAATTTGAATTGCTTGAAAGTGCAGGTGTAAATATGCTCACAAATCTTTGTGATCACGGTAAGAATTCAATTTTGAATGTATTTCCTTGTGGGAAGTTGGGTTTAGTTTATACTTCATGGCCTTGGGGTTTATTTGGCTACTTAATTGTCCTTTGTTAATTGAGGTTCATGTTGCATCATGCTCATTTTGATTCCTAAACTTCCTTGCTAAATCTGGTTTCATTTGTTGTTTTAAACACCCCTCTTGCATGCCATTTAATTGTACTTGAATGGGGTTGAATGATGTTTAAAGGGTGTTAAAGTTTTTGGGGTTTATTCATTGCATAATTGAGTTTTCATTTCTGTCAGGAAAAGTGTCGACTCATAGAGTCGACACTTATTTTGTTCTGTTCTGTCTGCTGCATTGTTTCACATGACCAGACAGAAAGTGTCGACTCTATGAGTCGACACTTTTGGCCTGGGTGTTGGTTTTTGTTGCAAGATAGAACAGGTTGCAAAAAGTGTCGACTCATAGAGTCGACACTTTTGCTCTGGGTCATGTTTTTACAAATGGGACAGAATGCTTTGAGAAAAGTGTCGACTCCAAGAGTCGACACTTTCTCTGGAGCGTCCGGATCGGGATTCCAGATCAGGTTACGAAATCCACATTACATGGTCTGATTAGCTTGGGCTTTTACACCTATATTCTTAGGGTTTCATCCTTGTCTTAGGTGTGGTTTAGAATGGTTTTAACTAGGGGCTTTTGGTCTTTTGCTGCTGATTTCCCTCTTGTATATGTAGACCACACGATCTCCATCGAAAGTAGAGGGAACAGGCTAATATTTTCTATCTGCTACAGGTGAAGAAGAACGAGAGAAGAGGAGAAGGGGAGCGATCCGGCTGGAATACTAGAGCATCATCCGTCTTCAAGCATTCAAGCTCGTTGTGGGCGAATCTAAGTGGAAGAGCTTCGTCGGCTTCGTTTCTTTCAAGATCTATCTCCCACCTCCATTAAAGTTCAAGGAAAATACGTTTGGGGGTTGTCCATCCATTAAGAGGATACTTCTGCAACCTCTCCATGCCTATTTTTCCATTTGAGCATAGGTTGTGGTTTGAATCTTATTGTTGTATCTTTTGTTGCAAGTGAAGAAGAACGAGGAGGAGGTGCGACATACCTTGTAGGAGAAGGAAGTTTAGGAAGATGTCCTCAGCGAGGTTCTCCCTCCAGACGGCGGCTCCTACGGGTTTTGGCCAGCTTTCCACTCAGTGGATAAAAGTCTCCAGTGCAACCATCCGTCCTATCTACGGACTGTATTGAAGATTTGAGGGAGATTCTTTAGTTTTTCATTCCTACTCATTTTATTTGATCATAGATCAATATCCCTTGTGGTCATTGCATATCCTTTGTGTTTGTTAAACTCTGAATATCATTGTGTCTGTGGACGGAGCTGTGTGTCCGTGTGGTTTTAGTGTCTAGGGTGTGTTCCCCGATGTTGTGTGTGTGTGTGCTGCAGTGGCAGCGTTTTGGGACTTGTCCCCGTGTGGATATTGCTGCGGAAGCAACGTGTGTGGTGTTGGGATTCGTCCCCGTGTTGCTACGTTTCGTAGCATGGAGTGAAGCCTCACCGGATTCGGTGTGGGGTGGACGTAGGGAGCCCGTCGTGGTCCTGAACCACCTAAAAATCTCTGTGTTGCATGTGGTTTTTGTCTGTGTGATTGTCCTTTTCTCCTATCTCCATTCACAGGTCAATTTGTAGATTTTTATTCACATCACCTCCACACATTGTTACCTCAGTTATCCGTGTTTGGTTTGAGTTCAATCGTTGTTTGCATTGTCAAGCTGTGTGGGATCGGAAAGATCGAGAGAACCTTTTAGATCTCACGTTTGTTTAGGCTAATCAACGTAGTTAGTGTTAATTCCACTGTGTTCTGTAAAGAAAGTTTTTAAAATCTGCCATCTCGGCAAGGGGACAATTCAATCCCCCTTCTTGTCTGTCATCTCTCTGGGCCAACAATTGGTATCAGAGCACAGTCTCTGATTTTTTATTAGCAGACCTCACGGTCTAGGAGAAAATATCATTTCATGATGGCTAGCGTGAACGTGCTTCCCGTCTTTGATGGTTTTGATTATGCTCTCTAGCTTGGAAAATTTTGTGTTTGGATTACCAATATTGATCCGAAACTTATGAATCAAATCACTCATGGTCCCTACATTTTTCCTAAAAATGAGTTAAGATGGATCGATGAGGATAGGAAAAAGAATTCTGATAATTCTTTTATCTTGAATGCTCTTAAGGCTGCTGTGGACCCTAATCGATTTACTTTTGTTTCATCTTGTAGGTCAGCCAAAGAGATCTAGGATGGGCTAAGCGAAGCCCAAGAAGAAAGTCTGAATAGTGCTGATGAGTGCCTCGCGGCAAACAACGGCGATGAACGTCAAAGCGAGGAAAGTTCCAAGGTAAACTCTGATTCTGATGAGGAAGATGAACTTAGCTATGATGAGTTAAGGGATGCTTACGATGAGCTGGTTGATAGATACAAAGCATTAAAATATGAGAATAGAAAATTGAAAAAGAAACTTGATGATGTTTCACACATTAACTCTCCATGTGCTAAATGCCTTGAAACTGAGAATGCTTGTGTTGATAATTCTCCATGTAGAAAATACATTGAGTTTGAGAAATTGGTTAAGTCACATGTGCATGAGATTGATAGCCATAAAGAAACCATTACATGTTTGAAAAAGGAAAATGAATCTTTATTGGCAAAAATTTCAAAACTTGAAAACATTGAAAAGGATCTAAGAGGAAAAATGAGTTGTTCAAATAGTGATCAATTTTTGCTTGATGAACTCATTCAAAATGAAAAGCTTGCTAGAGAAATTAAAAAATTAAAGGATCAAAATAATGTGCTGATTGAAAAACTCAGTTCACTTGAGAAAGGAAAAAGTGTAGTTATTGATGATCTTGAAATCATTCATATTTTAGAACAGGAAGTCGCAAGCTATAAATCCATCAATTCTCTGTTGAATGGTAAACTTGCATTGTGTGAAGAATAACTTGCTAATTGTGGAGTAAATATTTCATCATTGAAAAATGAGATCAAGAACTTGAATGAGTTCATGTGCTTGAGTGATAAAGAAAATCAAAAAGAGAAAATGTCATTGATCAATCTTGTATGTATGCAAAATTCTCATCTGGTAAATATCATCATGCATCAAGGAAAAGAAGAAATGTTTCGTGCTTTTATTATTGGAACCTTGGTCATGATATGTACGACTGCTTTTTAATGAAGTTTGATGATGATGAAGCTTCTAAGTCTAGAGTGAACATGGTTGATGATTCTAAGAATTCTGAAAAACCTATGAAGAAAAACTTCAATGCTCATTGTTATTACTGTGGATTGCATGGTCATGTCTTTGAACATTGTTTCATAAAGAAAAATGATGATGAATGGTCTGACAAAAGGAATTTTTCTTATCATTATTGTGGTGAAGTTGGACACATGATGGATAATTGCTCCTTATTGAAATATGATGAAAAGTGGTCCATGAGAAGAAAATCTTCTCACTATTTTTATTGTGGCCAAAGTGGTCATTCTATGGACGATTGTGCCACAATGTAATATGATGATGATTGGTGTTCCTGGAAATATAAGAATACATCTCCTCATACTAGAACTAACCCCTCGGGACTCAAGATGGCTTGGTTACCCAAAACTTTGAAATGAGAAATTTATTTTGCAGGGGCACCTTGAGGCCAAGGAAAGTCAATAAACAAAGGACTCTCAAGGCGAGAAACAAAAATGGTTTGTTTTGAAATTTGTTTCGCTTAGGTTCTCTTTGAAAAATCTGAAAAGGTAAAAATTATGTTTGGAGGAAAATGTTTGCAATGGTGGCTCACTGATTTTAGCATCTTTTAAAATGTTGAGATCTTTTGAGTCTGATGAGTAGTTGTCTGGAATGCTTCTCTTTTCACATCTTGTGAATAAATTTGGTTTTGAATATTTTTCACTGTCCATAGAGTCTTTCATACTCTTACTTACTTTTTACAAATCACAATTCATCTTTGCTTACACATTTTACACACTTAGTTGCTTGAAACATGTTGCACATATCATACACATCTTTGCATACTTGTAAATAAAGAAAGTCTTCAAACATCTGTCCATTTACATGCACATACGTGCATATCATTGCATACTTGTGTGCTTAAATGCCATGAATGACCGGTATATAAAATGATGTTAGTGCAAAGGTGGATTACGTCCACCTGGAGGCTATCCTTATGCGTGAGTAGGGTCTTTGGACCTTCATCTCCGACATGTACTGGTAATCAACCTGTGTGATAAATCCATCTCGATGCATGCTTGATTGTATATAAAATATCACCCATCTTTTTGACTCTTTCTATGACTCTTCCCATGCTAAATGAAATTGCATTGATTTAGACATGTTTGTTACATGGCTAAGGGGGAGATTTTTTATAACCGTGTATATATTTAGGGGGAGATTTTACTGTGATAAGACTAATTCATCTTTTACATTCAATACAACCACCCACGCAAAATACACATTTTTGAGATAATGAAACAATCTAATAAGGATTACTATTTTCTACTCTATACTTTTCAGAACTCTTGATTCTTTACATGGAAATCACATGACTTGTGAGGAAAGAGCTTTTCACCCCATCAAAAGTCATATAAGTGGAATGTGGATCCGAGTAGTCGAGAATCCCCCCAGAAATAAAGGAGGAAACTCGCGTCGAAAGGAGAAACAAATCCACTATGAAAATAAGTGTGATTTGCCACCAAGTAGCCGGGAAGTTCCCCTGAGACGAAGGCTACAACTCGCGCCGAAAAGTGACGATATCCACAGTTAAGATAAGTGACGAAACTGAATAACCAGGAAGTGTCCCTGAGACAAAGGATACAACTCATGTCAAAAGGTTAGTCACACCATTTATTGTAATTAAAAATAAATTGGGGTCATACGAAGCTACCAATATTCGAGCATCGTGTATGAAAGTGTATGGATGATAATAGTGTTCCTTAGAAAATCTGATGATCCATATTGTCTGGAATTCATTACTCAACTCTCACATACGCACCTTGGGTTTGATTGTTTGAATGTTCTTTATGAATCAGTCGCCTTTCATGGTTAATGCAGTACTTTATTTATGTAAGCACGACTTTCTTAGTATTGCACATGCACATCATGTTCTATAATCGATTGCATAATCCTTGCACCCATCCCAAAGGGACTTGCATGAGTCTGTATCTTTATATGCATGCTTGAGTGCCTGAATACTTGATCCATCTTGATCATATCATACTTCAGCTCATAATTTGCATCTATAGGTTATACTGTAAATAATAGGTTAAATAATCCCATTGTCAGTTAGTTTTTGTTCATGACAATAGGGGGAGAATAATATGCTCTTGAGCATAAACACTTGCATATAGTTAGTTTCATTATACTTTTTGTGCATAGCTTAGTGATACACTTGCATATACTTTTGTCATTTTGCATACAGTTTGGTCATACATTATGTGCATACTTAGTCATACATTCAGCATATAGTTCAAAAATTGATCATTGCACGTCAAATTCCACCTTACTTGTTAGGAGTTCATGGTTCCCACACCTTCCTTTCAAGATAGGTTCATTGCTGGATTCGTGCCATTTCACATCTGTTCACCTCGTCCCCCACTTTTTATAATGTCAAAGGGGGAGAGAGTTTTGTGGTCACAATATATTGTCATCATCAAAAATGGAGAGATGATTGGGTTCTGTGCCCCCTCTTTATCTTTGACAATGGTTTTGATGATTCCAATATATTGTGTGTTGTTCGTATGTTTTAAAGTGAAAATATTCTGTGTAAGTTTTGTGAAAATATGCACTGATCATCTTGATCTTGATGCTCACATGTTGCATCTTCTTTTGTAGGTTATCTCACTTATTCTTCACATGCACTGACCTGCCTCTGGACTTGCATCGACCTCTTCTGGATTACTTTCAACATGTGCATCGTCATCACCATGTTCACTTTTGATGCACTTCATACATGATGTTTTTCATTGGTGAAATCATGTGTTCATAGAAGGTCATAAGGCCCTTGAGCCTTGTCTCTTGTTCAGATTTCAAGGACCCTTTACTAGTGTGAAATGCTTGGTTTTCATGAGCACATCCCTTGGTTCTTCAAAAGTCGCAATGGATGATATTCTAATTTGATGCTCATATTCTAGTGTGGTTCATGGAGTTTTCAGATTTTCCAAATGGGTATTGTTTCTAGTGTTATCATGCATTCTCATGGTTAGAATCTCATGTCAGGATATCATAATGTCTCTCACTGTGGGTTTTCAAATGGTTAGATCAATTGTCTTTGACTGCATTTGCTTTTCTGGTTGATCAGATTGAGCTCAGCATACCTTGACTAAATTAGGAATCCTTGAGCTAGAAATGAGTAAAGATTTGCATTGATGTTCTTAATTGTGCGGACTGTGTTGATGTTTGCTCAAAACTTATTCATCATTGCACTTACCTTGTTGCTCATTACATGGACTTGGTTGGTCATTGCACCGACCTTCCTTGGCGGTTGCACAGACCTTGTTCTCTTATGCACCGACCCTATCAAGGGTATTTCAATATGTGCACCGACCTTGTTGTACATTGCATGGACCTTGGTCTGCATTGCACAGACTTGTCCCTTGTATGCAAAGACTCTTTCAATGATGAAGTAGTTTAAGTGCAGGTTAATATTGTCCTCAAAGTGATGGATCCAAAGGTAAGAATTTATGGGTGAATGTATTTCATGTGGCTAGATTAGACTGAACAACCCTTGAGCTGTTTGCTAGAATTCAAATGCAATAATTCAAGTTTCATATGAATCTTAATTTCCAGAATGTATAGGGTTCTTTCTGCTATCAATTCATTGGACTCCATGGTAAGCTTCTACTCTTGTATTCTGCTCTTATTGATTTCCCATTTCTATGTTTGAAACCGAGATTGAATGACAATTTTCATATCTTCACTGCATGTTACTCTATTGGCTAAGTCATGCCTTCAATTGGGTTGAAAATGGTTTCTTGAATCACCTTGGCTTAATTATCATGACTTTGAATTGCTTGAAAGTGCAGGTGTAAATATGCTCACAAATCTTTGTGATCACGGTAAGAATTCAATTTTGAATGTATTTCCTTGTGGGAAGTTGGGTTTAGTTTATACTTCATGGCCTTGGGGTTTATTTGGCTACTTAATTGTCCTTTGTTAATTGAGGTTCATGTTGCATCATGCTCATTTTGATTCCTAAACTTCCTTGCTAAATCTGGTTTCATTTGTTGTTTTAAACACCCCTCTTGCATGCCATTTAATTGTACTTGAATGGGGTTGAATGATGTTTAAAGGGTGTTAGAGTTTTTGGGGTTTATTCATTGCATAACTTGATTTTCTCTGCTGTCAGAGAAAGTGTCGACTCCAAGAGTCGACACTTTCTAGCCAGCTTGCTGGCTGGACACTGCTGGCTGCAAGTGTCAACTCCTGGAGTCGACACTTAAAGGCCAGAGGTCTGTTTTCAATGAAAACAGAACCTCCGGTGAAAAGTGTTGACCCTATGAGTCGACACTTTCACCTTGGTCCTATTTTTATATAACGGGACAGAACGAGATGAGAAAAGTGTCCACTCCAAGAGTCGACACTTTCTCTGGTTCGTCCGGATCGCATTTTCTGGATTGGTTTCAAAATCCCCATTTTGAGATCCGATTGCCATGTCTTTTTACCCCAATGCCCTTAGGGTTTCTGTAATGCCCGGGATCCTTGGTAGGTCTTGCTGGATCCTCATTGGATCTTTCGGATCTGTTTTGCTGAGTTCCGGTTCACTTTTGTGGCTTCCGAGTTGAGCTTTACGATCCGTGTGGGTTTTTCTCTCGTACTAGTTACGGAACCCTACGGTCAGTTTACTTGTCAGTTCATCAACTCGCGGATGCTACAACGACGATGTACTCTTCGAGCCGGTCGTTTCGACTATTTTTGCGTATTTTTCAGAGATAGGGCCAGAAATCGGATTTTTTAGAAATTAGGAAAATTCCTAATATCTTTTCCTTCCTGATGGAGACATCATCCACAATTCCCTTTGGCTAGGGTCTTCTTCACACTCCGGCATTGTTTGAGTTTGGGCCTCTCTCTATAAAGGCCCACTTATCCTTTTTATGCTATTTACTTGAGTCATTTGATGTAATTTTCAGTTTATTTGAGTCATGTCCCTAGGTCTTCCATTTATTTTCCTAAGTATTGAGTGTCATTAGATTGTGTAATGCGCTATTGGGCCCAATTCTTCGGGTTTGGCCCATGAGCCCCCCTACCCCTTCGATTATTGGCTATTGAATCTTTTGTCAGGGACTTATTGTAAAATGTGGGTTTCCTATATATAGGGCCCCATTTCCTTCATTTGGAGGTAATGAATGATTCAATACAAAAGAATTCCATTTGAGTATTCAAACTTAGTTCTAGTGGAGTGAATCCTATAGTTGGGTGAGAAGCCCTAGGGGAGTGATTCCCCACCCCACCTCTCTCTCTTTCTCTCTCTTCCCCAAGGGGGGGTTCACCCCATTCCTCTCTCCTCCTGCTCCCAACCACCTCCAACCCCCACCTACCTCCATTAAAGCCCCTCCACTTCCCCACACCCCATTTACTTCCCCCCTAGTTCCTAGGTAGAGTCTTCCCCATTCCAACACCATCTCCCCCATTCCAACCAAATCTTCCCCATTCCAACACAATCACCCCTCTTCCCCACACCATCTCCCATCTTCCAAGGTCATTTCAAATTTGAAATCCCTTCCCTCCAAGCTTTGGCTGCCCCTCCCTCTATCCCCTTTAGCCTAGGTCGCCCCCCACCTCCCTCCATTCTTCATCCCCCTTTGCAATCCCCAATCCCCATTACCTCAGCTGAAACCTGCGGCCTCCCCCTCTTCCTCCATCTCCCCTCCACCATTAGACCCCCTCCACACCTCCCACAACCCCCCCCTCTCACCCTTCATCCACCTCCCCTTCACCACATACCCCATTCTCCTTCTTTCTAGGCATTGGAAGTTGTCCCTTGGTTGCTGCTTGCAGTCCAGAAGTTGCAGGTGAACCAGCAACTTGCAGTGGCCACCACGACCTTCTCCGGATGAGTTTGAAGACCCAAGAGCCACCGTTGGAAGCGTCTACCAGTCTCCTTTTCAACAGAAGTGGTTTCGTCATCATCCGAGCTGTGTGCTGTTCGGAAGCTCCGTTCTCCCACGACTGCTCAGAACTACCTCTGCTGAAGCCCTGAACCTGAGTAGAAGCTCTTCCACGCCTCACCCTGGAGGAATCAGTTCGAATGCTCTTCTACAAAGTTCTTCATCGCCCTGTCAACTTTCAGAATCAAGAAGCGGAACTCTGTTCAGCATCCAGTAGCAGAAGTTATCAATTTTCTCCCTCTGCTGTACGGATCAGCTTCCCCACATTCTACACCGAGTAGTCATCCTTTTTAGAGCCTCCAGGTCTTCTCCGGCATCTTTTAGCATCCCCGTCAGTTTTTCTGTGAAGAGGACTCATCCACGATTCCATCGACTCTGACGGTGCTTGATTCCGAGGTCGGGAGCTGCCGGGGCGCTCTCTGTAATCTGCTGTTAGAAGTCTGCAAGTACAGGTCCGAGAATCTGAAGCTCTGTTCAAGCCTCCACCCCGGTCAGCAGCGGCCCCTGAGGCATTCCCTTCCTAGCTACGAAGAGTTCCCCACTGGTCTCGTCCTCGGCGAAATTCCTGATCAAGTTCTGCAGCTTCAACACCATCTGTTAGTCCCCTATTGCAGAGGGCAGACAGATTTGGCAACACGACTTCTATATCATTTTAGCCCTAGTTTTCCCCACCCCGCTTGGCCGGCTGAAGGCCTCTCCCTGTGCGGAGGTAGTTTTGATTGTAATCCATTAACCCCCACCCCAAGATCCCCCTCCTGCGAGAGGTGTAGTGTTGTACTCATTTGGGCAGGTCAAGTTACCCCGACGCGGCGTGTGGGGATCCACCCGCCTCCCCGCTCGCCCTCGTCTCCGACCGGGACCGGTTTCTTCAAACCGGTCGAGTAAGTGCTCTAAACCCTTGCTCATTGTGCTTGTCTTTCAATATTAGTTCATAATTATGCTGGTTATGCGAGTGAGAGCCCGATCCTCAAGCCCCGTTGTCTTGAGTGATCACCGTGGGAGAAGTGCAACCGGTGCCTTTGGCACTTTGTCGGCTCCCTTGAATTGGGCCTCCACACCCATTGTGAATCCCATCTTGGCCTTTCTGGCCCTATACCAGCAAGGGCCCAACCCCTCAACCTCACCTTGGCATTGCCAAGTTACCCCGGGCTTGTGTGAGTGTCGATAGAGCGGTGGCCCAATTCGGCCCATTTGAATGCGATTGTGCTTGCTTGCATTAGGTCCGAGGTTGTGTCACATCAATTGGTATCAGAGCAAGTCTTTGACTTGTATCTATCAAGTCTAAGTCCTAGGACCATTGCATTGTGTGTCCAACATCTTTGGCCCCTTGTCTTGCATGTCCACCCGTAGTGGTGCTAGTTACCGATCCAATCCTTCATCTTCAAATCCACCCATGGATCCCCATCCTCAACTCAATCAAGATGCTCTTAGGGAGGAACCTCAAGGCCAAATGAATAGGGTAGATGCTGCCCTTACCAACATTCTTGCCCAACTTGAGTCTCTTACCACTCGAATTGCTCGGCTTGAAGAGCATGAGTTCCACCCAAGGAACAATGAGCCTAGAGTCCACCCTCCACATGTTGAGCCACCTAGGGAAGACCCTCATCCAAGGAATAATGAGCCAAGAGTTCATCCACCACATGGTGAGTTGCATATGAATGAGTTCCACCCAAGGAACAATGACCCAAGAGTCCACCCTCCACATATTGAGCCTCATAGGGATGAGTTCCATCCTAGGAACCATGGACCAAGAGCCTATCATCCACATGCTAAAATTTATGGGGAGGACTTGGATCATGACCCTTACCATGACCATGAGAGACCCCGACACCATCCCATTCATGAAAGGCGTCCACGGGACAACCCGGATGACCCTCTCTTAAGGATGATTAAGGTAGAGGCCCCAAACTTTGATGGTTTCCATGAACCAAGTGCCTACTTAGAGTGGGAAACCGCCATGGACCAATACTTTGAATTGTACCCTATGTCCGACCAAAGGAGGGTAAGGTTGGCCAAAATGCATCTCATCAAGTTAGCCAAAACTTATTGGTTAAACCAAGAGGGTCTAAGAAGGATTAAGCGGGGAGAGCCTATTGATACTTGGGAGGGTATGAAGAACCAACTTAGGAACAAATACCTTCCCCAATCCTACCATCAAATGCTCTTAGATGAATGGCAAAGCCTCACCCAAGAAGGAAAGACCGTGGTTGAATACATTGAGAAGTTTGACTCCTATCTTTTGAAGTGTGGAGTTCATGAGGACCCGGCCGTTACCTTGTCTCGCTTTAGGAATGGGCTTCAAAGTCACATCAAAAGAGAGCTTTTCATGCGAGATGTTGATAACCTTGAGATAGCTTATCAAATAGCTAGGGATGTAGAAAGATTCTCTAGGATCCCTCGATTTGCTACTCCCCGACCGGTCGATCCCAAAAACATGGGACCACGGCCCATTCCGGCCACTCCCATGAAAGCCCATAATCCAAGTGGGAACACCCCATTAAGGCCTTACACCCCTCCTCCCACCATCACTCCAAACAAATCCACCCCTAGTCACCCCCTCCCACGGAGGGAAGACATTCCCAAAGGTCCAAATGTAGGAACTACTTCGGGTAGCGGGCGTCAACAATGCTTTAGGTGTCAAGGGTTTGGCCACTTTGCGGGGCAATGTCCATCCAAGGGATTATCTAGCTTGCTTATTGAGGAAGAAGCTCCCCCACCCCAAAAGGAACTTGAGAATGTTGTTGAGGATCATGAAGCCTCCCCAGATTGGGAAGAAGAGTATGAGGCCCAATACCTTGAGTCGGGTCTAGATCACACCACTCCATCTACCAACTCCCATCTAGGAGTGATTAGGTGCACCCTCACCAAACCCCAAGAAGAGGATTGGCGCCGAACTTCAATCTTTCACACCTTTGTCAAGATAGGGAGCCATGTAAGGAAAGTGATCTTGGATAGTGGGAGTTGTGTCAATGCCGTATCCCCCGATACCGTTAAGCTTCTTGGGCTTACTATCACTCCCCACCCAAATCCCTATCGGGTCTCATGGATCAACAACAACTCCATCCCGGTCAACACTCAATGCCTTGTGCCCCTCACCTTCTCTTCATACCATGGTCAAATATGGTGTGACATCATACCCGTGGAAGTATGTAGTATCCTACTAGGAAGACCTTGGCTTTATGATGTAGATACCACCATCTTGGGTAGGAGCAACAAATGCACCTTTGAACATAAGGGTAAGACTATCCGTCTTAACCCCTCCCCACCTCGTCCCATGACCAAGAGGGACACTCCCCCTCAAGAACAACACCCCACCACCATACAAGTCTCGGGGAACTCCACCCCTCCAACCCCATCCCTCACCCAAACTCGCAAACAAGGTGGGACCTCGGGGTTGGCCAAGGGTCTTCATCTCATCACTAGGAAAGAACTTGAAGAGGAGATAGTTCAAGGAGTACCTCTATGTGTGGTGATCATTTGTCTAGGAGAGCCCACTCCCACCAATCCACATCCCATAGAAATCCAACAACTCCTAGAAGAATTTCATGATGTGTTCCCAACGGAGCTCCCGGCCCAACTCCCTCCCATGCGGGATGTGCAACATGCGATTGATCTAGTCCCGGGGGCCACTCTCCCAAACCTTCCTCATTATCGCCTCAATCCCACGGAACATGCTGAACTTCGGAGGAAAATAGAGGAACTCATTAGGAAGGGCTTCATTCGCATTAGCAAAAGCCCATGTGCCGTACTGGCCCTTCTCACTCCTAAGAAGGATGGGTCATGGAGAATGTGTGTGGATAGTCGGGCCATTAACAAAATCACCATCAAGTATAGGTTTCCCATCCCTAGGCTTGATGACATGCTTGATATGTTAGCCGGAGCCACCATTTTCTCCAAAATTGACCTTAAGAGTGGCTATCACCAAGTTAGGATAAGGCCCGGGGATGAGTGGAAAACGGTTTTCAAAACCAAAGATGGTCTCTTTAAATGGTTAGTCATGCCTTTTGGGCTTTCAAATGCCCCAAGTACTTTCATGCGTCTTATGACGGAGGTCCTTAGGCCATTCATTGGGATCTTTCTAGTAGTCTACTTTGATGATATCCTCATCTATAGTCAATCCCAAGAGGCCCACCTTGACCACCTTAGGCAAGTTTGTACCATCCTTCGACAAGAGAGCCTATTTGCCAACTTAGGAAAGTGCCACTTCATGACCACCTCCCTCACCTTCCTAGGATTTGTGGTGTCCACCAAAGGCGTCTCCATGGACCCCGACAAGGTCCAAGCTATTATTGATTGGCCGGAACCCCACACCCTTCATGAGGTCCGAAGTTTCCATGGATTGGCAACATTCTATAGGAGGTTTATTCGTGGATTTAGCACTATCACTGGCCCAATCACCGATTGTCTCAAGAAGGAGACTTTTGTTTGGACCAAATCAGCCTCTAAAGCCTTCCAAGAACTTAAGGAGAAGTTGACCCAAGCTCCGGTCCTATGCCTTCCCGATTTCTCTAAAGTCTTTGAAGTCACGTGTGATGCATCCGGGATAGGGATAGGAGGGATCCTTAGTCAAGAGGGACACCCGGTAGCCTTCTTTAGTGAGAAGCTTTGTGATGCTAGGACAAGATACTCCACTTATGATAAGGAGTTCTATGTCGTGGTTCAGTCCCTCCGACATTGGAGGCACTACTTGTTGCCCAAGGAGTTTGTCATCTTTTCTGACCATGAGGCCCTCAAATATCTCAACTCCCAATAAAAGCTAAATGCCTGACATGCCCGATGGGTTGAGTTCATCCAATCATACACTTTTGTCATCAAACACAAGGCCGGGAGTGAGAATCGAGCGGCGGATGCCCTTAGTAGGAAAGTTTCCTTGCTATCCACTATCCAAGTGGAAGTAATCGGATTTGATAGGATCAAGGATGAGTACCCTAGCTGCCCCGACTTTGGGCACATCTATACCACCTTGACCACCCCTTCTAGCAAGGAACATGAGGGATTTGTCTTAGAGGATGGGTTCCTCTTCAAAGGACCCAAGCTTTGCAGTCCACGGACCTCACTCCGAGATTTCTTGATTTGGGAATTACATGCGGGAGGGTTAGCCGGTCATTTTGGGGTTCACAAGACCATTTCTCTAGTTGAGGGTCAGTTTTATTGGCCAAGTCTCAAGAGAGATGTAGGCAAAATAGTGGGTCAATGTCGCACATGTGCTTCGGCCAAACAGGTGAAACAAAACACTGGCCTATATACCCCACTCCCCATCCCCGACCGTCCATGGTAAGACTTGAGTATGGACTTTGTGTTAGGATTACCCAAGACTCAAAAAAGGCATGACTCCATCTATGTGGTGGTTGATAGATTTTCCAAAATGGCCTATTTCATCCCATGCTCCAAAACCTCCGATGCCTCCCATGTGGCCCGATTGTCTTTTGATGAGGTTGTCCGTCTCCACGGGCTACCTAAGACCATAGTCTCTGATAGGGATGTCAAATTCACTAGCTACTTTTGGAAAACTCTTTGGCACATGATGGGTACCCTCCTCAAATTCTCCACTGCCTACCACCCCCAAACAGATGGCCAAACCGAAGTTGTCAATCGGAGTCTAGGGAACCTTCTTAGGTGTCTTGTTGAGGATCGCCCCGAAAATTGGGATCTCATCTTACCCCAGGCCGAATTTGCATATAACAACTCCATCAATAAGTCCATAGGGATGAGTCCATTTGAAGCCGTGCATGGATACAAACCAAGAAAGCCTTCCGATCTCATTCCCCTTCCCCAGCATGCTAGAGTGTCAATTTCAGCTGAGTCTTTTGCACAACATATTAGAGAATTGCATGAAGAAATTCGCAAGCACATCAGCAAAAAGAATGAGGCTTATAAAAGGTTGGCCGACTCTCATCGGCGTCACCAAGAATTCCATGTGGGTGACTTTGTAATGGTAAGGATGGAGAGGCTCTCCCCGGGAGCCAACTCTAAACTGAGGTCACGTGGGGCTGGTCCCTTCCAGGTCTTGAGGCGCATTGGTGCAAATGCCTACGGGTTAGATCTCCCTGAGGAGTATGGAATAAGTCCCACATTCAATGTCGCCGACCGAGTGCCATATAAGGGACCCACGGTGGTACCTAGTGAGGAGATTGAGCCTACTTCTTCCATTGAGAGAGCACCCACCCGTGAGGAGAGGCCACCAACCAAAAGAGCCCAGCGTGAACAAATTGAACAAATATTGGATGTACAAGTCACTACCACTCGGAGCAAGGTATATGAGCGCTATCTCGTCAGGTGGAAGGATCGGCCTCCTTCGGAGGATTCTTGGGTGAGTCGGGAGGATCTCCAGCGGTTGGATCCAGACCTCCTCGAGAAGTATCACAGCCGGATGGACCCCTACTCGACGGAGTTGAGCTCTTCACAGCCCAGGGGATTTGATGGAGACATCATCCACAATTCCCTTTGGCTAGGGTCTTCTTCACACTCCAGCATCGTTTGAG
Organism: Amorphophallus konjac; assembly: GCA_022559845.1. Classification (NCBI taxonomy): domain Eukaryota; kingdom Viridiplantae; phylum Streptophyta; class Magnoliopsida; order Alismatales; family Araceae; genus Amorphophallus; species Amorphophallus konjac. The sequence continues at coordinate 123,335,656 of CM040122.1, read as the reverse complement.
TTCGGGCCTCTCTCTATAAAGGCCCACTTATCCTTTTTATGCTATTTACTTGAGTCATTTGATGTAATTTTCAGTTTATTTGAGTCATGTCCCTAGGTCTTGCATTTATTTTCCTAAGTATTGAGTGTCATTAGATTGTGTAATGTGCTATTGGGCCCAATTCTTCGGGCTTGGCCCATGAGCCCCCTACCCCTTCGGTTATTTACTATTGAGTCTTTTGTCAGGGACTTATTGTAAAATGTGGGTTTCCTATATATAGGGCCACATTTCCTTCATTTGGAGGTAATGAATGATTCAATACAAAAGAATTCCATTTGAGTATTCAAACTTAGTTCTAGTGGAGTGAATCCTATAGTTGGGTGAGAAGCCCTAGGGGAGTGATTCCCCACCCCACCTCTCTCTCTTTCTCTCTCTTCCCCAAGGGGGGGTTCGCCCCATTCCTCTCTCCTCCTCCTCCCAACCACCTCCAACCCCCACCTACCTCCATTAAGGCCCCTCCACTTCCACACACCCTATTTACTTCCCCCCCTAGTTCCTAGGTAGAGTCTTCCCCATTCCAACACCATCTCCCCCATTCCAACCAAATCTTCCCCATTCCAACACAATCACCCCTCTTCCCCACACCATCTCCCATCTTCCAAGGTCATTTCAAATTTGAAATCCCTTCCCTCCAAGCTTTGGCCGCCCCTCCCTCTATCCCCTTTAGCCTAGGTCGCCCCCCACCTCCCTCCATTCTTCATCCCCCTTTGCAATCCCCAATCCCCATTACCTCAGCTGAAACCTACGGCCTCCCCCTCTTCCTCCATCTCCCCTCCACCATTAGACCCCCTCCACACCTCCCACAACCCCCCCTCTCACCCTTCATCCACTTCCCCTTCACCACATACCCCATTCTCCTTCTTCTTTCTAGGCATTGGAAGTTGTCCCTTGGTTGCTGCTTGCAGTCCAGAAGTTGCAGGTGAACCAGCAACTTGCAGTGGCCACCACGACCACCTCCGGATGAGTTTGAAGACCCAAGAGCCACCGTTGGAAGCGTCTACCAGTCTCCTTTTCAACAGAAGTGGTTTCGTCATCATCCGAGCTGTGTACTGTTCGGAAGCTCCGTTCTCCCACGACTGCTCAGAACTGCCTCTACTGAAGCCCTGAACCTGAGTAGAAGCTCTTCCACGCCTCACCCTGGAGGAATCAGTTCGAAAGCTCTTCTACAAAGTTCTTCATCGCCCTGTCAACTTTCAGAATCAAGAAGCGGAACTCTGTTCAGCATCTAGTAGCAGAAGTTATCAATTTTCTCCCTCTGCTGTATGGATCGGCTTCCCCACAGTCTACACCGACCAGTCATCCTTGTTCAGTGCCTCCAGGTCTTCTCCGACATCTTTTAGCATCTCCGTCAGTTTTTCTGTGAAGAGGACTCATCCACGATTCCATCAACTCTAACGGTGCTTGATTCTGAGGTTGGGAGCTGCCGGGGCGCTCTCTGCAATCTGCTGTTAGAAGTCTGCAACTGCAGGTCCGAGAATCTGAAGCTATGTTCAAGCCTCCACCCCGGTCAGCAGCGGCCCCAGAAGAAATTAAAGAAATTCTTAGACATTCCCTTCCCAGCTACGAAGAGTTCCCCACTGGTCTCGTCCTCGGCGAAATTCCTGATCAAGTTCTGCAGCTTCAACACCATCTGTTAGTCCCCTATTGCAGAGGGCAGACAGATTTGGCAACACGACTTCTATATCGATTTAGCCCTAGTTTTCCCCACTCCGCTTGGCCGGCTGAAGGCCCCTCCCTGTGCGGAGGTAGTTTTGATTGTAATCCATTAACCCCCACCCCAAGATCCCCATCCTGCGAGAGGTGTAGTGTTGTACTCATTTGGGCAGGTCAAGCTATCCCAGCGCGGCGTGTGGGGATCCACCCACCTCCCCGCTCGCCCTCGTCTCCGACCGGGACCGGTTTCTTCAAACCGGTCGAGTAAGTGCTCTAAACCCTTGCTCATTGTGCTTGTCTTTCAATATTAGTTCATAATTACGCTGGTTATGCGAGTGAGAGCCCGATCCTCAAGCCCCGTTGTCTTGAGTGATCACCGTGGGAGAAGTGCAACCGGTGCCTTCGGCACTTTGTCGGCCCCCTTGAATTGGGCCTCCACACCCATTGGGAATCCCGTCTTGGCCTTGCTGGCCCTATACCAGCAAGGGCCCAACCCCTCAACCTCACCTTGGCATTGCCAAGTTACCCCGGGCTTGGGTGAGTGTTGATAGAGCGGTGGCCCAATTCGGCCCATTTGAATGCGATTGTGCTTGCTTACATTAGGTCCGAGGTTGTGTCACATCACTTCCTCTCCCCTCCCTTCTCATTTCACCGCCGCCGTCTCTCTCTCCCGTTTTCTCTCCTCTCGAGCTTCCTCGGCTCCGGTTACAGACGGAGGACCTAGGAGCGAGTGTTGGGGATGCTGTGGAGCTGACTGGGTGCGCGACAGGGCGAGGATGGAGTGGTTTTGGCGCGATCCCGAACGCTGAATTCAAAGCCGGTGTTTGAGCTCGCGACGTGGTTTTCGGCACGGTTTAGTACCTTCGGGGCACGGTTTCTTCGGTGGAGGTAGGGAGATGGACCGCCACCTTGTTCTGCACGTTTCCTCTATTTCCGTGCATGATTTGGTGCTCGATCGGGGGAGATCGGGCCAGTTTTGTGAAAATCTTGGTTTTTTGGGTTTTCAGGGTTCGCCGAAAAATGGTAACCATTTGTGGTGTGGTTCGTGTTGAATTGACCGCTGGGATGTCTGAATCCCATCCACGCGAGTTTCGTGTCGATCGGTTGTCATTCGGGGCCGGTAGGAGTCCGGGAACCTCGATGACTCGTTTAGGGTCGATTTGTCCAAATCGCCCCGATCTCTCGTTTTAGTGCTTGCATGTGGGCTTTTTAGCCTCCTAGTGTTGTTGTTCATCGTCTAGTCTTGCTTCCCCTGTGCTTCGGCATGAATGGGGTGTGGAACGGTTCGATTTGGCCAATGCACTGTTTTCCAGCCGTGACCGGTGTAGCGGTCGTTTCAGTGACCGCCAGAGGTCCCTGACGGCCCTACGACAGACTGTCACAGCGTTTGGGCATTTTTAAGCTTTTCGTGGTTTTGGGAGTGTGACGGCCCAGGGGTGGCGCGTCACAGCCTCCTGACGCGTCCGGTGTGATGCGTTACTCTTATTTTGTCATTTAGTAGTTTGGTTAAGTTGGTTCCCCTGACGCGCCTGCCCTAGTGCGTTAGGTGTGTGTAACGCGCCTGAGCTAGGCCATTACGTTCTGTTTGACCAACTTTGACCGTTTGAGTCGGTTTGTGTAACGGTGGTGTCCCCGTGCGTCACAGCAGTGTAACGTGCCTGCCCCAGGCCGTTACGTGCTGTTTTGGCTGAGTGCGGGTGGCTGTGTCGTTGGCTCTAACGGTCACGCCTCCATGCATTAGGCGTCTGTAACGCGTCCGATCGGGACCGTTACATGCCTGTTGGCCAGTGGTTTCTTGACTTGAGCCTGTTGGCCCTAACGCGTCTACCCTGATGCGTTAGGCCTTGTAACGCGCTTGGTCTCGTGCGTTACGTGGTTCCAATCGTGGTTTTAGCTTGAGGTCTATTGGCCCTGACGGCCCGGGTCGGGCGCGTCAGAGCGGTGTAACGCACCTGGTGTAGGCCGTTACGTGCCTTGTGCGTTTTAGATGTTGGTTAGGGCGGTGTGTGTGACGGCTCTCCTCCTGACCATCACGTTGCTGTAGCGCGTCTGCATTAGACCGCCACAGTTGGAGTGTAACGGCCTAGCGTTAGACCGTCACATTCATGTAACGTTCTAAGGGTGGTGCGTTACAGCCTTTGAGCTCCGATTTCCATCGTTTTGGTTTCTGACTGTCTTGGCTTATCCTTGTGGTCTACCCGCTTTCCCGTGGATGTCTCCTGACACTGTATGAGGGCTAAGACTACGTCGTAAGGTGGCCAGGAGTCTTCTTGCTTGAGGTAGGATTCTCTTTCCTACTGTTGAGTCGTCGTTGTGTGGTTCCGGTCAACCCGGGGTGACCCAGTGGTTGACAGGCGACCTTGTGTGGTTGTCTTGGCGGTTCTGTCCAGTCTGAGACACTAGTTCTGGATGCCTCGAGGTATCGTTTTACCTTGGTTTGCATGTCCAGGCGTGTCTGAGGGTCTCCGGTGTTCCCTCAGGTCTCCGTGAGTCATTTTTTGCGGAGCGTTGCTTCCCGTGGCTTAGGATTAGACCGATTGGCGGCTTGTTCCGCCGTTTGTGACGATCTTGCCTTTGGGTCATCCGACTCAGGGATCGTTACGTGGTAGGTCTAGTTTCCTAGTCCTGAGTCTGTGGGGCAGTTGGTTAGCTGCTTGGTGCTTGGCAGTACGCGTGACAGGGCTTTATGAGACTGTCTATACTCTAGCACTTGTGTTTCAGAGTCTCTGTGTCTTGTGAGCCTCCATTTATTGTAACCCTAAGGCCTTTGAGTTGTCGACCCGCCTGCGGATGGTGGAGGGGTGTTCCCGTTACACGATTCGTAAGCTAGTTTCCGTGGGCTCCTGTATGGTAGTAGCGTCCGCTACGGGGAGAAAACTAGCTAGAGGCCTGGCTTGGGCATAAAGCTTGTATGTGCACACGTGGTCAGGGGCGTTGGGACTGACGCCGACGGGCGTGACCCTGACTAGTACTCGTTGATTTGGTACCGCGGTTCCGCTTCCCGTGGGTATCGTTGTTCTTCCTCGGACTCGGAACGGTGGTTCCTTGGACCTAGATCTGAGGGTGTCTTAGTCCCTGTCTGTCCTTGTGACGATAGCGTTGACGAGACGCTTGTGGCGCAGCATAAGACGTCGGTGGACACAGCTGGCTATTCTTCTGGTGAGGAGGTGCTTCTATCACGTGACACGTGACTCTCGGCATTTCTTGCACGTCGTGACCTTTCCGAGTTAGCCCTCTCATGGCCCTACTCAAGGTTAGCGTGGTGTGCACGACTTTCTAGTCATGGGTGTGTCGTCGAGTCTGTCGGTCGTTTGCGTGGGTCTTTTCTAGACCTTTTGTCAGTCCTTGCAGGTCTTCGTCTTAGGCCTGGTGCCGAGTCGACAGATCGGTAACTTCTAACTTTGTTAGATCAGAGTCGCCCTTCTGTCACTGTTTGGAGTAGTTTGGGGTGCCGAGGTTAGTTCGGCCGCCACTTGTCTGGCGCGGGTTTCTCCCTTTCTTACTTGTTCCCTAGCTACTCCTACTCCCCGTCTGTTCTCTACTGCTTCTAGAGTAGCTTTACAGCTTTGTAGTGTAGTTTTCCCGCTTTGCTACACCTGATGTTCTTCCTGTTGTTTTGTGTTCCGTGTTACTGCGTGTTTTTCAGTGGGGATCCGTGTGACCCCTACTGAGCCAGTGACACGAGGCTCACCCCTGCTTTTCAGGTGGGGTGATGTCGTCCGTTCTGCTTCCGCATGGTTCCTGGAGCGCTTGCTCGTAGCGTGTCGTTGTGGCCAGCTGGTACCTGCGTCGGGCTTCCCCCGACTTCACGGTATGTCCTTCTTTTCTGTCGACTGTACTGTGCTAGACTTGTTGTCTTTAACTTTGGACTTGACTCTGGCATATAATTGTTAAATTGAATTGTTAATTAAAAAGTAATTTTATTTCTGCTACTTTGGCAAACCGATCTAATAAAATTTAATTGCTTCTGTTATATCTCTATGGCTTTAATGTACTCTACACATGCCTTTTTCCCTTCAGAGCTTTCCCGCTCTTGGGAGGCCTCGCGGGTTCCAAGAGGTATCACGTGTATTCGGTAGTTCTACCGGGTACATCTGGTATCTGGGATCCGGGTCGCTACAGGTGGTATCAAAGTAGTGTTCTGAGATGTTCAGAGTTCTTTTCTGAGCTATCAGAGCATTATTTTGTGAAGTACATGGGAATCCGAGATATACAGTATCCAGAGTCCTGAGAGTCCAGTACAGTCTTTAGCTGGCTTGGGTGTTGCGATGATTTATCGCGTTGTTTTCTGTGTGTTGTCTTGTGCGTACTGCTCTAGCACTGTATGAGATGGATTTGCTCTCGTCAGGTTGTGACGAGGTGTTTCTTTTTCGTCGTTGTGTTTGTTTCAACCATGTTGTACTTGGCAGTGTTCGTCAGAAGGCTTGAATCTGCGATACGTTGTTCGAGATTTTCTCCGTATGTTGTTCAGGTTGCTGTTGACCTTTAGCCTTGGTCTGATGACCGTACACGTTCTCACATTGTCTTGGTCATCCCGGCTTGAGTCTGTTCAGCTCCTGATGTGTCTTGCTTCTGTTGAAGTGCTCGATTAGATTCCGTGTTTGAGAAGTTGCTCAGGCAAGCTGGGATTTCCCTTTCCTGGTAAGCTTTCGTGGTTGAGCTTATTGCTTCTCATCCCTTCTGGTGAAATCTTTTCGAGATTTGCCTTGGAATTGCTATCTTAGTGATGCCTTTGTCCTGTGTCTACTTAAGTGTGGACAGCTTTGTTCTGAGCCTGATCTGCTCTTTGCTATACGGTTGCTTGGCTTTGGACTCCATAATGGTGTTAAGAGCTATTGTGTACCGTATTTGTCGTGCCGTGTCCAGCGGCCGATGAATTGTGAAGGCTCATTTATCATTTTCAGGACGTGAAGGTAAGCTGAGATTAACTCTTTTCCTTGTGCTTTGTGCTGAAGCTGGTACTCTTCTCTTGTTGCACTTGGGCTCTGCGTGATCGGTTGTTCACGAGATCAGTACTTGTGGCGTGTTATTTGCGATCTTCATTGATTGCGAAGGCGCCTGGTGTGTGTTGAGATGCGACTACCGAGGTTGTTCTGATGCCTGTGTGCGTTGTTGAGTGTGCAGCTAAAGCCTGTGAGTTAGCTACTCGCTGGTCGAGAGATTTGCTTCTTCTCGATGTGACTTCATCTTGGCTTCCTGTGCCTCGATGTCGTCTGTTGTCGTGCTGTTGCTGGTGATTTTCTGCAGTTAGCATTGGCATTTGTGAGTGTTGGGGAATTTATCGGCATTCCTACTGACTGAGTACCCTCTACTCTGCATTTTTTTCTCCTGGGTGTTGTGCTCTCGAGGCGTGTTCGTAGTCCTTGAGTTGTGTTCCCCGAGATTGTTGTCGTTTCCTCGTTGTCGTGGGTCTTTTCTTGGTGAGCAGTCTGATGCATGACCCATCCCTTGTGGTCGTGTGCTCAGCTGTTCCTGTGCCTTGATGTGACCCTGCTTGCAGTTGTGTTCCATGGTTCTGTGTTTCGTGCGGAGCCAGAATTCTGTAAATACTGCTGTTGGTGTTTTGGCGCTATTTCTCTATGATTTTGTGCTTCAGTTTTGGACCAGGTCTTGTCGGTTAGCCTTGCTGTACTCTTTCTCCTTAGAGTTAGCTTGCGACTCGATCAGATGTAATATCTGAGTGAGGACTGACTTGGTTGTGCCTGTGGTCCAGTATTGTCATTGGTGTCCTGTGTGCCAGGTGTTCCCTGTTGCCTTTGGCACTGGAGCCGATGATGTGGTCGAGCGGTCAACTGTAAGGACTGTGTCTCCTTGTGTAAGCTGCTGCTTGTCTTGTTGTGGTTGTGGCAGTCGTGTCTCTTTCCCTACGAGGCGTGATCTACGTTGCCTTTTTTCGGAGGTGTCAGACTTGTGTCCACTTGTGTCGTGCTCGATCCATAGCATGTGCTCGTGATTGTGGTCTGACAATATTCCTCTGAGCTGTGCTTCTTGAGATTTGTGTCGTTTCCGTGCTTGTGTTGTTGGGTTGTTCTTCCCTGCTTCTCCTTTGTTAGTCCTTAAATTTCGAGGACGAAATTTCTTAAAGGAGGGGAGGATGTAATGCCCTGGATCCTTGGAAGGTCTTGCTGGATCCTCATTGGATCTTTCAGATCTGTTTCGATGAGTTTCGATTCGCTTTTGTGGCTTCCGAGTTGAGCTTTACGATCCGTGTGGGTTTTTCTCCCCTACTAGTTACAGAACCGTACGGTGAGTTTACTTGTCAGTTCATCAACTCGCGGATGCTACAACGACGATGTACTCTTCGAGCCGGTCATTTCGACTATTTTTGCGTATTTTTCGGAGATAGGGCCAGAAATCAGATTTTTCAGAAATTAGGAAAATTCCTAATTTCTTTTCCTTTTTCTTTTCCTTCCTCTCTCCTCCCTTCTCATTTCGCCGCCGCCATCCCTCTCTCCCATTTTCTCTCCTCTCGAGCTTCCTCGGCTCCGGCTACAAGCGGAGGACCTAGGAGCTAGTGTTGGGGATGCTGTGGAGCTGACTGGGTGCGCGACAGGGCGAGGATGGAGTGATTTTGGCGCGATCCCGAACGGTGGATTCAAAGTCGGTGTTTGAGCTCACGGCGTGATTTTTGGCGCAGTTTAGTCCCTTCGGGGCACGATTTCTTCGGTGGAGGGAGGGAGACGGATCGCCACCTTGTTCTGCACGTTTCCTCTATTTCCGTGCATGATTTGGTGCTCGATCGGGGGAGATCGGGCCGGTTTTGTGAAAACCGTGGTTTTTGGGGTTTTCAGGGTTCGCCGAAAAATGGCAACCATTTGTGGTGTGGTTAGTGTTGAATTGACCGCTGGGATGTCTGGATCCCATCCACGCTAGTTTCGTGTCGATCGGATGTCATTCGGGGCCGGTAGGAGTCCGGGAACTTCGGTGACTCGTTTAGGGTCGATTTGTCCAAATCGCCCCGATCTCTCGTTTTAGTGCTTGCATGTGGGCTTTTTAGCCTCCTAGTGTTGTTGTTCATCGTCTAGTCTTGTTTCCCCTGCGCTTCGGCGTGAATGGGGCGTGGAACGGTTCGATTTGGCCAATCCACTGTTTTCCCGCCGTGACCGGTGTAGCGGTCGTTTCAGTGACCGCCAGAGGTCCCTGACGGCCCTACGACAGACTGTCACAGCGTCTGGGCGTTTTTAAGCTTTTCGTGGTTTTGGGAGTGTGACGGCCCTGGGGTGGCGCGTCACAGCCTCCTGACGCGTCCGGTGTGATGCGTTACTCTTATTTTGTCATTTAGTAGTTTGGTTAAGTCGGTTCCCCTGACGCGCCTGCCCTAGTGTGTTAGGTGTGTGTAACGCGCCAGAGCTAGGCCGTTACGTTCCGTTTGACCGGCTTTGACCATTTGAGTCGGTTTGTGTAACGATGGTGTCCCCATGCGTCACAGCAGTGTAACGCGCCTACCCCAGGCCGTTACATGCTGTTTTGGCTGAGTGTGGGTGGCTATGTCGTTGGCTCTAACGGTCACGCCCCCATGCGTTAGGCATCTGTAACGCGTCCGATTGGGACCGTTACATGCCTGTTGGCCAGTGGTTTCTTGACTTGAGCCTATTGGCCCTGATGCGTCTACCCTGATGCGTTAGGCTATGTAACACGCTTGGTTTCGTGCGTGACGTGGTTCCAGTCGTGGTTTTAGCTTGAGGTCTGTTGGCCCTGACGGCCCAGGTCAGGTGCGTCAGAGCGGTGTAACGCGCCTGGTGTAGGCCGTTACGTGCCTTGTGCGTTTTAGATGTTGGTTAGGGTGGTGTGTGTGACGGATCTCCTCCTGACCGTCACGTTGTTGTAGCGCGTCTGCATTAGACCGCCACAGTTGGAGTGTAACGACCTAGCGTTAGACCGTCACATTCATGTAACGGTCTAAGGGTGGTGCATTACAGCCTTTGAGCTCCGATTTCCGTCATTTTGGTTTTTGACTGTCTTGGCTTATCCTTGTGGTCTGCCTGCTTTCCCGTGGATGTCTCCTGACACCCTATGAGGGATAAGACTATGTCGTAAGGTCGCCAGGAGTCTTCTTGCTTGAGGTAGGATTCTCTTTCCTACTGTTGAGTCGTCATTGTGTGGTTCCGGTCAACCCGGGGTGACCCAGTGGTTGACAGGTGACCTTGTGTGGGTGTCTTGGCGATTCTGTCCAGTCCGAGACACTGGTTCTGGATGCCTAGAGGTATCGTTTTACCTTGGTTTGCGTGTCCAGGCTTGTTTGAGGGTCTCCGGTGTTCCCTCAGGTCTCCGTGAGTCATTTTCTGCGGAGCGTTGCTTCCCGTGACTTAGGATTAGACCGATTGGCGGCTTGTTCCGCCATTTGTGACGATCTTGCCTTTGGGTCGTCCGACTCAAGGATCGTTACGTGGTAGGTCTAGTTGCCTAGTCCTGAGTCTGTGGGGCAGTTGGTTGGCTGCTTGGTGCTTGGCAGTACGCGTGACGGGGCTTTATGAGACTGTCTGTACTCTAGCACTCATGTTTCAGAGTCTCTGTGTCTTGTGAGCCTCCATTTATTGTAACCCTAAGGCCTTTGAGTTGCCGACCTGCCTGCGGATGGTGGAGGGGTGTTCCCGTTACATGGTTCGTAAGCTAGTTTCCGTGGGCTCCTGTGTGGTAGTAGCGTCCGCTACGGGGAGAAAACTAGCTAGAGGCCTGGCATGGGCATAAAGCTTGTGTGTGCACACGTGGTCAGGGGCGTTGGGACTGACGCCGACGGGCGTGACCCTGACTAGTACTCGTTGATTTAGTACTGCATTTCCGCTTCCCGTGGGTACCGTTGTTCTTCCTCGGACTCGGAACGGTGGTTCCTTGGACCTGGATCTGAGGGTGTCTTAGTCCCTGTCTGTCCTTGTGATGACAACGTTGATGAGATGCTTGTGGCGCAGCATAAGACGTCGGTGGGCGCAGCTGACTGTTCTTCTGGTGAGGAGGTGCTTCCGTCACGTGACACGTGACTCTCAGCTTTTCTTGCGCGTCGTGACCTTTCTGAGTTAGCCCTCTCGTGGCCCTACTCGAGGTCAGCGTGGTGTGCATGACTTTCTAGTCATGGGTGTGTCGTCGAGTCTGTAGGTCATCTGCGTGGGTCTTTTCTATACCTTTTGTCGATCCTCGCAGGTCTTCGTCTTAGGCCTGGTGCCAAGTTGGCAGATCGGTAACTTCTGACTTTGTTAGATTAGAGTCGCCCTTCTGTCACTGTTTGGAGTAGTTTGGGGTGCCAAGGTTAGTTCGGCCGCCACTTGTCTGGCGCGGGTTTCTCCCTTTCTTACTTGTTCCCTACTCCTACTCCCCGTCTGTTCTCTACTGCTTCTAGAGTAGCTTTATAGATTTGTAGTGTAGTTTTCCCGCTTTGCTACACCTGATGTTCTTCCTATTGTTTTGTGTTCCGTGTTACTGCGTGTTTTTCAGTGGGGATCCGTGTGACCCTTACTGAGCCAGTGACACGAGACTCACCCCTGCTTTTCAGGTGGGGTGACGTCATTCGTTCTGCTTCCACGTGGTTCCTGGAGCGCTTGCTCGTAGCATGTCGTTGTGGCCAGCTGGTACCTGCGTCGGGCTTCCCCTGACTTCACGGTACGCCCTTCTTTTCTGTAGCAACCCTGATAAAATATTAATAACAATAAAGATTTTAAAATAAATCAAATAAATAGATAAATAAAATAATATAAAATAACGCCTCGGATAAAGGCGCTATTTAAATTATAAATGCCTCTAGCAAAGGCGTGATTCAAGAAGGGACGCCCTGACAACACGGCGTCAAATTCTAAACGCCAAAAAATGGTAAGGCCAAGAAACGCCCCTATCTTGGGCGTGTTTTAAACAAAGAAACGCCCTAACGAAAGGCGCTTCTTAAGAAACGACCTGAACCAGGTCGTCAATTCAAGAATCGACGCCCTGACCAAAGTCGTTAATTCCATTCGAGTTCCGTTCGACACGGGAGCTTATCCCGGGAAGGATTATGTTAATCTAGTAAGTATTTAAATAGGGCAAGGACTCTATATTGGAAGCATTACTTCCACTAGGACTCTAACCCTAATAGGACCCCCTAAATCCCTATAAATAATTTACTGCTCGAACCCTTCAACGCTATTTGGCGTTCGGAATCTGCAAGGTACGTGAGAGAGGAATAGTTCCTCTGATTTTCTCTACGTCTGTTACATGAAGAACTAACAGTTCTTCATCTTCTTCTGTTATAGGTTAAGAAGGCGGCGTACGCGAAGAACAAAGGTATTGTTCTTTTTCCCTTTTTACTTTCGGTCAGGTAGTATGAAGAAATACTAATGTTTCTTCTTCTGTTCTTGTAGGAGTTACAGAACCGAAGAACAAAGGTTCTTCACCAAAGCCTTCTCTTCCTCCTACTGTGGTTATTGTTGCTGTGAAGCAACAACGTCCCCCTTTTCATATCAATCTTCAAGTCTTCAGGTAGGTTTTCTCAAGTTACTGTAGCCCAAATGAAATTAATGCAAGATATATATATACAAGCATGTCATGCATACGGTTATTATAGTTTCCATGCATTTTCTGTAATATTTTGAAAGAGACGCCCCTGTCAAGGGCGCTAATTCACATGAAACGACCCTTCCCAGGTCGTAAATTTCATGTTTAACGCCCCGTACTCAGGCGTTAATTTCTTTAAACCGTTAATCACCCATCTTAAGAACTGATTATCTAAGAAATCATGATTATAAATATATGCATGATCCTATGTCTTCAACCTGCTAACTTTACTGTCATGATATTACATTCGTTCCTCTGTTATCCTGAAATTATTACTGTCCTTAAAGTTTCTGAAGGAACTTGAATTAACGACTTGGACAAAGTCGTTTTCCACATATTAGCGCCCCCTCATAGGGCGTGAATCTGAAAGATAACGCCCCTTCCTAGGGCGTGTATCGGTTAAAATCCTGAAATTTATATATTCTGAAAAATAGAATTAAATAGTAACGCCCCTGCCCAGGGCGCGTTTTGATAATTCCTGAAAATTAATTATATTCTGTCAAATATGTAAACAATAAGACGCCTTCTGGTGTAGTCGTCAGATCTTGAAGAAACGACCCTGACCAAGGCGCGTTTTAGATAAATTACTGAATTAATGAAAATTCTGCAAAATGGAAACACGTGTAAACGCCCTTATGTTAGGCGTTAATTACTTGAGAAACGACTTGACCTAAGTCGTTATTTTCTGTAAACTGATTTTTATCCTGATTCTGTTAACCGATGGTTTCATATTATACATATACGTATATATCGGCACTATTCTCCACTCCGTGAGTATAGTCCCACTTTTCACGTTGTTTTATCGATCACACTCAACTCTCATTGACATACAAGCTCTCCATTGGACATTCCGTTCCTTTGGACTAGCGAGTTAGTCATAGAGACCTCCGTAAGACTCCTCGTACCTTGGATTCCCTCAAGGTCGACTGAGCTGGTTGTACCCTAAAAACCCATTACACCATTGATGCCATGTCACTCTAAAGAAACATGGGATACCGGCCCTTATGATTATACAAAGAGTATATCATAAGAAATTCTTAATGGGATGATGATATCATGCCATATCATGTCGTTCTTGTAAAAACCTCAATTCTATGATAGGAATGAGGGTATCTTACCTTTGATATACTGTTCATGTGGACCTCAATTCTATATAAAGAATGTCCATACTGATTTGTCATGGTACCCAAGTTAAGGGAACCATATTCTACCTAGATTTTTATCGATATCGTGATTATACCGTTATTATCGCCATTCTATGTCCTTTGTCATATTTTGGACTCTATTCTATCAAAGTTGTCATACGTGTCTACAAGCTTGATTATTGAAATTCTACGTTGGCTATAAACAAGAGTGGATGTCAAAACACATGATAAATGCCTGCGCATATAGGGCCCGATCTGGTCCTGGGAGGAGCACCCGAAAGTACTTGTGCCCATGGGAGTTAAAATGATAAGGTATCTGGCATTATACCGAGTACTTGACTTGCTTGATTGGACATTCCACACACATCTTGTACTTGAATCGTACTTGACTTGACATGAATTGCGTGGCCCGAAAAAGGGTAATTTACTTGCTTGATACATGATAGCCAAAGTTCTTGACATGACTTGTTAAACGTACTTGCTTGAATATCTTGAATAAACTTGTTATCTTGTTGAAAGTTCATGATTAAGTTCATCTTATTTCCTTGATATTACATTCTCTCTATCTTGTCGTTTTATGCGAGCATGCATAGCTTTATTGCATTCATGAAAGATGTAATTACTTACACCCCTTGCTAGTACTTGAGATATAATTTCCTACTGAGCGTTCGCTCATTCCGTTTGTCCCTTTTTACTTTTCAGGTAAGTCCGACGACGATGGAAGTCAATCGGATGGGAATGGTCAAGAGTGAAAGTGATAGAGCTGCTCAAGTGTCATCTAGTCTTTTCTATAGTTTCTTGAGTCAAATATGTATTCTTTTCCTTTTTATTAAACAGAGTATTGGATTTGTAATAGTCTATCCATTATGAAATAAAGGATTGGGTTATCTTGTTATTTTGCGCATCTCTGTCTTTGTGTCGAATACACGACCACTCTGATTGACATGATTGATATAAACTCGTCACGCGTCTCCGGGTATCTTCCGCGCTCGGGGCGTGACAGTTTTTGTGGTATCAGAGCCTAAGGTATTCAATTCCTAGGAAAAAACCCAAGTCCAAGGATAAGTTGAACGTTTAACCAAGTGAGATTGGGTAGAACCAAGGGGTAAGAGTCAATGAGTCTTTTAATAAGATCACAGTGATATAATACTAATGTAGCTATTATAATTGTAGGATAATGGCTGCCGAACGTGCTCAATGGCGCAACATGCAGCGTACCCTCCAAGGGATGACTCAAGTGCTACAACAGGTAGCACAAGGTGGTACTCCACGAGCTGGAAGCTTACACCAAGCCTTTAAGAACATGAATCCCCCGAAGTTTATGGGATCGACCGATCCGGACGATGCCGAGCATTGGGTTCGGGAAACCGAACGCATATTCCGTGTCATGCAATGCACGGATCAGGACAAAGTTCTATTAGCTACATTCCAGTTAGAGAAAGATGCTAGATGCTGGTGGGAGTCTATTGAAGCAACCATCGATCCTACTCAAGTAACATGGGAAGAATTTGTGGAATACTTCAATGCTAAATATTTCTCGGACCGAGTCCAAGAAAAGAAGGCTGCAGAATTCGCTGCATTAAAGCAACGATCTTTATCATTAGCAGATTATGAAGCTCAGTTCTCCAGGTTGTCTAGATATGCTAAGCATCTTATTAGCACGGAGAAGATGAAAGCCCGAAGATTTCTTAATGGGCTTAGGCCCCACTATATTACTCAACTGGCGCCTATGGACATCCAAGTTTATTCTGAAATAGTGCGCCGAGCTCAACTACTTGAAGATGCCACGGAACTATCTGATAGGATCCGTGGAAAGACAAGAAGGAACAAGTCACGGGTTCGGGTTCTTTCAAACCCAATTTCAAGAAGAGGCCCAATAATGGAGGTTCTTCCTCTCAAGACCATAAGTTCAAAAAGACCAAGCCTTTCTCTATCACAACTACCCCTTCTAATACAGTGTGCAAGCATTGTGACAAGGCTGGTCACAAGACAGAAGAATGCTGGAGGAAATTAGGAGCTTGTCTCCGTTGTGGGAGTCGCGAACATCGGATTCCCGATTGTCCATTAATGAATGACCAAGCCGGTGACGGTAAACGCCCGGTGACAAAGAATGCTCGTCTTCATGCAATCCAGGAGACCGAACCAGAAGAAGAAGGTGGACTGGTAGAAGGTACATTAACAGTTTGTTCCAAAAGTGCTTATGTCTTATTTGATACGGGTGCATCGCATTCCTTTATTTCTAAGAAGTTTGCCGACCCGTTACCGTTAGAACCAGAATGGATAAAAATAGTTCTAACTACTCCTCTTGGAAGCGAAAATGATATTACTCATCACTACCAAAACTGTGAGGTAATGGTTCAAGGTAGGAATTTACCTATAGATCTCATATGCCTCGATCTAAAGGAGTATGATGTTATACTGGGAGCGGACTGGTTATCCAAATACCAGGCAACGGTTGATTGCCGCAATAGCCAAATTGCTTTCAAAGATTTTCCAGAGTTAGTCTTTACTCGCCCCAAGAGTCGGAACAAATCCCCTCTTATTTCGGCTCTTCGAGCAAGCAAGCTCGTCAGGAAAGGATGTGTATCCTTCCTTGCCTTTGTCACTGTTAAAGAAGCTAAGGAAACCAAGATAGAAGACATTCAGGTAGTGCAAGAATTTCCAGACGTATTTCGGAAGATTTGCCGGGATTACCCCCTCAAAGAGAAGTGGCCTTCACCATTGACTTAGTCCCTGGTGCTGGTCCAGTTTCAAAGGCACCCTATAGAATGTCCCCTGCGGAACTCAAAGAGTTGAAGGAGCAGTTGATGGAACTAATTCGAAAAGGGTTTATTAGACCAAGTACTTCCCCGTGGGGAGCACCAGTCTTATTTGTGAAGAAGAAGGACGGATCCATGAGATTGTGCATCGACTATCGACAGTTGAATCATCTCACTATCAAGAACAAGTATCCACTGCCGAGAATCGATGAGTTATTTGATCAGATTTCAGGATCCAAATATTTTTCCAAGATTGATCTCAGGTCGGGATATCATCAATTAAGAATCAAGGATGATGACATTCATAAGACTGCATTCAGAAGCAGGTATGGCCATTACGAATTTGTTGTTATGCCTTTTGGACTAACAAATGCCCCTGCTGCCTTTATGCAGTTAATGAATAGCATATTCAGGCCTTATCTAGATCAATTTGTGGTGGTTTTCATTGATGATATATTGATATATTCCAAAACTAAGGAAGAACATGAGGAGCATTTAAGGATCGCATTGCAAGTATTGAGGGAAAATCAATTATATGCAAAGCTCAGCAAATGTGAATTCTGGCTTGAAGAAGTGACTTTCCTCGGACATGTGATATCCAAGGATGGTCTATCTGTTGATCCATCAAAGGTTGAAGCTGTTAGAAACTGGGGAAGACCAACCAATGCTAGCGAGATCAGAAGTTTCTTAGGTCTTGCAGGCTATTATCGGCGATTCATCAAAGATTTCTCTAAGATCGCCGTACCACTTACAAGATTAACTCGTAAGGAGATCCGATATGAATGGAGTGAGGAATGTGAAAGAAGTTTCCAAACTCTCAAGGATCATCTCACTACAGCTCCGGTGTTAGCTCTACCAATAGAAGGAGAGAAATTTGAGGTCTACACAGATGCTTCTGGCATTGGCCTCGGATGTGTCCTAATGCAACAAGGAAAGGTCATAGCATACTCTTCACGTCAACTGAAGAAGCATGAGGAGAATTACCCCGTCCATGACTTAGAACTGGCCGCGGTGGTATTTGCCCTAAAGATATGGAGACACTACTTATATGGAGTGCAGTTTACTGTATACTCCGATCACAAAAGTCTCAAATATCTATTTTCACAAAAGGAGCTAAACATGAGACAAAGACGCTGGCTAGAATATCTCAAGGACTTCGACTTCAATATACAATACCATCCCGGAAAGGGTAATTATGTTGCTGATGCCCTTAGTCGAAAGCCGAGAGCAATGATAGCCAATTGTATGATACAAGAATGGAGGTTGCTAGAACAATTCTCCGAGCTCAATATAAGCTTGGACAAGGAAGCCAAATTTGTCACATTATCTCATGTAAGCATACAGTCAGATTTATTATCTGAGATACAAGCGCTTCAGGATGATGATCCTATATTAGTGGAAATCAAAGGCAGATTAGAAGGACAATCTGATTTTCAACTAACTTCTGATGGAAGATTATTATTCAAAGGTAGAACTTGTATACCCGACTGTCCGGAATTAAAGAAGAAGATCTTAGATGAAGCTCACCGATCAAGGTACACTATTCATCCAGGATCAACCAAAATGTATCAAGATGTAAAGAAGAACTTTTGGTGGCCTAATATGAAAAGAGAAATAGCAGACTATGTATCTCGCTGTCTCACATGCCAACAGGTCAAGGCAGAACACCAAAAGCCTGCTGGAAAACTACATCCTCTAGATATTCCTAAGTGGAAGTGGGAGGACATTGGTATGGATTTCATCATGGGTTTATCCAAATCAAAAGGAGGACATGATGGAATATGGGTTATTATTGACCGTTTAACTAAATCGGCGCATTTCTTGCCAATAAAGAGCCGATGGTCAATTGATGTACTAGCTGCACTATACATCAAGGAAATAGTCAGGTTACATGGAATTCCTGTCTCAATCGTGTCTGACAGAGATCCCCGTTTCACTTCTCATTTTTGGAAGGGATTACAACATTCGTTGGGAACAAGGCTCAACTTTAGTACTGCTTTTCATCCTCAAACGGATGGTCAGACCGAGAGAACTAACCAAGTTGTTGAAGATATGCTTAGAGCATGCATCATTGACTTTGGAGGAAGCTGGCACGATCACTTGCCACTAGTGGAATTTGCATATAATAATAGCTACCAAGCTAGTATCCAAATGGCACCTTTCGAAGCTTTATATGGAAGGAGTTGCCGATCACCCTTATGCTGGAACGAAGTTGGAGAGAAACAACTATTAGGTCCAGACATGGTAAGGGATACAACTGAGAAGATACAAGTAATCAGAGAAAGATTGCAAGTTGCTCAGACCAGGCAAAAGGCTTATGCTGACACAAGAAGAAGAGATCTTGAATTCCAGGTTGGAGATCATGTATTTCTTAAAATATCGCCTGGACGTGGCATACGAAGATTTGGTGTTAAGGGCAAGCTTACGCCAAGATTCATCGGACCATTTGAGGTACTCGAAAGAGTTGGCGAGGTTGCTTATCGCATCGCGTTGCCTCCTCAATTGTCCGACGTGCATAATGTGTTTCACATATCTATGTTGAAGAAGTATGTGCACGATCCATCTCATATTATTGAACATGGAGATCTGGTGATCCAGAAAGATCTCACCTATGAACAGAAGCCTATGAAGATCTTAGATCGAGAAATACGAGCTCTAAGGAATAAGATTATTCCCATGCTCAAGGTGCAATGGAATAAGAATCCTGAACACGAAGCGACATGGGAGACCGAGGAATCTATGAAGAAACGATTTCCGAGTTGTTCTAAGAGGTATATACTCTACACTCTCCGCGTGTATACATGATATGCAATTGAATTTGGGGACCAAATTCTTTTTAAGTGGGGGAGGGTGTAGCAACCCTGATAAAATATTAATAACAATAAAGATTTTAAAATAAATCAAATAAATAGATAAATAAAACAATATAAAATAACGCCTCGGATAAAGGCGCTATTTAAATTATAAACGCCTCTAGCAAAGGCGTGATTCAAGAAGGGACGCCCTGACAACACGGCGTCAAATTCTAAACGCCAAAAATGGTAAGGCCAAGAAACGCCCCTATCTTGGGCGTGTTTTAAACAAAGAAACGCCCTAACGAAAGGCGCTTCTTAAGAAACGACCTGAACCAGGTCGTCAATTCAAGAATCGACGCCCTGACCAAAGTCGTTAATTCCATTCGAGTTCCGTTCGACACGGGAGCTTATCCCGGGAAGGATTATGTTAATCTAGTAAGTATTTAAATAGGGCAAGGACTCTATATTGGAAGCATTACTTCCACTAGGACTCTAACCCTAATAGGACCCCCTAAATCCCTATAAATAATTTACTGCTCGAACCCTTCAACGCTATTTGGCGTTCGGAATCTGCAAGGTACGTGAGAGAGGAATAGTTCCTCTGATTTTCTCTACGTCTGTTACATGAAGAACTAACAGTTCTTCATCTTCTTCTGTTATAGGTTAAGAAGGCGGCGTACGCGAAGAACAAAGGTATTGTTCTTTTTCCCTTTTTACTTTCGGTCAGGTAGTATGAAGAAATACTAATGTTTCTTCTTCTGTTCTTGTAGGAGTTACAGAACCGAAGAACAAAGGTTCTTCACCAAAGCCTTCTCTTCCTCCTACTGTGGTTATTGTTGCTGTGAAGCAACAACGTCCCCCTTTTCATATCAATCTTCAAGTCTTCAGGTAGGTTTTCTCAAGTTACTGTAGCCCAAATGAAATTAATGCAAGATATATATATACAAGCATGTCATGCATACGGTTATTATAGTTTCCATGCGTTTTCTGTAATATTTTGAAAGAGACGCCCCTGTCAAGGGCGCTAATTCACATGAAACGACCCTTCCCAGGTCGTAAATTTCATGTTTAACGCCCCGTACTCAGGCGTTAATTTCTTTAAACCGTTAATCACCCATCTTAAGAACTGATTATCTAAGAAATCATGATTATAAATATATGCATGATCCTATGTCTTCAACCTGCTAACTTTACTGTCATGATATTACATTCGTTCCTCTGTTATCCTGAAATTATTACTGTCCTTAAAGTTTCTGAAGGAACTTGAATTAACGACTTGGACAAAGTCGTTTTCCACATATTAGCGCCCCCTCATAGGGCGTGAATCTGAAAGATAACGCCCCTTCCTAGGGCGTGTATCGGTTAAAATCCTGAAATTTATATATTCTGAAAAATAGAATTAAATAGTAACGCCCCTGCCCAGGGCGCGTTTTGATAATTCCTGAAAATTAATTATATTCTGTCAAATATGTAAACAATAAGACGCCTTCTGGTGTAGTCGTCAGATCTTGAAGAAACGACCCTGACCAAGGCGCGTTTTAGATAAATTACTGAATTAATGAAAATTCTGCAAAATGGAAACACGTGTAAACGCCCTTATGTTAGGCGTTAATTACTTGAGAAACGACTTGACCTAAGTCGTTATTTTCTGTAAACTGATTTTTATCCTGATTCTGTTAACCGATGGTTTCATATTATACATATACGTATATATCGGCACTATTCTCCACTCCGTGAGTATAGTCCCACTTTTCACGTTGTTTTATCGATCACACTCAACTCTCATTGACATACAAGCTCTCCATTGGACATTCCGTTCCTTTGGACTAGCGAGTTAGTCATAGAGACCTCCGTAAGACTCCTCGTACCTTGGATTCCCTCAAGGTCGACTGAGCTGGTTGTACCCTAAAAACCCATTACACCATTGATGCCATGTCACTCTAAAGAAACATGGGATACCGGCCCTTATGATTATACAAAGAGTATATCATAAGAAATTCTTAATGGGATGATGATATCATGCCATATCATGTCGTTCTTGTAAAAACCTCAATTCTATGATAGGAATGAGGGTATCTTACCTTTGATATACTGTTCATGTGGACCTCAATTCTATATAAAGAATGTCCATACTGATTTGTCATGGTACCCAAGTTAAGGGAACCATATTCTACCTAGATTTTTATCGATATCGTGATTATACCGTTATTATCGCCATTCTATGTCCTTTGTCATATTTTGGACTCTATTCTATCAAAGTTGTCATACGTGTCTACAAGCTTGATTATTGAAATTCTACGTTGGCTATAAACAAGAGTGGATGTCAAAACACATGATAAATGCCTGCGCATATAGGGCCCGATCTGGTCCTGGGAGGAGCACCCGAAAGTACTTGTGCCCATGGGAGTTAAAATGATAAGGTATCTGGCATTATACCGAGTACTTGACTTGCTTGATTGGACATTCCACACACATCTTGTACTTGAATCGTACTTGACTTGACATGAATTGCGTGGCCCGAAAAAGGGTAATTTACTTGCTTGATACATGATAGCCAAAGTTCTTGACATGACTTGTTAAACGTACTTGCTTGAATATCTTGAATAAACTTGTTATCTTGTTGAAAGTTCATGATTAAGTTCATCTTATTTCCTTGATATTACATTCTCTCTATCTTGTCGTTTTATGCGAGCATGCATAGCTTTATTGCATTCATGAAAGATGTAATTACTTACACCCCTTGCTAGTACTTGAGATATAATTTCCTACTGAGCGTTCGCTCATTCCGTTTGTCCCTTTTTACTTTTCAGGTAAGTCCGACGACGATGGAAGTCAATCGGATGGGAATGGTCAAGAGTGAAAGTGATAGAGCTGCTCAAGTGTCATCTAGTCTTTTCTATAGTTTCTTGAGTCAAATATGTATTCTTTTCCTTTTTATTAAACAGAGTATTGGATTTGTAATAGTCTATCCATTATGAAATAAAGGATTGGGTTATCTTGTTATTTTGCGCATCTCTATCTTTGTGTCGAATACACGACCACTCTGATTGACATGATTGATATAAACTCGTCACGCGTCTCCGGGTATCTTCCGCGCTCGGGGCGTGACATTTTCTGTCGACTGTACTGTGCTAGACTTGTTGTCTTTAGCTTTGGACTTGACTCTGGCATATAATTGTTAAATTGAATTGTTAATTAAAAAGTAATTTTATTTCTGCTACTTTGACAAACCGATCTAATGAAATTTAATTGCTTCTGTTATATCTCTGTGGCTTCAATGTACTCTACACATACCTTGTTCCCTTCGGAGCTTTCCCGCTCTTGGGAGGCCTCGCAGGTTCCAATAGGTATCACGTGTATTCGGTAGTTCTACCGGGTACATCTGATCCGGGATCCGGGTCGCTACAGTTTCTCACATCCATTGGGTGTGTATTTGAAGGGTTTTTAAGAGGGGCTTTATGGTCCTTTTGATGCTACCTTCCTTCTTGCATAAGTAGGTTGCGATCTCCATCGAAGGAGACATCATTGAGGCTAATGTTTTCTATCTACTGTAGGTGAAGAAGAACGAGAGAAGAGGAGAAGGGGAGCGATCCGGTCTAGAATACCTAGAGCATCATCCGTCTTCAAGCATTCAAGCTCGTTGTGGGCGAATCTCTGTGGAAGAGCTTCGTCGGCTTCGGTTCTTTCAAGATCTATCTCCCACCTCCATCAAAGTGCAAGGAAAATATGTTTGGGGGTTCTCCCTCCAATAAGAGGATACTTCTGCAACCTCTCCATGCCTATTTTTCCATTTGAGCATAGGTTGTGGTTTGAATCTTATTGTTGTATCTTTTGTTGCAAGAGAAGAAGAACGAGGAGGAGGTGTGACATACCTTGTAGGAGAAGGAAGATTAGGAAGACGTCCTCAGCGAGGTTCTCCCTCCAGACGGTGGCTCCTACAATTTTGGCCAGCTTCCACTCCGTGGATGAAAGTCTCCAGCGCAACCATCCATCCTATCTACGGACTGTATTGAAGATTTGAGGGAGATTCTTTAGTTTTTCATTCCTACTCATTTTATTTGATCATAGATTAATATCCCTTGTCGTCATTGCATATCCTTTGTGTTTGTTAAACTCTGAATATCATTGTGTGTGTGGGCAGAGCTGTGTCTCCGTGTGGCTTTAGTGTCCGGGGTGTGTTCCCCTAGGTTGTGTGTGTGTGTGCTGCAGTGGCAGCGTTTTGGGGCTTGTCCCCGTGTGCATATTGTTGCGGAAGCAACGTGTGTGGTGTTGGGGTTCATCCCCATGTTGCTACATTTCGTAACGTTGAGTGAAGCCTCACCGGGTTCGGTGAGGGGTGGACGTAGGGAGCCCGTCGTGGTCCCGAACCACTTAAAAATCTCTGTGTTGCATGTGGTTTGCCTGTGTGATTGTCCTTTTCTCCTATCTCCATTCACAGGTCAATTTGTAAATTTTTATTCACGTCACCTCCACACATTGCTACCTCCGTTATCCGTGTTTGGTTTGAGTTCAATCGTTATTTGCATTGTCAAGCCGTGTGGGATCGGAAAGATCGAGAGAACCTTTTAGATCTCACGTTTGTTTAGGCTAATCAACGTAGTTAGTGTTAATTCCACTGTGTCCTGTAAAGTATTTAAAATCTGCCATCTCGACAAGGGGACAATTCAAACCCCCTTCTTGTCCGCCATCTCTCTGGACTAACAAGACTGATTACAGCTTACATGGAGACTGTGTTCATCTTTCTTTTGCCAGGAATGCGATGCATGAGATCATCGCGTCCTGACCCGCATTTAATTGGATTTCTAGTTTTTAATAGCATGTTAACCTCATAATTATTATTCAAAAATCATATTTTTTAATCATATTGTTTGAACCTATAATTTGTTACATAAACTATATTGAAATCATGATTTAATTTCCTAAAGTCTCAGCTTGTGACCTCCATGAATCTCTCTTATGACTAATTCTACCTTCATGTCATCTTTCATCATCATGTGGTGTTCCTTTCTGAAATTTTGAATTCATCTTGTCTAAAGATCTAGATGAAAACATGTGATTAAAATTATTCCATGATAGCCTTTGACTTTAGTTATTTTTAATTTCTATAAGATCGACGTTTTACTATACTATGTTTTGATTATTATTTATCTTGAAGACCGTGTCATCCTGGTGGCTGGTATCTACTGTATATTTTTGGTTTTAGTTCTCACATAGCCTATTTGTTGGTGAAGTTAGGACCCTTCGCCGGATATTCTTCCTGTCGGACTGGAACTTCTTCACTAAAGTATCTGTAAGTCTCAGTAAGCCATGAATTCTCACATAGACGCCGAGCTAGTTGTACCCTAGAAACCCTGAAAGTTCCTTAGAATCTCATGTTACTGGTGTAAGATGTGATTCGACTAGCCTTTGGAACCAAGGAATAAGGTTATGTTTAGTTCTGTTATGTCCGTTCAGAATGCAGCGGACCAGAGATCGCGTTCACGCTTCTGTCCCCTGAAGGCACCCCACGATAGACCGCTTTCAGGTAATCCTGTTATGAATGCATCCACCAGCTAGACCGCGTTTTGACTGTCTTGTTACGATCACGGCCTTGACCCTGACCGCATTCAACCTAGTTTATAATGGATCGTTCTTCCTGGCTTGACTACGTTCCGTATGATGTTTCTGAACAAGTGTGATTTGGCCCGTGTTATAGCTTGGTTAATGTGAAATATGGCTATTGCCACCCCCATCTCTTGATCCTTGGGTAAACCAAGGTTATTCATTATACAAGCTGGATCTTCTTTTGAATTCCTTCATCAATCGTGAATCTTACTAAGGTTCTATACCTTGATTACATGAGCTTAATTCTTGGAATTATATTTGGCCATAATTGTTATATGAAAATATCTAAAAGTTTTAAATAGGACTTCGGTCCATTGACCCCAATGCATGTGCATATAAGGCCCTATCTGGTCCTGAGAGGAGCACTCGAATTACTCATAACTACTAGAGTCAAATGACTTGTGGTGTGGTATTGCACTGATATGAATTGCAAGATTAACCTAGATAATTCAATTGCTATATGATTAACATGTGATATGATTGATATGTTTACCCCAAATGGCTACAATATTGCCAATCATGATATGCTTTACTTGATTATGGTCCATTGGAAATTGTTACATGCAAAAGTCATATCCTTTTATTGCTCATCTGAATCTTCTTACTTCACTTCCATCTATTGAATTCTTGATCTTAGTGAATTATGTCCTCGTATTGCTTCTAGTTTTTGTTATACAGATTTGCCTTATGTATCCAATCATTTCATCATTATTACATTGCCAACATGTCAATTACTTAAATTTTGCCTGATACAAGAGACGTAATTATTACTAAGCTTTCGCTCATCTAGTGTATTTTAATTATTTTTCAAGTAGTTTTGATGAATAGATTTAGTGTAATAAGAAGAGCCAAGAGTGAATGAGTACCAAGAAGTTTAAAAGACCTGATATCTTTTGATTTTTTCTTTGAGTCTAGATTGAATTTAAGAGTCATGTAATTGAGTCTTTTCAGAAATTTTGAGGTCAATAATGAGTCCCTATGTAATATTTATTAGAATTTGATTTATCAAAAAAAGTTGGCTTTGCCTATTTTGTGGAAAAATTGGAGTTGCATTTATGAGTATTAGCGGATGTCAATGTGTTATTGCTCTGATTGATTAGATATAACTGTCGCGCTCTGAGTTTCTTCATCAGGACGTGACAATTTTATGGTATCAAAGACTAAGTAATTAAGACAGGTTTTGACCATAGGCTTAAGATGTTATGACCATTAGAACCTATAACCTTGGTCAGTATCTTATAGCTAACCGATGAGATTGGTTAGAGCCTCGAGTTAAGTGCTAAAGATGTTTAATTTTAAAGGAAATAAGATAATTAACTTTCGTAGTTATTTTGCAAGAGTTTAGTCATTGGTTAAGATGGCAGCATATCATGCTCAATGACGTGAAATGTAAAGGACCGTCCAAGGGTTAACACAAGTCCTTCAGGAAGTGGCTCAGGGAGGAGCTCATCATGGTGCTAGGGACCACTACAGGAACTTTAGAGGTTTAAATCCCCGAAAATTCAATGGATCTACTGATATGGACGAGCCTTACCATTGGATTAAAGAGATTGAGAGGATCTTTCGAGTAGTACAATGCATGAATCAGGAAAGGTCCTTTTGGCAACATTTCAGTTAGGAAGAGGTGCCAGGACTTGGTGGGAGTCCGTTGAGGCTACTACTCTAAAGAGAGAGCTTGCAAGTATTTAATCTTAAGTATCCTCTCCAGAAAGGTAAGTCAATCCTAGCCTCCTCAATTGGTGAAGAGCGGTCTCGTGTTCTACACCTCCTTTGTCTCCCTTCGCACCTTGCTCTTTCTCTTATTGACTTAAGCATCCGAGAGTTTTCCCTAAGACAACAATCCCAAGCCCCCTGATCGCTTCTTCCCTTTTTGTAGTAAACTATCTTGAGGTGACTTTGTATGATTGATCTGGGATCCACTCCACCCCGGATCTGATGACCTGTGACTCAGCGCGAGATCTCGCCTCTTCACCATTGACTAGAGCCACACCAATTCATCGATCTCAAAATTTAAAAATGCTAAAAAATGGAAATTGTTTGGTTCGGATGGCGCTGAAAAATTCCCTTTCTCATCCCATGCTTTGGGCTAACCTTGTTTCTTTGAAACTGTTACCTATGATTCTAACATAAGGCAAATCAACAAGTAATTAAAATAGAGTCATATACTAAAGTATTTGTGCTCCAAACGTCTGTACCAACTATAAAAACAGTTCTAAGGTGAACATTCTATTGCATGAAATTGCATTGATTGTTATCTTCATATCCTAATGTTGTTCCATTCCATGAATTTTGGCATGTAGGAGATTCATGCAAGCAACACAAGCTTTGTACAAGGTTCGCAAAGAAATGAAAAAAAAATCCTGCGGAACCACCTATTGAACTGAAACAATAGAGGTTGTTTATTCTTGGCACTTTTAATTATGAAAGGAACACATGAATTTTTTGGCTTCCTAGTTCCTATTCTAGCCTTAGAATTTTTTGCTAATTATCTAGTAACAATGAGAATGCAGCATTTTCTATATTCAAACATACTTACATAATTGTAGAATGTGATCAATACATGTTAAAAGAGATAAAACAAAAGTTTTACTTCTTACATATTATCAAGTCATCAAATTTTGTCAATAAAATTTCACATAATTGAACAGCCCGTTCAGCATAGAATTTCTCCTTTTTGATTGTTCATCTTAAATCTTCCAAAAAAACTTCATCTTCAGACTCCTGTTCTTACGCACATATATTAGACATTTGTTTTGCCAATTGGTTCGACGAAAGCATGGCATTCGTTCCCTTCTCTTGAAAAGAAAGTGTAAAAGATGGACCAACATATATCCATCAATTCAAAACCTTGTTCTCCATATCCAAGTTCTGCTCAACATTTCAACAAATAGAACATGCACGGTTGTGAAGTACTAAAATAAAATATCATTTAAAACATGAATTGCATCTGGCATCGTGTAGCAACTTGATTAAAAAATAATATATATATATATATAATTTTTCAAATAATATAAGAAAAATTCTTTAAGTCATTGAATAAAAATATTAGGGAACTAAATAAAATTTGCAATAATTATAATTGTAAATTAGACTTATGTGAAGACATAGTTGGGCTTAAAAAGAGTGAATAAATCTCTAAAAATTGTAATGCCCTAAATCCTTAATTCTAATTGGGTAAAATGGGCCATAAAATGGAATTAAACCCTAATCCATCAAGGAGGATCATTCCCTTGGGAAGCCCTAGCCTAATTAGGGTTAGTTTGATGTAGACAGTGCTAATTTTGGATGAGAATCAAAAATTTTGGAGAGAAATATTATCTCTAGAGGAATAGGTCGAATTAGGACTCTAGGAGGGCTAAAATCTATAAATACGACCTTAAATCCCCTCAAGCTAGCCTTAATCGAACGTGAAAGCTACTAGATGTGGGAGAGGGGCGTGCTTTGAGGAGAGGATCGAGGAGGTTTTGGGCGTTCCCTTGCATTCTTCGCGTCTTCTTCCTCTTCTTCCCTAAACGATCCTAAGGTAGGTTTTGTCTCATGCCAAACTTAAATTAATTGGTCATATATATAGGAGCATGTCTAATTCATTTTAGTACATGTTTCCCCAATTTTAATTGTTAGTATTTCATGAATATTGAGTTTCATGCATGAGGTATCACCGTTTTACTTTTATTTCGTCGGAACATACTTTTTGTTTGGGATTGCATTCGTCACAGAGACCACATTTTGAAAGTGCCACTATGATAGATCGCGACCCAGACTGATCGCGGCTTACATGGAGACTGTGTTCATCTTTCTTTTGCCAGGAATGCCATGCGTGAGATGATCGCGTCCTGACCCGCATTTAATTGGATTTCTAGTTTTTAATAGCATGTTAACCTCATAATTATTGTTCAAAAATCATATTTTTTAATCATATTATTTGAACCTATAATTGGCTACGTAAACTATATTTAAATCATGATTTAATTTCTTAAAGTCTCGGCTTGTGACCTTCATGAATCTCTCTTATGACTAATTCTACCTTCATGTCATCTTTCATCATCATGTGGTGTTCCTTTCTGAAATTTTGAATTCATCTTGTCCAAAGATCTAGATGAAAACATGTGATTAAAATTATTCCATGATAGCCTTTGACTTTAATTATTTTTAATTGCTATAAGATCGACATTTTACTATAATATGTTTTGATTATTATTTTTCTTGAAGATCGTGTCATCCCGATGGCTTGTATCTAATGTCTATTTTTGGTTTTAGTTCTCACATAGCCTATTTGTTGGTGAAGTTAGGACCATTCGCCGGGTATTCTTCCTGTCGGACTGGAACTTCTTCACTAAAGTCTCCGTAAGTCTCAGTAAGCCATGAATTCTCACATAGACGCCGAGCTAGTTGTACCCTAGAAACCCTGAAAGTTCCTTAGAATCTCATGTTACTGGTGTAAGATGTGATTCGACTAGCCTTTGGAACCAAGAAATAAGGTTATGTTTAGTTCTGTTATGTCCGTTCAGAATGCGACGGACCAGAGATCGCGTTCACGCTTCTGTCCCCTGAAGGCGCCCCACGATAGACCGCTTTCAGGTAATCCTGTTATGAATGCATCCACCAGCAAGACCGCGTTCTGACTGTTTTGTTACGATCACGGCCTTGACCCTGATCGCGTTCAACCTAGTTTATAATGGATCATGCTTCCTGTCTTGACCACGTTCCATATGATGTTTCTGAACGCGCCTATGCGATTGACCACGCTATATCATGTTATGTGAGTTCGGGTTTGATTGCACAAGTGTGATTTGGCCCGTGTTATAGCTTGGTTAATGTGAAATATGGCTATTGCCACCCCCATCTCTTGATCCTTGGGTAAACCAAGGTTATTCTTTATACAAGCCGGATCTTCTTTTGAATTCCTTCATCAATCATGAATCTTACTAAGGTTCTATACCTTGATTACATGAGCTTAATTCTTGGAATTATATTTGGCCATAATTGTTATATGAAAATATCTAAAATTTTTAAATAGGACTTTGGTCCATTGACCCCAACGCCTATGCATATATGGCTCTATCTGGTACTGAGAGGAGCACTCGAATTACTCATAACTACTAGAGTCAAATGACTTGTGGTGTGGTATTGCACCGATATGAATTGCATGATTAACCTAGATAATTCAATTGCTAT
The DNA here is from genome assembly GCA_022559845.1 of Amorphophallus konjac. Taxonomy (NCBI): domain Eukaryota; kingdom Viridiplantae; phylum Streptophyta; class Magnoliopsida; order Alismatales; family Araceae; genus Amorphophallus; species Amorphophallus konjac. Next base: position 123,305,971 of record CM040122.1, on the reverse strand, counting down.
ATGATTAACATGTGATATGATGGATATGTTTACCCTAAATGGCTACAATATTGCCAATCATGATATGCTTTACTTGATTATGGTCCATTGGAAATTGTTGCATGCAAAAGTCATATCCTTGTATTGCTCATCTGAATCTTGTTACTTCACTTCCATCTATTGAATTCTTAATCTTAGTGAATTATGTCCTCGTATTGCTTCTCATTTTTGTTATACAGATTTGCCTTATGTATCCAATCATGTCATCATTATTGCATTGCCAACATGTCAATTACTTAAATTTTGTCTGATACAAGAGACATAATTCTTACTAAGCTTTCGCTCATCTAGTGTATTTTAATTATTTTTCAAGTAGTTCTGATGAATAGATTTAGTGTAATAAGAAGAGCCAAGAGTGAATGAGTACCAAGAAGTTTAGAAGACCCGATATCTTTTGATTTTTTCTTTGAGTCTAGATTGAATTTAAGAGTCATGTAATTGAGTCTTTTCAGAAATTTTGAGGTCAATAATGAGTCCCTATGTAATATTTATTAGAATTTTATTTATCAATAAAAGTTGGCTTTGCCTATTTTGTGGAAAAATTGGAGTTGCATTTATGAGTATTAGTGGATGTCAATGTGTTATAGCTCTGATTGATTAGATATAACTGTCGCGCTCTGAGTTTCTTCATCGGGACGTGACAATTTTGTGGTATCAAAGCCTAAGTAATTAAGACCCCAGGTTTTGACCACAGGCTTAGGATGTCATGACCATTAGAACCTATAACCTAGGTCAATATCTTATAGCTAACCGATGAGATTGGTTAGAGCCTCGAGTTAAGTGCTAAATATGTTTAATTTTAAAGGAAATAAGATAATTAACTTTCATAGTTATTTTGTAGGAGTTTAGTCATTGGTTAAGATGGCAGCAGAACAGGCTCAATGACGTGAAATGTAAAGGACCGTCCCAGGGTTAACTCAAGTCCTTCAGGAAGTGGCTCAGGGAGGAGCTCATCGTGGTGCTTGGGACCACTACAGGAACTTTAGAGGTTTAAATCCCCAAAAATTCAATGGATCTACTGATATGGACGAGCCTTAGCATTGGATTAAAGAGATTGAGAGGATCTTTCGAGTAGTATAATGCACAAATCAGGAAAGGTCCTTTTGGCAACATTTCAGTTAGGAAGAGGTGCCAGGACTTGGTGGGAGTCCGTTGAGGCTACTCTACCCTAGGCACAAGTTACATGGGAAGAATTCTTGGAGTATTTTAATAGCAAATATTTTTCCGAGAGTACAAGAGATGAAGGCAACATAATTTGCCTACTTAAAGTAAAGAAGTTCCACCGTGGTAGAGTATGAGGTCTAATTTTCTATGTTGGCCCGTTTGCCCCACATTTGGTGTGAACCAAGAAGATGAAGGTAAAAAAAATTATGAATGGATTAAGGCCTGGATTTATTCTCCAATTGGCACCTATGGACATCCATGCGTATGCTGATTGTTGCCCAGTAGATGGTTGACCTAGAGGGGGTGAATGGGTATTTAAAAAATTAATCGTGATGAAGCAACATTTAGATTAGCACGTGAGTGCTACAGTAAGAATGCAATCAGAAATGTGAATGTTGCAGTAGTATTATGGACAAAAATAAATATTCAATTCACGATAGACAGCATTTTAGAATGATATGTGACAAAGTTATAGCACTTAAATAGATGTGAAACAAAACTCAAGCGCAGTAAGTAGAACGATCAGTCACATGAATATAAGTATGAATTCCGCGGTAGTGGAGCAAGCAAAGATAAAGACGCAAGACCAATCACACAGATGAACACAGGATTTTATCCTGGTTCGGCCCTGACCTCAGCCAATCCTACGTCCAGTCTTTAGCAACTACTGGGCTTTTCACTATCTCCTCATAAAGAATAGTACACTAGCTATTTTTGATCAAGTGTTTAGCCACACCACGGGCACTCACTCACCGGAGCCCCAGGTGGCTTGCAGGCATAGCCAAACCTAGTTGTTTTCGGTGTTCAGCCACACCACGGGTGCTCTCTCACTAGAGCCCCAGCTGGTTTAATTGGTATAAGCCAAACCTAGCTATTTTCGTTGTTCAATCACACCACGAGCACTCTCTCATTGAAGTCCCAACTGATTTAACTGGTATAAACTAAATCCAAGGTATCATGTAACGACCCAGGATCCAAGTACCGGAAAGGAACTGGTGTGATCGGAATCTTGGCCCGCCACCCATGAGCCGGGGGCTCGGAAGGGTTATTTATTGGTGTGGGAATGTACAAGAATCTAAAATAAATGCAGGAATTAAAATACATAAAATTAATTAATTAGGATAATAAATAATTATATAATTAAGTAATTATATAATCTAGAAATTCTAAGTCCATCGCAAGTATAGTCAACAAGAAGAAAAGTACGAGATCATGGGGCACACCCCGCCTCTGGCAACTGGTAGCTAGGACTGACCACTGGCACCGCACGGAGCCTTGGAAGCACTACGAGTAAGACGCGCCTCACCTTAAAAATAAAGGGGTGAGCCTCATCTCATCAGTTAAGTAGGGGTCTCGCAAATTGGTGCACCGCGAGGTTCGTCATTAAAACACACGCGGCAACCAATCTCAAAAAATTATCGAACTCGCAACAAAAATAAACAACGTAGCACAATGGTGAGTCCAGGTTGAATCCACGGAGAGGTTTAGATTTATGAATTAAAGATCTTGTGTTCTAAGTGGAACGCGAATTTTGGTGGTTGTACGCAACTTAAAATAAGAATAACATTAAATAAATCTATCTAATGAAATTTGGAAGGTTTTAGAGAGAGAAAGGAAGAGAGGGAGAGGAAGAAGAAGAAAGAGGTGAGTGAGAGATCTAGAGAGAGAAAATAAAGACACATGATTTTCACTAATTAAAAGATAATTTTTATAAAAATGAAGTGTGAAAATAAAAAGTACAACTCAAAATAAAAATCCTAAATAACACCGAGGAGGAACGAGGGGCAAGGATGTCGTGGTCGTGGTGTCAGGGTAACGTCGCCACCTTGAGCCTTTGATTTCCACTCAAACTGGAGCCGAAGACGCCCGTCTTGCGCCATCTTTGGAGGGATGAAGGGTAGAAGGGAGGGAGAGAGTAGAGAGAGATGTCGAGAGAGAAAGAGATAGAGGTGGAGGGAGAGTTAATAAAATAAAAGAAAATGGTGTGTATGTGTGTGAGAAGAGGGATACAGAGAGAGAATAGAGAGGGAGAGTAGAGACGAGAGACGAACGTGAAGGGGAGAGGGAGAAGAGAAGAGAGGGCGAAGGGGAGAGGGAGAAGAGAGAAGAGAACAAGAGGGAGAGTAGAGAGGAGAAAAAAGAGTGAGAGAGAGCCTAGCTGGAGGGGGGGAGGGAGCATTTGCGAGAGAGAAGGAGAGATAATGGAGAGAGGGGGATGAGAAGAGAAGAAAGAGGGAGAGAGAGAGAGACTGGCTGTGGAGGGGGGAGCAAGAGAGAGAGAACATAGAGAGGAGGGAGAGCAGAGATGAGAGAGGTGAGAAGAGAAGAACGAGAGAGAGGGAGGTCGGAGAACTAGAGGGAGAGGAGAAGAGAGAACTAGAGGGAGAGGGAGAGATATCCGGGAGTGGGAGAGGGATAGAAGAGAGAAAGAGAGAGAGAGGGAGTTGCTGGCGGAGGGGGGGAGCAGGAAGAAGGGGAAGGGAGAGAGAGTGAAAGGGGAAATGAGAAGGGGATAGAAGGAGAATGGAAGCAGGAGAATGATGGAGAAGAAAGAAGGAGGAGGGGCATCTATTGGCGGTGCAGAAGAGAGAAATGGAGTGAGGAGAGAAGATAGCAAAGAGGAGAATAAAGAGTGAGAGAGAGGCTGGCCGACGCGGAGGAGAATGTGGGCGGCAGAGAAGGGGGGGCAAGAGAAACTAAGAAGGAGAGAGAGATATAAGAAGAGAGAAAGAGAGGAAGAGAGGGTTGCTGGCGGAGTGAGAAGGGAGAAAAGAGAGAGGAGAGGGGTGCGGTGGTGGTGCAGAGGAGAGAAAGGGAAGGGAGAGAGAGCGAAGAAGAGGTAGGGACTGTGTGTGTAGAAGGGAGAAAGGGGGAGAGAAAGGGATGAGAAGAGAAAGGGGGGAGAAGAGAAGAGAGAACTAGAGGGAGAGGAAGACTTGTTGGCCGGCGCCCCTGTTTTGAACAGGGGCTCCACAGCTAGCGCAAGGGTGAGGTGGGGAGAGGAGAAAGAAGGGGAGAGGAGGAGTAAGAAGACGAAGGAGAAGCATGAGGAGAAGAGGGGGAGGGTGAAGGAGAAGTAGGAGGAGAAGAAGGAGAAGCCGGAGGAGAAAAAAGAGGGGGAGGTTGGAGGAGGGGAAGAAGAAGAAGAAGACGGGGAGGGGCAGGAGGAGAGGTCTGTCGTGTTGCTGGGATGCCCCAGCCTACCATGCAAGGTGCCCACGTAGTCAAGCATAGCTCACCCATGCCACTGCTGGCACGTGGAAGGAGGCCCATGCCACTGCTCAGACATCGGAGGAGGCCCACGCCATGCCTAGCCGCTCTTCCACGTCTGCTTGCACACGTCGCATGCGAGAGGCCTGCCGCTCCCAGCATGCCTAAAAATGCACTCCCGCCTGTACATGCAGTGGGAGCCTCTACCCCTGCACACCGTCGCTGGCCCTCGCACGCCATGCCGCTGCTCACATGAGCTCCTGTTTACATAGTTGGTGAAAATGAAAAAATATATATCTAAGCTCCTCGATAAAAGAGTTTTAATAATAACATGTTTTTATGTCTAAGCCCCTCAACATGAAGTGAATTAGTTTTATGTAAAAAAACAATCATAGCAAAGTGTCTTATGAAATGATCTTATCACAATTTAATTATGTATTTTTTTTTATTTTAAACATGTCTCAAGTCCCATTAATTATAGAAAAATCTCCATTTTCTATGAGACTAGGATTATCATGTAAAAATTACATAATTAACTTCGTTAAAGCCCAAAAAATGATGTGGGTGATATGAATAAATATAAACAAATGAGCACTTATCACACCCCCAAGTTACTCATTGCTAGTCCTTAGAAATGCAAACATGTTAAAAATTAGGGACCAACAAGAGTTTAAAAGTTTCATGCCTTATGTCAAAATGACCTTTCATAGAATCAAATAAGGATTAGGACTTTAGAATCATTAAAGCATACTAGCCATAGGATTAGAATATGATGCTCATAACTTTCTTAGAATGCTCCCAAAGCTTCATAGCACTTGTGCTCATGAAATCTAAATCCACAGTTGGAAAATTGCATCCTCCATATTGCCATTTCAATTAGGTGTCTTTCAACTCTTCACCTCCCAGATCAGAGTTTTAATTGTGGTAGCTTTCACCCTGTCTTATTTATTTATTTATTTCAAACATATGGTATTGTACATTCCTTCACTGTTTGACACGAACCTTAATACTTGCCTTAGGTGAAGAGGCCCGGTTACTAAGATCAGGGGCATTTTCATTTTTTTTTTCCAAACACATAGTGATGCACATCTCTTCACTATTTGACGCGAATCTCAACACTTGCCTTAGGTGAAGAGATCCGATTACTAAGATCAGGGACATTTTCCATGGTTTTTTTTAGATCTAACTCTTTATTAGTGAGGGCAGATTATTAGACACCATACCAAATGACAGAAGGCTTGTCCTACCTGCTTCATTAGTGTGCAAGTGATTATTATTTTTATTTTTATTATTTTTGTAAGTGCTAAGGGACTTTAGGAGACTCTAAATTAGTTCACATGACTAGACACTAAAAATTATTCCATCATCCATCTCCACAGTCTTCTCCATTCCAGAGTCTCTTTCATGAGAGCATGAATCATGATAACTCAGTTTTTTTTTTAAAATAAAATGTGGCATTAGGTTGTATGAGATTTTCACATTGATTACCCTTACCCCCCAACTTAAATGACATTGTCTTTGATGATATGAATAATATAAGAATAGGAAAAATACAAACATGAATGCTTGGGAAGGAAAGGTACAACTTAGGGTGTGCAGATATGGTTCTCACCGGACATCCACCTAGTGCTACTACTAACTCCTACAAACACACAAAAAATGACTTATTAAATATTAAAGATATAATGTTGGGTTGCCTCCCAACAAGCGCTAAGTTTAACGTCTTCAGTCGGACGTAATGTGACTTAATAACCAACAAGTTGATTTCATGATTAGCCACCATATGATCTCATCCTCCTTTAAATTCTAGCCCTCATGCCGCTAGAGGAAAAGATGATGTACATATGCATGTGGGCCAGAGGTATGCCAGGGGATGCCCCGATCAGAGAATGGAAGAGGAACATTGTTAAGGATCATGTCTTCAATTATGAAATATTCCTCCTCACAATTAAGGTCTTTAAAAGTATTGAATGTGTTAATGCTGACCTTTATATTCCCCACATGTTTTTCTTCAACCTCAATTTTAAAATTTTCAAGCATGACGTTGAGGTGAGGACGAGTAGGAGTGGGAGGAGTTTCTAAGGATTCCACAAAAGGGCTAGTGTCCAAGAGACAAGGAGGGTCAGGTGTCACGTCCCGAGCGCGAAAGGAACCCGGTACGCCTGACGAGTTATATCAATCATGTCAATCAGAGCGTAAGAAAAAATGACATACTGACAGAGTGCGCAATAGTCAAGGGGATATAATAACACCCATAATTAAACTCCACAATTTAACCAATATACCATAGTGATGATATTCAAATCCATAATATTAACCATCCAAAAATTAAATCACCGGGCCACAAGCCTTACAAGTTTCTACAACTAGACACAAATAACAAAAGGGTTCAATGACATAGGACTTAATAAAAAAAAGACAAGACATGACTAGACGTCTCAGCAACAACTCGATATTCGGTAGCTCTACACTCTTCACTCGGTCTCATTCCCATCCGTATGGTTGTCGCTATCCGAGTTACCTGAAAACTGTTGGAATGAAACTGGGTGAGCGAACGCTCAGTAGAAATTATATCTCAAGAATAAGCAATTCTTTAAATAATTACATGTTACGTGCAATGTGGTATAGCTATGCATGATGAATGAGTAAGATATCAAGAACACATGATTTCCAAGGTAACAATAAGGTTCAATCAAGTGTTGGCACTATTTTCAATGAAGGTAATATCCAATGTTCAAGCATGTAGTATCAAGTTCATGTCACTAGAATCTGGTTATTTTAGTCAAGCAAGTACTTGCCCATTCCGGGCCACGCAAGTCAAGTCACGCACGCAAGCAATGTCACGAGAGAGTGATTGGAATGCCTTATATCTAGAACGACAAGTACTTCGGTGCAATGCCACACCGTGATCAATATAGCTCCCATGGGCACAAGTACTTTCGGATTCTCCTCCCAGGACTAGATCGGGCCCCATTAACGCCAGCATTGAGTCATGTATTTATTCGACATCCACTCTAGTTTATAGCCAATATAGAATTCCAAGGGATTTAACCATTGTAGGAACATAAGGTAGATCTCATGGAGTAGAGTTTCAAAGACAGATTATCATGTAGGGATGAACTATGATTAAACCACACAAAACGCATGACATATCGGGAATCTGGGTGGAATTGGCACCTCTAAGGCTGCAACAGATTACAGAATTGGCGCCCTGTCCAGGGGCGCTCACTCTGTGAACAGAATCAGGCACAGAAGAATTGGCGCATGGACAAAGGGCGTCCATTCAATTGGTGGCCGTAGGATGGTCACCCATTCTAGAGCACAGGGAGATCTACTCACAGAGGCCGGTTAGCATCATGTGAGAGGCCGAGTAGCCACGTTTCTTCTGAGGGACGTGACATTAAAAGGGTTCTAGGGTTAGAACCTGCTCGACTGCCTTGAGGGAATTCAACACTAGTGTAGACTTACGGAGGTCCCAATGATGTAATTGCCAGTCCGAAGGAAGGAATATCCCGCGAAGGGCTCAAACATCACCGAGAGTTGAGGGGTATTCAAGAACATCGTGAAACGTGGGACTGCATCTACAGACTGAGACGCAGCGCCAAATAACCTGTGGTGTGGGCTAGAAAACTCGAGAGAGAATCCAGAAAATAGGAAATTGGCACCCACACAATGGCCTCCAATTCAGGAATTGGCGCCCCTGCAGAGGGGCGCCCATTCAGTCATTTTCGTATTTTCTTTTACATACCCTGGTAATTGGCACCCTCTCACAGGGGCGCCCATTTCAGGACTGCAGTAATGCCATATATTTCATGTTTTACCATGTTTTCACAGAATAAACGCCTTCCTACAAAGGCGTACAATCATATTTTAGCTTGGTAAATCATGAATGCATTTGGTGTGTATGTTCTCAGAGACAAGGTTCAATTAAATTAGCTTCCCTACATGAACAGTACCCAAACGACATGTACAAGGAATTTCATGGAACTAAAATTATGGGTAGATAGAGAAAATTATGACGAGTCTAAAAACATGCTTATGCAAGAATATTAGAGTAGATTTCATAGATATAATTTTTCTAAACATGGGTGATTATTAAATACAACAAAGGAATTGGCGCCTGTGCATGAAGTCACCCATTAATGGGTGAGCCTGTGGAGGGTCGCCCATTCAAAGAATGAGCGCCCAAGCCCTGGTCGCCCATTAATGGATGGCAGTCTGTTGGGTGCCATTTACACATGCATCAGATCTTCGAAAAACCACTATAACAGGCTATGAAATGTAGATGATGGATTTTTATACTAGTGCTACTCATGCATGTCACCCTATATTAACTACGGATTGGGCCTAATCTTGAGAGCAACTACCTATTTTGGTTAAGAAATCAACTAAGAAAGCAAAGGAAGATGACAACGGTTGTAGCCTCCTTGCAGTAGGGAATGAAGGAGGAAGGGGAAGAAGCCAAGCACTTCACATGCAGTCAGTAAGGCTTCTTGCAGTAGGAGGAAGAATAGAGGAAGCAGTGGCCTCCTCTCGTAGCAGCAGGAGGAAGAAGGAAGAGGAAAGTGATCCACTTTACAGCAACTGCAGCATGAACTTCAACAAAGGATGACCATTTTACGTAGAAGGATCATTCGAACACAACAGCAGCAATAGCTGCTACCTGTTTGACAGGGGGGTTTATTTATAGGGTAGGAGAAACCCTAATGGGATCAAAGGCCATCTAGGGCAACGGTTAAAACCTTGCTAGATGTGAACATAACCTTGTTTAAGCTATTTCCTTGTTATGAAATTGGCGCCCAATATGGGGGCACCCATTAAACTGCGCCCTGTTAAGAGGGCACCCATTATTTAAGGTTTGACTTATTCAATTAAATTGGCACCCTTGTAAAGGGGCGCCCATTTCTTTCATGTGATCAGTCAAAATAGAAATGGCGCCCTTATAAGGGGGCGCCCATTCCTTTAGTTCACAGAACCCCTATACGTGCTATACAATGTTGGGCTTTATGTGATGTTGGGCCTTCATCTATTTTCTTAGGAAGGTTTATCTACTTAGGATATTTCATTTCCTAAAATTTTTTATCTGGGGTGCTACACCAGGAGTGAAATAGGCACGCTCCTCAACACACGGATGATCATGAGGCTCAGGTGGAATCGGCCATTTGGCTATTTGCACGATATCAGGGATGTGTATAGAAGTGTCGAGGTCAGGAGTATGTGAAAGATTAACATCCTCCCCAAAATCATGAGATGCCCAACTAGAATGCACCCTATCCAACTTCTCCTTTACCCAAAAAGAATGGTCGATATAGACAGTCAATTCTTTCTCCACCATTTCATCTTCACTACAAGAAAAATGAGAAAGTTTGACGTCCATTTACCGTCGCAAATTCATCGGCGATACGTCACAATATGAATTTTTGACGTATTTTCGACGTAATAACGACTGAATATGGACGTCAAAACTATTTCATCGCAAAGTTTCGACGTAATGAGATAGCGTCGCGAATAAGTCTGAAATTATCGATGAAAATATGTCGTCAAAATTATCGTGGCTATTTATGTCAGCATTTAATAATACAGACATTAATTAATCATTGCAATGGAAAATAATTTCGTTGAAAATAGGTCTAAAGTTTTCAACGGATACCTAACAGATATATTCTATGGTCGCAAACATATGGGTTAAATTAGTTCCGATGAAAGTTAATTTGGTGGCAAATACATCCTTAATTTTCGACGAATTTTTATCGCATAAATAGTACGTTGAAAACCTGTGGGTCATATTAGGTACGACGAACTACTATTGTGTCGAAAATAAGTCGTTAATGCCCGACGAATTTAAGCGGATAATTAATACGTCGGAACTAGTTTGAATGAAATTACTTCCGACGAAACTATTTCTGGTCGAAAAGACATCGTTAATTGTTGACGTATTTGAGATGGATAAGTAATACATCGAAACTAATGTGTATAAAATTTGTTCCGACGAACATTTACTTGGTCAAAAATACGTTTGAACCTTTCGACTGATTTGCGCTGAAAAATAAATACGTCAGGAAATAAGTGAGTGAAATTGGTTTCGACGAATTGTTAGTTGGTCGAAATTCCATCGAAAACTTTCTCCACATACTTTTTTATATATTTTAAAATTTTAAAAACCTATTTAAAGCTACAATTATACACCACAATCGACTCAACTCAACATAAAACACGCAATAAACAACATACACAACACACAATAGGATAAAATCCTATTGTAAATTAGAATAAAGAACATCCACGACACATAAATCAGTGAATAAAAAAAGTTACAATTTCATTAATTGAAATGTATCATTTTTTCATAATATCATTAAAAAAAATCAAGAGATATCCGCTGCATCATCCTCATTCGTCATTCGTAGCATCTCCACCATCACCGGCTGTAGGAGGATCCTACATCACAAAAAATAAATAATAAATGGATTTTAATAAATATAATTATTAATATATATAGTTAAATATCTTTTTGCTTTTCTAAGGCCGAAAGTAGATAACATGAAGATTATTTCTTTCCCTCTCAAAGGTGAATTCTTTTAACTAAGTAGTAATGTTATTGTTGTGCCCTGTGATTTTGATGATGTCTAACACTATGAATCATATTATGATAATGGTTTTTTATATCACGAATTTGATGTGTGCTGGCTAATGTCAATATGTTTTCTAATGCCTTGAACAACATTTTCATATGAAGGCTTGAAGAGTTGTAATGTGAATGCTTTGAATGCTTGAATTGTTATGTCTGTATGCTTGAAGGATGTCTGTTTGAAGAACTGTAATATCTGAAGAATTCAGGTAAGCATAAGCATGTCAGTGTCACAGTAGCCCTAGAAGCAACTCTGCAGAAGAAGCCTCCAATCGCTGAAGGAACAAGCTGATATATCAGTTTAAGATAGACTCTGTACCCGCTGAAGAATAAGGGTGACAAATATCCCTTAAGGCTGACAAATGTGCATTACGGGTGACAGATACTACCTTAACGGTGACAAATAGATGGACTAGATGAATAAAAGATAACAGTGGTGACAAATAGCAGTGCAAAGGTGAATAATAGGCAATAGTTGTGACAAATAGCTATGAAAAGGTGAATAGGCAGCAGGTGTGAAACAGCTGAAATCCAAGAACCTCAAGCTGACTCGGGAGGGCTTACAAGTCGACTTCTGACAGAAGAATTCACAGAATGAAAGAAGACTTTGTAGTTGCGGATTAAGGGTGAAAATGGGTGGACAAAGTAGACAAATGGCTGTATAGAAGTTTGAAATGGCTGTTCAGTGGTGTAAAGTGGCTCATGTCGCTGACATTTGAAGAATGATGAAACTGGTTGAAGAGAATGATTCCCTCTGTGCTTCAGAGGAAGAGAGGACTGGTCCTCTGGTTGTGGGTAACTGGGCATTACTCACGGTTCCTTCTAAATTGATCAGAAGAGAGGAGAGTGTTCTTATAGGTCAAGCTGTAAGTCAGCGTTTGTTTGCAGACTGAGCCTGCGGTTATTGCTATTGCAAGGGGAAGCCACACTCAGGTTAGACGTAGGGTGTACGTAGATCTGCGTGGCAGATCGAATCACCTAAAAATTCTGTGTGCCGTGATTTTCATTGGTGTGATTGGCCCTTATCATCTAAGGCCTCCATTCACAGGTTTGCATATGAACTGATCTTCCCTATACGCTAAGTGGTTGTATTACATTCTGTTAGATCTGTCTGATCTATGTGGATTCTGTGAAGTAGCATTCTCTTTGTTGGTGCATTCTTGTCGCTTTCATTTATATTCTTATCACAAATATCATCTGAGCTCGTGGTTTGATAGCTGAGTGTTAAATTATCTTAGGCTTAAAAATTGAGCTTGAAATTTATATAGGATCTATACTGCTGCGCACACAATATCATATACTTGCTTCCGGATTTGCCTATAGGGCACACAACATTGGTATCACAGATTCTCCCCTATTATAACTCTAAAGTCTATGAAATTAAAAATTAAATTAAATACTCACATGAGAGGGCTGTGTTGTGCTCGAGGGTGTTCCCTGAGGCAAAATCCCCGCCTGGGCCAGGAGGGTAGCAACCACATGAGCAAAGCGTGCCTCCATGCGTTCCTCGACCATTCCTACTGCATGTTCGACGATGGATGTAATCTGACTCGTAGAAGTGCCGATGGAGGGAGTAGAGAAGGAACTGCTATCGGGATAGGACGAAGCTGAGCCCGGACAAGATGCTAGAATCGGGCTGGCATCCAAGCTCTACCCAAAATCGTATACTCGTCCTTTCTTCGGTGGGCCGACTGCTGCTACCCATGCGTCAGGATCTAGCTGCGGCCCCTACGTCTCCTCCTCCCCGTACTTTTCCGTCATATGCCTGTCATATGACTCCTGGAAATTGAATAAAAAATATTATAAATTTCATATTAATCAATCATATTTAAAAATTGAAATAGAAAAGAAATGTGTATGTATAATCTTACCACTACCAAGCGAGCTCTCTCGCTCACATACTGATCGGTCCCCTTCTTCTGGTGAACTGTAGCAAATAAATCACGGTACGAGACCGTACCACCCCTCTTCTTTTCCTGTTATACATGTTATAGAGAATAAATAAGGACATATAAGAAATAAAGTATAATAAAATTAAGATTATTACTTACCAATCTCTCCTTTTGGGTCGTGAAGGAAATAGATCCAGAAGTATGGAGATGCACGTCTGGATGTAACGCACGTGCGGCTTTGGCTTTTGCGGATTTGGCGATCCACTTAGGCTTGGCCCATCTATCACAGACATCCTCCCAGTGCTCCCTCCTCATCCATGTGGGGCCGTTTACCTTCCAAAGGCCACGGTCCTCGCTCCCCCCGACTAGAGCCTTGGCACGTTCCCGATAGCCATGTAAATGATGCTTATAATTTACAGTTGATGTGGCCTCCCATACACGTCGAGCTCGTCCGACGTCAGCTCGCCTCACAAACTGATATCCTTGCTGTCAAGAATTCAAATTTTATAAGTTAGTGGATTGAAATTGTGGAGTTGGGAAATATCTAATTTAAAAGATTAAATCATATACCAGGAACTCGTTATACAATCGATCGTGGATATCCTGAGGAAACTTTCGAAATGACTTATATGGGCCAGTAACATGTCGCTCAATAATGTTGGTAATAAAATGAGAAGCCTCACTGGGCTCTACTTTATCCCTGCAATTACATGTGTTAAAATGATAGCCAACAATTATATAGTTGTTGGATAGGTAACGAACATAATTCATGAGTTTAAATATTTACCCAGAGACCTAACATGGCTTGCGTCCCTCTTGCAACACCACATGCTCGCCCTCGTGATGGCTAAGAGCATCGTCTGTCGGTTGTGTGCCCGGCTGGGCGGACGAGCCAACTATCGCAGGTGGTGTGCCTGACGTACCTGTTACAAGTAAAATGAAAGTAGTTAATCATAATTTAGCACATTGTTAAAAATAAAATTATTCAACAAGTAAACATATAGAATTTTTATCATTTAACTAAGAATTTAAAAAAACATACCAGTAGAATGTGATGGAAGGGGTGTACTCTGTAGACTTGATGTAGAGGCACTCAAACCTATAAACAGAAAATATTGTTAGAAAAATAAAGTGCATATTCACTACTCTGTGATCTAAGAATTTAAATAAACATATCCGCAGCAGGTGGTGTAGACTGTGTACCTGGTGCAGAGACATAAAATATCATTACCCAAACAAAGTGCATAATCATAACTCATTCATCTAAGAATTGAAATAAACATACCCGCAGCAGGTGGTGGGGCCGGTGTAGACTGTGTACCTGGTGCAGAGACATAAAATATCATTACCCAAACAAAGTGCATATTCACTACTCGGTGATATAAGAATTTAAATAAACATACCCGCAGCAGGTGGGGGAGCTTGTGTAGACTGTGTACATGGTGCAGAGACATAAAATATCATTACCCAAACAAAGTGCATAATCACAACTCATTCATCTAAGAATTGAAATAAACATACCCGCAGCAGGTGGGGGAGCTTGTGTAGACTGTCTACCTGGTGTAGAGACATAAAATATCATTACCCAAATAAAGTGCATAATCACAACTCTGTGATCTAAGAATTTAAATAAACATACCAGTAGAACCCCTCCCGGAACCACCTCTCCTCGAAGATCCGCTACGGCCTCGAACCATCTAATTATTGACAACATTTAAAGTAGTGCATATTAGTCGACAACTAATTATACGAGGAGAGGTTGTAAGTAATAACAATAAGTGTATATATGTTAAATTTCTAACAAAATATTCAATCAATATATATTTCATCTTCAGATGCTGAAGATATCTCAACCTCATTGTCATCTTCGTCGTCTTCCTCATTCTCACTAGATTCATACACTTCCTCCTCAGAGGACTCCTCCTGCCCAACAATTGTTTCATTTAGCTCAGTTGAATTGACTTCTTCCACTTCGTCCTCTATACACAACTGAAGTGGATCGTCAGATTCGATCAGATGAAGATTAGAAGCAACCAACTCTGCAGTGTCACCCTGGTCTGATTGAAAATAGTCGGCACTAGAATCCCTTGAGATAGCTTCAGTCAGATCTAACTCATCATTAGGCGCAAGCCTTGGTTTTATCCTACAGACTGTCCACCAATCTTTGTTCTTGGACGATGAATAACTTGAATAATACACTTGTTGGGCTTGTGCGGCCAAAATGAACGGCTCATAGGTATTCAATTTGGATCTATGTTTGACATCGACAATCCCATATATTGCGTCGTTTTGAACTGAATTATGATCAAACAAATGACACTTAAAAAGGAATATATGGTTGTGTTGTTCGAAATACTGTAATTCTATGACCTCCTCAAGCATACCATAGTAATCGAGATCATTTTCATTGTATGTACTACCTTTCACGCATATGCCACTATTCATTGTAGACTTATTTCGTCCATAATCTCTGGTGTGAAATCTATAACCATTCACAAAAAATCCTGGATAGGCATGCGCGACCTTCGAAGGTCCATAACTTATCACCCGGAATCTTTCATCAGTAACATAACCTTCTTCAACCTATGAAGATAAACCACGTTACTTTAAATTGAACTTGCATACACATCAAGCTTTGTGGAATTAGTAGATTGGCACTTACTTGAACTTTAAGCCATCTGGCAAAAGATCTCTCTCGGTCATTTTGAACCTCCAACTCATTGAGGTGTGGACATCGAGTAATTAATTCTAAATCAAATTGCCTACAATGATGAATGCAACATCACAGTAAATGGGAGTCATCTACGTCAAGATGCTTATAAATTTCAGCACCTATGGAGTTGAGGACTCAGTCAACATAAGGTTCAATCTCAGGACAGTTCAGGAGAACATGGATCTCTGTGGCCAACAACTCTTTGTCCTCTAATA
This sequence comes from Amorphophallus konjac, assembly GCA_022559845.1. Taxonomy (NCBI): domain Eukaryota; kingdom Viridiplantae; phylum Streptophyta; class Magnoliopsida; order Alismatales; family Araceae; genus Amorphophallus; species Amorphophallus konjac. The sequence goes on along the minus strand of CM040122.1, from coordinate 123,290,110 downwards.
TGCGATTCGAACAACGTCCGAATGCACGACCTGGATACTTAAATATGGACAACCGGTCGGACGGACCCACCTCTCCTCCATCATCATTATGTGGAGGTCGATTGCGACGAGTTTGAATTTTGGGTTCGAAGTACATCAAACAGAAGTTTGAAATTTCTTCAATAACATATGCCTCGGTAATCGAACCCTCTACTTTAGCCTTATTGCGAACCTTCATTTTCAAGTCATGCATACACCTATGACAACAATTCATATGACAATGACATACAGTGACAATGACAGACACATGTAACTACTGTCAATTAATCAATAAATACATATTGATTACCTCTCAAATGGATACATCCATCGAAATTGTACTGGTCCTCTAACTTTGGCCTCGTATGGCAAATGGATAATCAAGTGCTCCATGGAATCGAAGAACGCAGGGGGAAATATCTTCTCCAACTTGCATACCGTCATGACCACATTCTGTTCCATAGTTTGCACATCCCCAAGTTTGAGTTCTGATGCACATAGAATCCTGAAAAACTGACTCAACTCAGTCAATGCTCCCCATATAGGCTTTGGCAATATGTCATGGAATGCAATGGGCAGAAGTCTCTCCATGAACACATGGCAGTCGTGAATTTTCAACCCATATATTTTCCCCTCATTGACATTCACACAACGGGCTATGTTAGACACATATCCAACATGGAATCTTAATTACTTCAGCCACTGGCACAGTTCATTGATCTATGTGTCTTTCAACACGTAAGCTACTTTAGGTTGCACAACTTTACCTCGTACCGGCCGTAATTCCAACTCTGGTCGTTTGCAAAGTATCTTCAAGTCCGCTCACACCTTGGCATTGTCCTTTGTTTTGGCTTTCACATTCATGATGGTGTTGAACACATTATCAAAGACATTCTTCTCAACATGCATTATATCCAGGTTGTGTCGTATCAAAAGGGCTGACCAGTAAGGCAATTCCCAGAAGATACTTTTCTTCACCCAATTGTGTTCCTCTCCAAATCCATGAAGATGTCATGTACTACCCGACAATTGCACTATATCTGGTAAGTCTTGCACCTCTAATGCCATTTGTCGACCAGACATCCGTTCCAAGTCTGCTTCATCCATTTCAACTGTGTTCTTAATGAATGAGTCCTTTTGCCTTCGGAAAGGATGGTCATTTGGTAGGAACCGTCGGTGACAATCGAACCAGCATGATTTCTTACCATATTTCAAGACAAAGGATTTGGTATCAGCCAGACAGTAAGGACATGCCAACCTCCCGTGTGTGCTCCAGCCAGATAGCATTCCATATGCAGGGAAGTCACTTATTGTCCACATCAATGCAGCCTTCATAGTGAAATTTTATTTTATGTACGCATCATAAGTAACAACTCCATCATTCCATAATCTTTTCAACTCATCAATCAGTGGCCTGAGATATATGTCCAATTTTTTTCTTGGATTTTTTGGACCTGGAATCACCAAAGTTAAGAAAAGGTTCTCACGCTTCATGCACATGCCCGGCGGAAGGTTGTACGGCGTCATGAAGACTAGCCAACATGAGTAAGACGCTACTAAACCTCCAAAATGGGTTGAAGCCGTATGTGCATAAACCTAACCTAACATTGCGTGGCTCGTGACCAAAAGCAATATAGTTACGACTGAAATGAGCCCAAGCTTCACCATCGGCGGGATGACTGATTATATCATCTACACGACGTACTCTTTCCGCGTGCCATATCATATGCCGAGCTGTCTTTGACAACATATACAGCTGCTGCAATCTGGGAGTCAGAGGGAAGTATCACAGTGACTTGTAAGGCACATCCTTCTGCTTTGATTTATCCCCTCTCTTGGGTTTAAATCTATCATGATGACACATATCACATGATATTTTATCTACATTATCTACATAATATAGCATATAGTGATTAGGGCATGCATCTATTTTTTGGTATCCAAGCCCTAAATCATTGACCCTCTTCTTTGCACGGTAAAAATTTTCAGGCACCTTCTCATCCGTACACAGCATGCTCTTGATAAGGAGGAGCATACGGTCAAAACAACTCTCACTAAGGTGAAATTCAGATTTCAAATTCAACAACTGTGAGACAGTAGATAAGCGAGTGTGATTTTCACAACCATCCCACATCGGCTCATCAGCATCTGTGGACGCACTAAAATTCGCTTATTATGTTTTTCGTTTATTTGATCGGGTTAATTTGTTTGTTTAGTGCGAGGGAGTGCTAGTCACAAAGTGACGATTTATTATGCGCTCGATCTGACTAATCAGACGATTGTGTAGTTCGTGTCGGGACCAAAACCCGCCGCGCCGTAAAGGTCACGGCGTCATTTACATCCCCTCGGAGAGGGGAACACCCTTGATTAATCGCCGAGAATCAGGGTCTCATGGCCGGGAAACTATATCGAGAGAAACAAGCCGATAGCGGTCTCGAATCAGTTGGAAAGCGCGATGTCTAGGGAATCAAGCATTTGAAATATGTCGGTCACTCAAGGGACCATTTTGATATTTGGACGAGCATCCGGCTTTAGAAAATCATGATCGTCACGGGGAAAACTGGAGCATATGTATGCCGGGGTATGATAAATTTATTTTTCAAAATGATAGGAGACATTCGGTTGAATCCCGGTTAGAGTGGTCGGGAATCAGCGAGTTTATTGGCCCGGTGCGAGATCGAGTCAGGACCATTCTGGGGGCGCTCCCGCGGTCCAAACGAGGCTTGCGTGGGCATCGTTAATATTTCCGATGTCTAAGGGCAGCGGTAAAGTGTCCCGGGACTATATTCCAAAATAAAGACGTATACAGAGATAGCTGGCTATAGGCCTAGGATGTGGGTCAGGCAATGACCATGGTTTGGGTGAACCCGAGGTCCAAACGTGACTCACGAAGGCCTTATTGATATTCCCACACGTAGGGTTCGGAGAAGACGAGAGCCGTCTCGTTCCATTCAGATTTTGTTGGTCATTCATGGACCACATTATGTTCGGACAAAGATCCGTATTGAAAGCACGACGTAAATAGAAATAAACCCGTACAAATGTATGCCTGAGTTTACGGTGATTTTTAATGAAAGAGTGGAAATGAATCCCAATGGGAATGAGTCTGGTTTGACGAATTATCAGCCCAGAGCAACGTCAGATTACGGCCATATCGGGATGGTTCCCAAGGTCTACGTCCAATGCCATGGGGCGTCATTGATTTTCTCTTCACACATAGTCCGGGGAAACGAAGGTCCTAGGGTATGCGTGCATGTCGGTCACTGGCGGACCATTTCTTGTTCGGACGGAAGCCCACATTTGTAGCATAAAAGACGGTGACAAATCGTACAAATGTCTGCCGTGAGTACGTCAAGTTTAATGCAAGTGCGGGATTAGATCCCAGTATATTTGTCGGTCACTAATGGACCATTCATTAATCGAACAAGAGTCCGTATTTGAAACATCGAAGATGACGACAAAACCGTACGAATGTCTGCCGTAGGTGCGGCAAGTTTAATGGGATTGCAGGATTGGATCCCGATAGAAGTGGGTCAAGCTGATGGACTATTGGCCCGAGACGATTTCAGACTATGGCCATGTCGGGGATTCCGAGGTCCATGTCTGATACCATGGGGCATCATTGCTTTTCTCTTCACGCACAGTTCGGGGAAGCGAATTGTTAAGTGTGGAGCCCGAACTCACCAACGTGCGCCCTCGCACGCGGATTGACCTGCGCGGTCAGGTCGCGGGGGTCAAGGGGGCAGCGCCCCATGCGGGGGTTTCTGAGGGCGGAGCCCCAGGAACAGAATTTTGTTTATAGTAGTTGGGTAACTTTTGATTATTGGCTTCACATTCCTTTCATTTCTTTTTATCGGTTTAGGTCTCTTCTTTTGTTTTATTCATTAGCTTCAAGCCTTTTCTTTTATTTAGTTAATTGCCTTTTTTTAATGAGGCACGGCGGTTTAACGAAGCAAATGGGCGCGCCAGTTAAGGGGATGCCAAGGGGCACGCCGGTTAAGGGAATGCTGAGGGGCGCGCCGGTTAAGGGAAACCTAGGAGGGCACGCCGGTTAATGAGGGCAAAGGGGAAGAAGGGCACGTCGGGTAATGCCAAGAAGGTAGAGGGGTGTGCCGGTTAATGGGAGCCCCGGGGCGCGCCGGATAAGGGACCTAAGAGAAGGGGGGCACGCCGATTTTGCAGGATGAATAGTAAGGCACGCCGGATTAAGGCCCAAATAGTAATGGAAGCGCACACTGTTTATTCCAAGAATTCAAAGATGGCTTTGAGTGTGAATCTGAACCGACGCGGGGGGGTACTGCGCCAGATTAACCCACACCGGATTAGGGGCGCGCCGGGTTGATTTCTGTGGGTTTTATTTCAATCTTCTTTCATTCTGTTCTTGTTTCTTCAACCTACAGAGTGACTTGTTGATTGGTTTATTCATTTAATTGATGGATCAAGTTGATAGAGAGGAAGTTTAAGCGTTTAATCGTTTGTCAAGGCAAATTATCATGAAGGTTCAAGTGTTTTGTTCAGAGGGGTTTGTGCAAGAACTGGGAGGTTCAGTTCGATTCAGAGGCTTCAAGCACGTGCTGTTCTGGCCCTCAGAGAATAGTTTGTTTGTTTGTTCTGGTATGCATTTGGTTCTTATTGTTCTTGGCCTTGGCAAATCGGGCAGCATATCCCCCGGACTGAGGCTTGCTAGAGATAAATAGAGGAACACCAAACGGATTACTCCGGGGTGAACCTCAAAATGCAGACCTTACGACGGTCTGATAACCCAGATGTGAGTGTGGAAAAGCTCGAGGACTAGCCTTCAAGAGCTCTCACAGCTCACGGGTGATAGTTTCATGAAGCGGGACAAATGTATGCCACGAGGCCATGAATGTTCATCCCCTGACGGACTCCTTCGAAGGCCATGCTATGGAGAAGCAAGCTTCGAAGGGCCCTGGATGAGGAGAAGGCAGAGAGAAAGAGAGGGAAGCAGAAGAACACCATATGTTGCAAAAAAAGCTTTTCTTTTTATTCATTCACAAAGGGAAAGACAACGGGGAATCTACCCTAAAGCAAAAAAGGGGGAATACATCAGAGAGAAAAGAATGAATACATCGATGGGGGAGGGGGAACGGAGCACAAGCTCCTCCCCCTCCGAGCTCACCTCTCTTCTCTCACGCTCAATCCCTCTTTTTCTTTACCCAGCAGGCGCAGGGACGGGGCTTCTTCTTCTTCAGAAATCTCTTTGCTTCTTTTCTGCCTCTCTTGTTGTGTCTCTCTTCTGAACCGCCCTCTCTCCCTTTTGCTTTGTCGAACATGCAGAGTATATATAGAACGGGTTGCCCTTTCTTTGCTCGAACGGAAGAAACTCCTGACACTTGCTCTTGTTTGCCGGACGAACGGGATTGGCATGCTGCGGTGTTGTCCGTTGATTTGCGCAATATGCTGGCATTCGTCCGAGGACGGGACGTTCACGGGTTTTCCGGGAGATCTTGATGGGGACATCACCGGCGATCTCATTTGTTCGAGGATCCTGATGCTTGCCAGCTGTGCTTCATCTTGTTCGTCACTTTATTTCGAGTCATATGATGTAATTTTTATTTTATTATCATTTAATTTTCCTTTTATTTAGGTCTAGTACCTAGGTTAATGAGTCATTTACCTAGGTCTTGAGTCATTATGTTGGTTTGATAGGTTAATGGGCCCAATTCAATGGGCTAGGCCCATGGGCGCCCCCCATTCCCCTTGGTTTCTTGTCATTAGTGTAGAAGTCATGGACTTATTGTAAATTGTGGGATCCCTATAAATAGGACCCCATTTTCTTCCATTTGAAGCTAATGAGATATTGAGAAATTTTTAAATTCCCAGAGAATTTTCTTCCTTGGAGTGAGAAGCTCCCTCTCTCTCTCTCTCTCTCTCTCTCTCTCTCTCTCTCTCTCCAAAGGGGGGCGAACCCCATTCTCTCACCTCCCCACCCCCAATTTCGAAATTCTCTCTCTCTCCTCCCCATTCACCTCTCATTAAGGCCCCTCCCCCTTCCCCATACACTCATTCAATTCCCCTCCAACCCCTAGGTGGAATTCCCCTCTCCTAGGCACCTCTCCCTTCTCCCAAGTAACCCTTCCTCTTCCCCAAGCAACCAATCCTTTTCCCAAGTCACCCCTTCCCTTCCAAAACACACCTCACCATCTCCCAACACACCCCTTCCCCTTCCCAAGACCACCATTGATCACCCACCATTAAGACCCAATTTAAACACATCCTCCCTCCCTCAAGGGTCACTTGTGCCCCTTCCTCTCTCCCAGCCCTCGCAGATTTCGACCCCATCTACCTCTTCTGCTAACTCTGCCCCCTCCACCCTTCTCCCCCCCCTTCTACAACTTGTGGTGACCCTCCCCACCTCCCCTCCAAACCAGGGAAAGCCCACAGCCCCTTCCCACCCGTCCTCCCACTCCTCTCCCCCTTTATCCTTCCCTATCTACCATTGCTACCCAGTCCAGCAGCAGAAGCAGAAGTACCAGCAAATTTCAGAGCCTGCCCTGGAGTCATCACACATCTTCAGGTGGCGTGCCATACTTTCTGAAACGCTTGTCGGGGCAGCTACGCAGGAGAGGTGGGTTCGCCGGCATCCGATATCGCAGCTGCCCAGAGGAGCCATTCTCCCCCGACTGCGCAAAGCTGCTCTTGCAGAGAACCTGAGCCCAAGTGCAGACACGGCCACGGCTTCTACACGATGACTTTGGATGTGATTTTTGGATGCGGCCTTCTAATCCAAGACCTCTATCAGCACCAACAAGAAGGGAGCCATTTGGATCTCGGACCATAGAGTTCCAATTTTTCTCCCCGAGGTGCGCAGGACAGTCCAGTCAGGGCCTGAACTGACCCACCTTCACTCTACGGGCCCTATCTCCCTGCTCCGACATTATCTGGTGGGCTCCTTGGTTGCTGCTCGAAGAGGATCCTCCCACGGCCGTGTCAATATAAGATACGTCACCTTCAGAGCTCAGGAGTGTTCGTGACGGCTTCTTCATCCTGCTGCAGAGTTCTGGAGTCAATCCGAGCCAGAATAGAACAGTCCAGTTCCAGATTCGACCCCGGCTGTCGGCGACATCCAGAGCTCACAAGAAAATTCAGGAGTTATCCAGGACCAGTCAGTGACAATTTGGCACTGGTTTCGTTGGATTCTGAGTTTGGGAGCGTCCTCGGCAGCGTCAACAGTGAGCACCTGTCAGACGGGCAGACAGGCGGGCAGAACTGAAGGTGGGATCAATCGGCTACCTCCTTAGCTATTTTCCCTTCCCCGCCTGGCTGGCTTAGCGCCCCTCCCTGCGTGGAGGTAGTGTTTGAATGTAACCTCTATTTTCCCCACCCCACGATCACCCTCCTGCGCGAGGAGTAGTTTTGTACTAGCAGGTCTTCGGCCAAAGCGTCATCGGCGCGGCGTGTGGGTAGCCCATGCCTCCCCGCTCGCCCTCGTCTCCGACCAGGATCGGTGTCTTCACACTGATCAGGTGTGCTTTGAGCCCCCATCCTCTACTGGTTTTACTATTGCTTGTCTTAGTATAGTTTCTAGTTGCCCGTCGGCGGTGAGGCGAGTGCCCGATCTCAAATTGCCATCTAATTGAGTGCCACCGCGGAGCGAGTTGTGAGAGAGCCACTGCATCCCACGCCCTTGGCGTGCTGGCCCCCCACGGAATTGGGCATCCCAGGCCCTTAAGGGTTCAGCCCAAGCTAGTCAAATCCCCGGATAGGCGAGATCCATCCTTGAACCCTCACCACTATCGCCGGTCCACCTACGGACCCGGGTGTGCGCGACGCGGGTGAACCCGCTTGAGTGGGTCCGCCGTTCGGTTCGGTTGCTTACAAATCTAGGTCTGAGGGGTCATGTCACATCAGATCTCTTGCTGCTTCCACCGTTGATGCATTCCTTCGCTGCTGCGATGTCGAACGGATGTGGAGACAGAGCTTCGAGCATTGAATGCCCTCTGGGCACCAGGCTGATGCGAAAATAGGGTATCGACTGGCGGATGGGATGGACCTTTGGTTGAAATGGCACGGAGTTGTGCGCGCTGGATTAGCAGCACACAAGGGGGCGCGCCGGTTTGGAATGAGAAGGGGCGTGCCGGTTTAAGGCTTGATGGAGGGGCGCGCCGGTTTAAGGCCCATGCAAGGGCCCGCCGGTTTAAGTGCAGGCCGCATCGATTTAGACTGCGTCTCGGCTTCGCGGCTATTTGGACGGACGCTTGTCCTCCCGTGTTGCTTTAGTTGTAATGCACTGCCTCCGTGGTGTTTAGTTCAGGGCCTCTAAATCCCGATTCGGAACTTTGAGTGATTTCCGGCGCATGCCAAACATGTGTTTGAATTTTCGAGTTTCTTTTGATCCGACCTTCGGCACCGTCGACTGGGGAGCCAAGGCTGTCTCTTCTGCCCGAGGGGCTTCTTTGTTGGGTGGCAGAGCACCGAGTATATATTCATCCTGCTTGGAGGAGGTACAGAGTTTATTCGGCCTTCCCGTTTTTGACTTGCTATCGAGATGTCGAGACGTCCGTGCCGCGGGAACATTCTTTTTCTTCTCTCATTTTTGACGTCCACAAATGCCCCCCACTCGTTGGCGACGCAAGCGAGGGACGAGTGCGTGGGCCCGCGAGTGTAGAGTTCTTCGACAGGACGTCTGTTCTTCCGAGCCAGTGGGCTGCTGGTCTGGTGTGAATTCACAGGAAAGCGCTCACTCCTTCAGTGAAGGGATGAGGGGATCGCTTCACCGCATATGCACACGGACCGACATGTCAGAGTGGGGGTTTAGTCATCGGCATGGGGGAATGCCGAAGCAAGAAGGAAGGGCTTATGCGTCGTCCCAGGCAGAAGGCCCAAAACGACTTAGATGAGGCCAATCCCAAGGGGGAGTTGGTGACTCGTGCTGGCTTTAAGAGAGTTGTTCATTCATCGACTCGGACTGGAGGTCCAAGTCTATGGCTTTTGAGAAGGCTCAGATGGAGCTGAATGGATTTTATGCGTTCGGGCGGAATGCTCAAAGTAAAGGGTTTATTTGCTGATGCCGACAGGGTGCAGAGAGCTGACGTGGTCTATTCATTGGCACGGGGTGAGTGCCAAGGCAAAGGGGTATTTTATTCATTGACTTGGATGGAAGGTACGAGCCAAGCAAAGGCATTCTTTTTATGCATCGACTTGGACGGAAGTTCCGAGCCAAGCAAAATGGGCTCTTTTTGTTCATCGACCGGGACAGAAAGTCTGAGCCAAGCAAAGGGGTTCTTTTTGTTCTTCGACAGGGACGGAAGGTACGAGCCAAGCAAAGAGATTTTTTTTTTTCCTCGACTTGGACGGAAGGTCCGAGCCAAGCAAAGAGGTTTTTTTTTGTTCATCGACTTGGACGGAAGGTCCGAGCGAAACAAGGAGGTTCTTTTTGTTTATCAACCTAGACAGAAGGTCCGAGCCACGGGTTTGTTCATCGGTGGGATAGGGAATTGTAATACTGAGGTGGTTTATTCATTGGCATGGGGTTAGTGCCAAAGCAAGGGTCTTTTGTTCATGGAACCAGACGAAAGGTCCGGACCATAGGTTTGTTCATCGATGTCGACAGGGAATCAGAGACCGACGTGGTTTATTCATTGACACGGGGTTAGTGCTAAAGCAAGAGTCTTTTTATTCCTGGAACCAAACGAAAGGTCCGGACTGCAGGTTTGTTCATCGATGCCGATAGGGTGTCGGAAACCGACGCGGTTTATTCATTGACACGGGGTTAGTGCCAAAGCAAGGGTCTTTTTGTTCATGGAACCAGATGAAAGGTCCGGGCCACTGGTCTTATGTGTCAGTGGGACTTAAAATAGTTTGATCTCTGGTGGGACTTGACGAGTCGACATCCCTCGGTGGCTTCGATGATGATTTTTTTCTCTCTCTTCTTTTTTCTTTCTTTTCTTCTCTTTCTTTTCTTCTTCTTTTTTCTCTTCTCTTTTCCTTCTTCTCTTCTTCTTCTTTTTTCTTCTTCTATTCTTTCCCTTCTTTTTTTCTTCTCTTCTTTTTTTTCCCTTCCCTTTTTTGAACAACTTTGGGTAGCTATCGGCGTGGATGCCGAGAGTTAAGAGCTGCTGGCTCGGATGCCAATAGTCGGAAGTTGTCGGCCTGGATGCCGATAATTAGGAAGCTATCGGCACGGACGCCGATGTTGAGATAGCTGTCGGCTTGGATGCCGATAAACAGATAGTTGTCGGCTTAAATGCCGATATTGAGGTAGCTGTTGGCTTGACGCTGATAATGAGATAGTTGTCGGCTTAAGCGCCGATGTTGAGATAGCTGTCGGCTTGACGCCGATAATGAGATATCTGTCGGCTTAAGCGTCGATGTTGGGCTAGCTGTCGGCATGGAATCCAATAATTGGATAGTTGTCGGCATGAACGCCGATAATTGGATAGTTGTCAGCTTAAATGCCGATATTGAGATAGCTATCGGCTTGACGCCGATATTGAGATAGCTGTCGGCTTGGAAGCTGATAATGGGATAGCTGTCGGCATGGAAGCCGATAATGGGATAGCTGTCAGCGTGGACGCCGATAATGGGATAACTGTCGGCATGGAAGCCGATAATGAAATAGTTGTTGGCTCAGGAGCCGATAATGAGATAGATGTCGGCTTGGAAGCCGATAATGGGATAGCTATCGGCATGGAAGCCGATAATGAGATAGCTGTCAGCGTGGACGCCGATAATGGGATAGTTGTCGACATGGAAGCCGATAATGAGATAGTTGTTGGCTCAGGAGCCAATGGGGCAGGCCACAATAGCCAAAGCTAAAAGCGGGCTTCAAAAGCCGAAGTTGCGAAAGGCAAGCCACGAGGGCAGAGAGAAGGGTTCATTGATACTAAGGGATATTCGTCACCCGGAGGGATGGAGAGAAGAGTTTGTCGATTCAATGATTTGGACAGGAGGTCTGGATCGAATGGATTATTCATCACCCGAAGGGACGGAGGGAAGAGTTTGTTGATTCGCTGATCTGGACAGAAAGACCAAGTTAAAAGGGATATTCGTCACCCAGAGGGACGGAGAGGTGGTCAAGTCGTTGACATGGGCTAGTGTCAGCGCCAGGGAAGGGGGTTGATTCCTCACCCGAACGGCAGGTTCGGGCCAAGGTGAAAGGGTATTTTGTTCTTTAATGCGCCGGGGGTACTGGCCAAGAAAGGTCTTTTAGTTCTCCAACTGGGCGGAAAGTCTACGAGCCAGATAAAGAAAGGGAGTCTTTGTATTCTTCGGATGGATGAAAAGTCCAAACCAGAGTGGAGAGAATCTTTTTATTCTCTAGTTGGGATGGCAGGTCCGAAATAAAGTGAACAGATCTTTCTGTTCTCCAACCGGACAGAAGGTCCGATCCAGAGTGGAAATGGTCTTTTTGTTCTATGGCTGGACGGCAGGTCCGAACCAAAGTGAAAGGGTCTCTTTGTTCTCTAGCTGGACGGAAGGTCCAATCTATAGTAGAGAGAATCTTTTTAGTTCTCTAGCCGAACGAAAGGTCCGACCTAGAGTGGAAAGAATCTTTTTGTTCTCCGGCTAGACGGCAGGTCCGAGCCAAAGTGAAAGGATCTTTTTATTCTCTAGCCGGACGGAAGGTCCGATCTAGAGTGGAGAGAATCTTTTTGTTCTCCGGCTGGATGGCAGGTCCGAGCCAAGGTGAAAGGATCTTTTTGTTCTCTAGACGGATGAAAGGTCTGATCTAGAGTGGAGAGAATCTTTTTGTTCTCCGGCTGGATGGCAGGTCTGAGCCAAAGTGAAAGGATCTTTTTATTCTCTAGCCGGACGGAAGGTCCGATCTAGAGTGGAGAGAATCTTTTTGTTCTCCGGCTGGATGGCAGGTCCGAGCCAAAGTGAAAGGATCTTTTTATTCTCTAGCCGGATGGAAGGTCCGATCTAGAGTGGAGAGAATCTTTTTATTCTCCGGCTGGACGGCAGGTCCGAGCCAAAGTGAAAGGATCTTTTTATTCTCTAGCCGGACGGAAGGTCCGATCTAGAGTGGAGAGAATCTTTTTGTTCTCCGGCTGGACGGCAGGTCTGAGCCAAAGTGAAAAGATCTTTTTGTTCTTTAATGCGCCGGGAGTACCGGCTGTGAAATCTGAACCCGAGAAAGTGGGCCACGAGGGCCGGAGTTGATGTTGCAGAAGTAGGCCGCGAAGGCTAAAATCGGGGAAGCGGACTACAAGAGCCGCAATCGGGAGGCTGGCTAAAAAAGCCAAAATTGGGGAGCAGGCTATGGGAGCCCAAATTGGGGAAGCAGACAGCAAGAGTTGAAGATATTGGGAAACGGGCTATGAGAGTCAAAATTGAGTTTATTTTTTATTATTGTTATTTATTTATTTATTCAAGCATGCAGGCATTTGTCAGCAGGCATAACATAAGTATAAATAAGGTAGCCCCCTCTATAGGGGATAGGATAGGGACAACGCCCATAATTCACAGACGTAGTGCGGGCCACGAGGCACGACTAAGGGGTGGTGCACCCGTCAAGAGGATATCGCATGTCTTGCATGCACAGCTTAAATTCATGCATTTCACCTGAGGTAATTCTTTGTGGCGTGGAGGAGCAAACATGTGAATAAAAGGCCCTAAACATAGGGATATGCATGTTTTTTAAGCAACACTCAAGGATACTCTAGCGCCTACACGTGGGTTTTAGGCTCTCGATTTCGATAGCTTCACACGGCCCCCATCTGTTTATTTTGGTAGCGAATTTCACCATTCGGCGCGAGTCTCCTCATTTGTTTCAGTGGGGATTCCCGACTACTAGGATTCGTCCTTATTATAATTCTATTACGATTTTCACCGTTTGACGTGAGTCTCCTCATGTGTCTCAATGGGGATTCCCGGCTACTAGGCTTCGTCCTTATTGAAATTCGCTTCACCATTTCACGCGAGTCTCCTCATTTGTTTTAGTGGGGATTCTCGGCTACTCGGATTCATATTTCTCTCCTTTTTTCTTTATTTTTTCTCTTTTTTTTAATAGGGGTAGGTAGCTTTTTCCTCACGATTACCTTTCGCGCGAGTGTAGGAATTCATGTCTTCGTAGAGTGCTAAGAAGAAATTCGGGCAATCCTTATGGTTGAAGTCCATTGAACACATTAAATGTGAAGTAGGGAGTGTTGCCTCAGGTTTATTTTGTGAGTTGGGCTCAGCAATTTAGCCATGACTCTTCCCCTTGACTTGTGCACCCGCCATAATTGGGTTCCCTTCGAGCGTATGCCGTGACGTATGTGCATCCGGAATCGGGGCAGCATTATTATTTAGCAAGGAAACAGGGTCCTAGAAAATTCCTAAGCGGTGTGTTATTCTATATTATAGGCAAGCATGCAAGCAGAGTAATCAAGCATTCTTCTCTCTCTTTTTTTATTTTTTTTCTCTTTTTTTTGCGTAAGAACATACTGTCGTTACGTATAAGTGTAGTGGTAGTAAAAGTATTAGGGGAGCAGACCACAAAGGGCCGAAAGGATATTAGGGATGCGGGCTATAGAAGCCAGGGGACATTAGAGGAGCGGGCCATAAGGGCCAAAAGATGGCGGGAAGTAGGACAGAAAAGCTGAGGGACATCAGGGAAGTAGGCTATAGAAGCCGGGAGATGTTGGGAAGCGGGCTACAAGGGCCAAAGGTTGGGGGAGCAGGCTAGGAGAGCCAACATTGGGAAGCAGGCCACGAAGGCCAAAGGGAAGCAGGCTACGAGAGCCAGAATTGGGAAGCAGGCCATGAAGGCCAAAGGGAAGAAGGCTACGAGAGCCAGAATTGGGAAGCAGACTACAAGAGCCAGAGTTGGGAAAGCGGGCTGCAAGAGCCGAAATTCTGGACAGCAGGTTGCAAGAGCCAAGATTTGGGAAGTAGGCTGTGAAAGCCGAGATTGAGAAGCAGGCTACAAGAGCCGGAGTTGGGAAAGTGAACTACAAGAGTCGAAGACACTGGGAAACGGGCTACGTGAGTCGAGGAGAAGGGTCACTTTTGTTCTCTGACCGGGGGAGGCGTCCGAACCAAAGTGAAAGGTCTGTTCTTTTATTCTCTGGCCGGGGAAGGGTCCGAACCAGATTGAAAGGTTGATTCTTTAATTCTCTGACCGGGAAAGGATCCGAACCAAAGTGAAAGGTTAATTCTTTAATTCTCTGGCAGGGGAAGGATCCGGACCAGAGTGAAAGGTTGATTCTTTAATTCTCTGGTCGGGGAAGGATCCGGACCAGAGTGAAAGGTTTATTCTTTTTTTTAATTAGAAAGCTGTCAGCTAGGAGCCGATGATGGGGTAGCTGTCGGCTCAGAGACCGATGATTAGAAAGCTGTCAGCCAAGAGGCCGATAATGGGATAGCTGTCGACCCGAAGGTCGATAATGGAGTAGTTGTCGGCTCAGGGGCCGATGATTGGATAGATGTCGGCTCGGAGGCTGATAAGTGAATAGCTGTCGGCTCGAAGGAAGATAAATGGATAGCTGTCGACCCGGAGGTCGATAATTGGATAGCTGTCGACCCGGAGGTCGATGGTTGAATAGCTATCAGCTCGGAGGCCGATGAGTGAATAGCTGTCAGCTTGGAGGCTGATAAGTGGATAGCTGTCGACCCGGAGGTCGATAATTGGAGTAGCTGTCGGCTCAGGGTCCGATGATTGGATAGGTGTCGGCTCGGAGGCCGATAAGTGAAGTAGCTATCGGCTCAGGGGCCGATGATTGAATAACTGTCGGCTCAGGGGCTGATGTGTCACGCCCTGAGCCTTTAATTACAGCGAAAGACTCGCTCGGGGAGTGCGCACAGCCGACATGGTAAGCCTCTCGCAAGCAAGAATCAATCCGAGCGCAAGACAATCACCCAAATAAATACAATTGCACAATAATATTCAAACTCCAATTTTATTTCATAAATGATCAATATTCAAGATACAATCACTAATTTGATTTCCATTCTACTAGACTCAAGAAATAGGAAAATTACATTGACTCAATCTAGACGCTTTAACTTCCTAAGTCTTCACTCTCATCTTTATAACACTTTCACTCGCTTCCGGACCCGCTACTAGTATAGCCCGAATCCGAATCCGAACTATTTCCATCTCCTGAAAAATATTGAAAAATAGGTCATGAGCACACTTGCCCAGTAGGTATCTTCGCATCAACATGAAGGCACTATTTAAGTAATTATCATTTTAGCTCTAAAGAAATAAGGTAAAATCATGCGAATGCGAATCAATCATGCGATTAAATCAATAGAAACAAGATAACCATGTAAGATAGAATGATCAAGAATGAACTATCAAGAATATAACAAGAACATGATATTGGCCTTCCATGAACAAGAATGTAACGAGATTGTACTAGCAAGCCACATATTCCTCACTTTAGCATCTTCTGCTTAAGAGCAAGTGCTTCGTGAATTTCTGTGGAATATCAAGCAAGAATGTCATGTTGTGCCGTGGATCTTCACTTATTTATAGAAATAGTACTCCCAGCGCAATGCGACGCCAGTAGCATCATACCCCATGGTTTATAAAATAGTATGTTTTCGGCAATCAGCCGAGGGGACTAGCATAGAGCCCTTGAACACAATCAGTGCTCGATCGCATCTTCAGTTATAAATTAAGCTACTTCCACGCAGTATAACAGTAACGTATGGCCAAGAATATAGCACTTCCAATAATTTCATGATAACTAAGATCAATGAATGAATGCTTCAACATAAGAATATAGGAGTCAAGAAATAGACTTTAAATAATGTCACGCTCATAGAAATAAATCGACAGCATAACGGTATTTTCCTTAACTTCCATTTCTTTTAGATCAATTTAAGCAATATGACAAGTTCTAGATTATCAAAGTTTGTCTAGAATCATATGAATATCAACCATTGGTCAAACCTTGGGTTAACATAAACAAGCTATGTAACGGTCATTTGCTGGGCCGTTACATTATGTAACGCGCTAGTAATGGGCCGTTACAGTGATCCGAGTCTAGAAGGATAAAAATAGACTCAGAGGAATGTGACGGTCTGGCACAGGGCCGTTACGTGAGCCTGATGATCCAGTTTAAGGCCGTTACATTTCAAGAATCAAAAATCACGATAGAGTGTTCTAATTAATGGGCTTTCATTGGTACAACCAACTCGGCGTCCTAGTGGGAATCCCAGGCTCGCGGAGAATTACGGAGGCCTTGAAACAATGATTTCCTAGTCCATTGGAAGGAATATCCAATAGAGAGGTCCTCATGTCCAAGATTGTGTTCCTATAGTGCAAAGTGTGAACTAATGACAACATACCGAAATATGTCCCATGTACGTATAGAATTGACTCTATTGACAGAGAGAGATATGTATAATCAATGTGAACATCATGATAAAAACTCCGTCAATACAATGTTAAAAAGTCATGCTTTATAGTACAAAACTATAGAATTTTGGCATGAAATTAACATATCCTTAAAATATCACTAAGATATCAAAACATGCAATACCTATCATGCACAATCAGATATCCTAAAAATCATGTAATCAGGTTAAAACTCAAGTAACTATGCTTAATCAATAACTAATATTGGTAAGTTATTTTCTGTCTTAGGGTTGACAGAACACAGGATATAACAGTCTTAAGAGGGGGCGTCACAGTGAAAGTGACGGTCATGATCAAGCCGTTACTTGAAGGTAACGCGTCTGTCCAAGCGCGTTAGAAACATCCGTGCAATTCAAATACTACAGAGTTTGTAACGGTCTGTAGTAGGGCCGTTACTTGAACGTGACGGTCCTATGCTAGTGCGTTACAGTATCTGCTAATAGAAAACAATCATAGAAACTAAGAGATCAACTCACATCATGTCTTTTATCAAAACATGATGAGTTTCTAGTCATGTTAACGAAGTAAGGCCATCTACATGCATAGGTAATCATGAATAGATGAATAGTCATGTTTTAATTTCTTAATTTGGCTAAGAGGTGCATGATGTGCATAGAACAAATAAAACATGAAATCAATGCTCTAGAATGCATGGAATTCAATCAAACCAGAGGGCTTTTAGTCCTATCATGCTATTTTTGCCGTTCATGAGATAACCTACCTCTTGCTTAGACTGTAGTTTCTGAATTTGGTTGAGAACTTTGCCCTAGATCCCTTCCTTCTCTTGTGACTTTTTCAGCAACTTCTTTAGGCTCTAACTCCACGCCCTCTTGACCTAAAGATGTGAAATTCGGAGGGGAGTTAGTCTAAAGTATTGTAAACAAATTATTCTAAAGAACTTACCTGAGATAATGACTCCTTACCTTGCTTCCTTACGCCTAAAAAGTAAGGGTCGCATAGTTCAGAACTATGCCCTATTTATAGAGTTTAGGCTAGGGTTTGAGGATTAGATCGAGTTTAGAGTCCTTATTTCATCAAAGCCTAATCTTTAAGAGTCCTTAGAGTTCTTACAATCCTTCCCAAGTCGATCCATAGTGGATAGGAATATCAAGTTCCAATCTTTTCATGAGTCCCTTCACTTACGGAACTAACAAGATGTAACGGTCAAGTGCCCATGCGTTACATGGATGTGGCGGTCTTACAATAGATCGTTACAGTCATCGTAGCTTAGAGTTTCAATTTATAACAACTCTTTTGTTAATTATCTAAATAAGTATCTTATATTATTAGTATTTATCCTTAATATCTGTGGATAGGATTAAATACCTTCTAGAATATGGGCCAAACCTAATGGTCTAGGTCCTAAACCCTTTTGGACTTCAATTAAGTGGGTTGGGTTAATTGATTAACACAATTTTGGCCTTATATTGATTATTTAGCCCAATTAATGCCAGAATATTATTTAAATATCTAGAAATTACTTTTATAAATTTTGGGGCTCTACACGATGATTGGATAGCTATTGGCTCAGGGGCCGATGATTGGATAGCTGTCGGCTCAGGGGCCGATAATGAATAGCTGTCGGCTCGAAGGCCGATGATGGGGAAGCTGTCGGCTCGGAGGCCGATGATTAGAACATCCTTCGGTTGAAGCCCCGATGACTGGATATCTTTCGGTTTAACGCCCCATCGGCGGAAGGTTTTGTCGGTTTAACGCCCTGTCGGCGGAAGATCTCGTCGGTTTAACGCCACGTCGGGGGAGGGTTTTGTCGGTTTAACGCCCCGTCGGGGGAAGGTTTTATCGGTTTAACGCCCCGTCGGCGGAAGGTTTTATCGGTTTAACGCCCCGTCGGTGGAAGGTTTTGTCGATTTAACACCCCATCAACGGAAGGTTTAGTCAGTTTAACGCCCCGTCGGTGAAAGATTTAGTCGATTTAACACCCCGTCGGTGGAAGGTTTAGTCGGTTTAATGCCCCGTCGGTGGAAGGTTTTGTCGGTTTAACGCCCCGTCGACGGAAGGTTTAGTCGGTTTAACGCCCCATCGGTGGAAGGTTTAGTCAGTTTAACACCCCATCAGTGAAAGGTTTAATCAGTTTAACGCCCTGTCGGAGGAAGGTTTAGTCGGTATAACGCCCCGTCGGTGGAAGGTTTTGTCAGTTTAACGCTCCGTCGGGGGAAGGTTTAGTCGGTTTAACGCCCCGTCGGCGGAAGGTTTCGTCGATTTAAAGCCCCGTCGGCGGAAGGTTTCGTTAGTTTAACGCCCCGTCGGCGGAAGGTTTTGTCGGTTTAACGCTCCATCGGCAGAGGGTTTTGTCAGTTTAACGCCCCGTTGGCAAAAGATCTTGTCGGTTTAACGCCCCGTTGGTGGAAGGTTTTGTCAGCTTAGACGAAAGGTCGTGGCGCCGACCACATGAGAAGTCTACTTGTTTGATGGCTAAAGGTAGAGGGTGAAAGACCATGTCTGTCTCAAGGCTCACTTTCTTTTCTTCTGTTCTTCTTTTATGTGGAGGGGCGAGTGGAAAGACCACGTCTGCCTGATGACTATTCTTTTCTTTTCTGCTCTTCTTTTATTGTGAGGAGACGGGTTCAAAGACCACGTCCACCTCATGACTGTTCTTTTCATTTCTGCACTTCTTCTTTTGTGTGGAGAGGCGAGTGGAAAGACCACGTCTGCCTGAGGACTATTGTTTCTTTTCTGCTCTTCTTTTTGCATTGATGCCCCCGGACTGGGGTTTATTTCTCTTAACGTGCCCCCAGGTCGGAGTGTAGCTTTTCTTCATCTGCCCCCTAGGTCGGGGGGTAGTCCTCTTTGCTTTTGTGCCCCTAGGCGGGGGTGTATTCTTTTTGGCTTCTATGCCCCCGTGGCAGGGTATATTTCTATTCATGTGTCCCCAGGCCGGGGTGTATTCTGTCTGGCTTCTATGCCTCTAGGCAGGGTGTGTTTCCTCTGCACGTGCCCCTAGATCGGGGTGTATTCTTTATGGCTTCTATGCCCCCAGGCGGGGTAGAGTCTTTTGCTTCTTATGCCCCCACGACGGGGTGTAGTCTTTGCTTATGGTGCCCCAGAGAGGGGTAGCATCTTTGCTTCTGTGCCCCCGCGTAGGGGTGAATTCTTATGCTTCTTATGCCCCCATGGCGGGGTAGAGTCTTCTCTTCTAATGCCCCCATGGCGGGGTATCTTCTTTACGGCCTCTATGCCCCCAAGCGGAGTGTATGTATCTTCTTTAGATCCCCATAAGTTGGGGTATATTCTTTACGGCTTCCATGCCCCTATGGCGGGGTATGTTTCTTCTTCAAATGCCTTTAAGGTGGGGTATACCTCTCTTTATATGCTCCCATGACAGGGTACGTTGCTCCTTCAAATGCCTCTAAGTTGGGGTGCATCTTTTGCTTCCTATGCCTCCAAAGGGAGGTATCTTTCTCTTCACATGCCCCCGGCACGGGGTGTATCTTTTGCTTCCTATTCCCTTGAAGGGGGGGTAGCTTTATTTTACCTACCCCCACGAGGGGTGTGTTTTGCTTCCTGTGCACCCAAGGCAAGCTGTGTCTTTTCTTCGCGTGCCCCTAGATCAGGGTATAACTTTGTTGCTTATCGTGCCACCAGGCCGGGGTAGATTCTTCTGCTTCTTCCACCCCAGAGTGGGGTATATTTCTCTTTGTATTCCCCTAAGCCAAGGTGTAACCTTTGCTTTATGTGCCCCCGTGGTGGGGTGTATTCTGCTTCTTGTGCATCCCGGGCGGAGTTTGTCTCTTTCTTTGTATGTCCCCATGCCGGGGTGTGTTTCTTGCTTCTTATGCCCCCATGGCGGGGTATAGTCTTTGCTTTTTGTGCCCCCATGGCGGGGTAGAGTCTTGGCTTCTTATGCCCCCATAGCGGGGTAGGGTCTTCGCTTCTTATGCCCCCATGGCGGGTTAAAGCATTCCCCACAGGGGGCAAGATTTCATTAAGCCACAGTTACGGCTTATTAGATCTTCTAGCAGCCACTCGAGGGGCCGTTTTATGCCGGATAGGGGCAGGAGGATAGTGGAATGGGCCAGGGCATTGCACCACAGACTTGGACCCTCCTAGAGCCGGGCGGGATGCCGGCCATCTTCTCGTTCTCTTGGTCGCCCATGCTTGCCAATTTTTTGTCCTTTCTTTTCTTCTCTTCTTCTTCTCTTCTTTCTTAGTGTAATAGGCCAAGGTGGGTGTGTAGGAGAGCGCTCACCCCCTCAGGGAGGGGATGAGTGGTTCGCTCCACCGCATCACTCCCACAGTGGTAATCTTTGTTCAGCACGGGTCCCGACGGATATGGCCGTACAACCCTCTCTTGCCGATTCTTTCTCTTCCCTTTTATGTTTATTTCTTCTTTTCTTCTTATCTTACAGAAAGGGGGTTTGATTTCTCCTCCCTCTCCTCTTTTTCTCTTCTCTCTTTTTTTTTAACGGCCTTCATGATTCTTGGAGGCTCCATATGCCTCGGAGTGGCGTCCTCGAGCCCATAAAGACAATTGCTCCTCGTCCGGCTTTTTTCCCCATAGGGCTAGCGAAGACAACACCTGCAATTCATCAAAGCAGGCAAACATTGTTTATTAGGAGGCCATGAGGCCCCGAATCCTGGCGAAGAGATGAAGGGTGGTTTAAGTCCCACCGGGCATGCCAGATCTGTGGACGCACTAAAATTCGCTTATTATGTTTTTCATTTATTTGATCGGGTTAATTCGTTTGTTTAGTGCGGGGGCATGCCAGTCACAAAGTGACGATTTATTGTGTGCTCACTCTGACTAATCAGACGATTGTGTAGTTCGTGTCGGGATCAAAACCCGCCGCGCCATAAAGGTCACGACGTCATTTACATCCCCTCGGAGAGGGGAACACCCTTGATTAATCGTCGGGAATCAGGGCCTCATGGCCGGGAAACTATATCGAGAGAAACAAGCCGATAGCGGTCTCGAATCAGTCGAAAAGCCCGATGTCTAGGGAATCAAGCATTCGAAATATGTCGGTCACTTAAGGGACCATTTGGATATTCGGACGAGCACCTGGCTTCAGAAAATTATGATCGTCACGGGGAAAATCGGAGCATATGTATGCCGGGGTATGACAAATATATTGTTCAAAGGGATAGGAGACATTCGGTTGAATCCCGGTTAGAGTGGTCAGGAATCAGCGAGTTTATTGGCCAGGTGCGAGATCGAGTCAGGACCATTTCGGGGGCGCCTCCCGCGGTCCAAACGAGGCTTGCGTGGGCATCGTTAATATTTCCGGTGCCGAAGGGCAGCGGGAAAGTGTCTCGGGACTATATTCCAAAACAAAGACGTATACAGAGATAGCTGGCTATAGGCCTAGGATGTTGGTCAGGCAATGACCATGGTTGGGGTGAACCCGAGGTCCAAACGTGACTCACGAAGGTCTTATTGATATTCCCACACGTAGGGTTCGGAGAAGACGAGAGCCGTCTCGTTCCATTTAGATTTTGTTGGTCATTCATGGACCACTTTATGTTCGGACAAAGATCCGTATTGAAGGCACGACGTAAACAGAAATAAACCCGTACAAATGTATGCCTGAGTTTACGATGATTTTTAATGAAAGAGCGGAAATGAATCCCAATGGGAACGCGTCCGGTTTGAGGAATTATCAGCCCAGAGCAACGTCGGATTACGGCCATATCGGGATGGTTCCCAAGGTCCACGTCCAATGCCATGGGGCGTCATTGGTTTTCTCTTCACACACAGTCCGTGGAAATGAAGGTCCCAGGGTATGCGTGCATGTCGGTCACTGGCGGACCATTTCATGTTCGGATGGAAGCCCACGTTTGTAGCGTAAGAGACGGTGACAAACCGTACAAATGTTTGCCGTGAGTATGACAAGTTTAATGCAAGTGCGGGATTAGATCCTGATATATATGTCGGTCACTAATGGACCATTCATTATTCGGATGAGAGTCCGTATTTGAAACATCGAAGACGATGACAAAATCGTACGAATGTCTGCCGTAGGTGCGGCAAGTTTAATGGGATTGCGGGATTGGATCCCGATATAAGTGGGTCAAGCTGATGGACTATTTGCCCGAGACGGTTTCAGACTATGGCCATGTCGGGGATTCCGAGGTCCATGACTGATACCATGGGGCATCGTTGCTTTTCTCTTCACGCACAGTCCGGGGAAGCGAATTGTAAAGTGTGGAGCCCGAACTCGCCAACGTGCGCCCTCGCACGCGGACGACCTACGCGGTCAGGTCTCGGGGGTTAAGGGGGCAGCGCCCCTTGCGGATGTTTCTGAGGGTGGAGCCCCCGGAACAAAATTTTGATTATAGTAGGGGGGTAACTTTTGATTATTGGTTTCACATTGCTTTCATTTCTTTTTATCATTTTAGGTCTCTTCTTTTGTTTTATTCATTAGTTTCAAGCCTTTTCTTCTATTTAGTTAATTGCCTTTTTTTAATGAGGCACACTAGTTTAACGAAGCAAATGGGCCCGCCGGTTAAGGGGATGCCAAGGGGCACGCCGATTAAGGGAATGCCGAGGGGCGCGTAAGTTAAGGGAAACCCAGGGGGGCGCGCCGGTTAATGAGCGCAAAGGGGAAGAAGGGCGCGTCGGGTAATGCCAAGAAGGTAGAGGGGCGTGCCGGTTAATGGGAACCCCGGGGTTGCACCGGATAAGCGACCCAAGAGAAGGGGGGCGCGCCGGTTTTGCAAGATGAATAGTAAGGCGCGCCGGATTAAGGGTCAAATAGTAATGGAAGCGCACACTGTTCATTCCAAGAATTCAAAGATGGCCTTGAGTGTGAATCTGAACCGGCACGGGGGGGGGGGGGGGGGGTACCTCGCCGTATTAACCCACGCCGGATTAGGGGCACACCGGGTTGATTTCTGTGGGTTTTATTTCAATCTTCTTTCATTCTATTCTTGTTTCTTCAACCTACAGAGTGACTTGTTAATTGGTTTATTCATTTAATTGATGGATCAAGTTGATAGAGAGGAAGTTTAAGCATTTAATCGTTTGTCAAGGCAAATTATCGTGAATGTTCAAGTGTTTTGTTCAGAGGGGTTTGTGCAGGAACTGGGAGGTTCAGTTCGATTCAGAGGCTTCAAGCACGTGCTGTTCTGGCCCTCAGAGAATAGTTTGTTTGTTTGTTCTGGTATGCATTTGGTTCTTATTGTTCTTGGCCGTGGCAAAAATTGGGCAGCATCTCCTCCGGACAGAGGCTTGCCAGAGATAAATAGGGAAACACCAAACAGATTGCTCCGGGGTGAACCTCAAAATGAAGACCTCATGGCCGTCCGATAAGCCAGATGTGAGTGTGGAAAAGCTCGAGGACTAGCCTTCAAGAGCTCCCACAGCTCACGGGTGATAGTTTCATGAAGCGGGACAAATGTATGCCACGAGGCCATGAATGTTCATCCCCTGACGGACTCCTTCGAAAGCCATGCTATGGCGAAGCAAGCTTTGAAGGGCCCTGCATGAGGAGAAGGCAGAGAGAAAGAGACGGAAGCAGAAGAACACCATATGTTTCCAAAAAAGCTTTTCTTTTTATTCATTTACAAAGGGAAAGACAGCGGGGAATCTACCCTAAAGCAAAAAAGGGGGAATACATCAGAGAGAAAAGAAGGAATACATCGATGGGGGAGGGTGAACGGAGCACAAGCTCCTCCCCCTCCGAGCTCACCTCTCTTCTCTCATGCTCAATCTCTCTTTTTCTTCACCCAGCAGGCGCAGGGACGGGGCTTCTTCTTCTTCAGAAATCTCTCTACTTCTTTTCTGCCTCTCTTGCTGTGTCTCTTTTCTGAACCGCCCTCTCTCCCTTTTGCTTTGTCGAAGATGCAGAGTATATATAGAACAGGTTGCCCTTTCTTTGCTCGAACGGAAGAAACTCCCGCCACTTGCTCTTGTTTGCCAAACAAACGGGATTGACATGTCGCGGTGTCGTCCATTGATTTACGCAGTACGCTGGCATTCGTTCGAGGACGGGACGTTCGCGGGTTTGCCGGGAGATCTTCTGCTGCTTCCACCATCGATGCATGCCTTCGTTGCTACGCTGTCGAACGGATGTGGAGACAGAGCTTCGAGCATTGAATGCTCTCTGGGCACTAGGCTGATGCGAAAACAGGGTATCGACTGGCGGATGGGATGGCCCTTTGGTTGAAACAGCGCGGAGTTGTGCGCGTCGGATTAGCTACACACAAGGCGGCGCGTCGGTTTGGAATGAGATGGGGGAGCGCCAGTTTAAGGCTTGATGGAGGGGCACACCGGTTTAAGGCCCAAGCAAGGGCGCACCGGTTTAAGTGTAGGCCGCGCCAATTTAGACTTCGTCTCAGCTTTGCGGCTATTCGGGCGGACGCTTGTCCTCCCGTGTTGCTTTAGTTGTAATGCACCGCCTCCGGGGTGTTTAGTTCAGGGCCTCTAAATCCCGATTCGGAACTTTGAGTGATTTCCGGCGCATGCCAAACATGTGTTTGAATTTCTGAGTTTCTTTTGATCCCGCCTTCGGGACCGCCGACTGGGGAGCCAATGATGTCTCTTCTGCCCGAGGTGCTTCTTTGTTGGGTGGCGGAGCACCGACTATATATTCGTCCTGCTTGGAGGAGGTACAGAGTTTATTCGGCCTTCCCGTCTTTGACTTGCTCTCGAGATGTCGAGACGTCCGTGCCGCGGGAACATTCTTTTTCTTCTCTCTTTTTTGACGTCCACGGCATCCCGAAGTAACTGATAAAATCTTTCAGTCGACTTGTTTGGTGGTTCTTCATTGTACACGTGTTCCCCTTGTACATTAAAGTTAGGGCCAGCAGCATCGATTACCATGTCTGCGTAGGTACTTGTGCCGCCAACATTGTCGGGCACATGCGACCAAAAGTCCTCACCGTGACACACCCAATTCATATAACCTTTCATGAACCCTTTCCTGTATAAATGAACTTGCACAACCCATAGCGAAAGAAATTTCTTATTTTTACAGCATAAACAAGGACACCGGATGTTACCACGCTGGTCCACTGCTGTTGGATTCCCTAATACAAACTGAATAAAACTATCAACTCCATCATCAAACTCCTCGGACACCACTCCGTCAACTACTCTGTGATTCATCCATGAATGATCAACTCTATCCATATTTACCTAACAAATTAAAAAATTCATATCAATATGTCTTATCACTACTTCTAAGAAAATATCGATAACATCTCCCCTAAATATTGACTATTTTTCACATTTGTACATCCCGTTTGGTCACATATACGTCCATATCCACATCCACTTTCACTTCCATATTCACACACCCACGTTGACATCAACATCATCTTCTGGAAAAAATCATTATCATACTCCCATTCACATACACATTTTTCACATATCGGCATCCACACCTGTCTACAAATGTAATTCACATCCAAGCATACTAATCACATATATCATAACAAAAGGCTTGAACGGGCAAAAACGGAACAAAGGGTCATATCCACATTTATGTACACACATTTATATCCACATCCCTCTTCCTACCCTCCCAATAAAAACATGGGCTTGGAATTTCATCTGATGTTGTAAGAATACAGTAGGGGATAAGGAGAAAAGGTTCATCTTGTAGACCAGGCATGAAAAGTGAGAGTGTGTGAGAGTTTGTGTCAGCGTGTGTGTGTGTGTGAGCGAGCGTGAGAAAGGGCGGGAGCTCACCACCGCTGCCGTAGGTCACCGGCGCATCTGCGCCCTCGCTGCCGGTGCAGCCTCCGCTCACCCCTCACCGGCGTCCCTGGGTAGCTCCGGCGTGCCCGCCCGCCCTCGCCACTCTGCCATCCGCCGGTGAGAGATTGAGAGGGGGATGCAGTGGTTGAATGAGGAGGAAGGGGGAAGGACTAAGGAGGACAGGAGAGGGGACGTTTTTTCTAATTCTTGTCTCTATCTATTTGGCGCCATATTTTCATTGTTTTCATCCATTCATTCGTGATTCTTTGTCATTCATTCACTTCTTCTAATAGGATAAAATCTCTCTCAGTAAAAAATATCATTACATCTAAACATTTATTATTTATTATTTAGAGATCCGAAGATCTGTAATTTAAACATTTCCAACTTCTTTATGGCCGATAAGTCAATTATAAAAAAAGAAGAGAGAACGTGTTGAATAGCCTAGCTACCTTGAAAGCCCGACATTGGGGTGCGCACGAAAAGGTATTCGGAGCCGTATCGGTCACATGTTCACCATTTCCTTATTGTTCCGTGCCTCCCTCAAACTCATGTGCCGTGAATTTACCGTCACGTCTATATTTAATGAATTTTTGAGATCTAGGTCTCCTTGATAGCGGGGAATATTAATGCCACGTGGAAGCACTCAGGATATATAATAGTCAAATATCATTGTATCTTTCATCGATTTTACTCACGATAGGGCGTGCCAAACACGTGTCTGACAATATTATGTTCAAGTTCGAAGGCTGGGATGGTCTGGACTAACCGAAGGTGCGCTCCTTCTGATCGATCACTAAGCAGATCGACGATGGTGGGCATTCGGTCGGGACTGGTGACCCGCCATGCCATAAAGGCCATTCACGATGATAAAAGAGGGGAAAACGTTTGATTAATCGCCACACCAACCAATGGGGCTGCATGGCCAATAAGTCGATTCGATTATTTAAAAAGAATAGAGAACGTGTTGAAAAGCCTAGCTACCTATAAAGGGCCACAGCGGGGTGCGCGCGAAAAGGTACAAAGGGTCATATCGGTCACATGTTGTGACCATTTCCTTATTGTTTCGTGCCCCCCTCAAACTCATGTGCCGTGAATTTACCGTCACATCTTTATATAATGAATTTTCGAGAGCTAGGGCTCCTTGATCGCGGGGAATATTAATGCCACGTGGAAGCACTCAGGATATAGGATAATTAATAGTCAAATATCATTGTATCTTTCATCGATTTTACTCACGATAGGGCGTGCCAATCACGTGTCTGACAATGTGTTCAAGTTCTAAGGATGGGATGGTTTGGACTAACCGAAGGTGCGCTCCTTATGATCACTAAGCAGACGATGGTGGGCATTCGGTCGGGACTGGCGACCCGCCGTGCCATAAAGGATGTTCATGACGATAAAAGAGGGGAAAACGTTTGAGGAAGCTAGGGTTTTTAAGGCCTCCACTTCAGGACGACAAGTTAAAGGTACTGTAGTTCCTTATCTCCCTTAAATATCTATTTGCCCCCCCCCCCCCTATTGACCTATTTATTTGTGACGCTTATCTACCTATTTGTGTCAGATTTAGACCTACCAGTCACCGTATTTCATACATTTGTCACCCTTAAGCACCTATTTGCCACACCTAAACTCCCTTGTCTATGTATACATTTGTCACCCTTGTCTTACTGTTAATATTTTTTGTATTTCTTGATCCGTCAATTAATTAACTAGATTTCTTATTTACACGTTAATTTTTTAATCTAGTGAACATGGGAGTCATCTGCGCCCGGTGTTCTATGGAGATTTACATGAAAGATAGGGATCATATGGTATTTCGGGAATGCCACAAGTCATTGATGAGGACCACACCCTTTGGTCCATATGTTGACAATGCTTCTCCCGTATTCTTCACCATGACACTATTGGAGGAGATTATTTGCGCCCATAGTGGAGGAAATTACTTCCGTATGGGTAGCAAGGAGGTCACATTCAGTGTGGAAGATATGGGCATAATTTTAGGAGTACCTTGCTCCGGTCAGCTGGTTCAACATTATGGATCTGCAATTCAGAAGTTGAAGTTGCATAATCGATTTGGATTTGCAGCAACATTTCACCAGAAGAAAGTGTGCTCTCTCATCAAGCAAATTGTTGGGTCCAATGAAGAGCAGGATGTGGCCGACACTGTCCGACTGTGGATTGTACTCCTGCTGTCCACTTTCCTTTGCCCACGGTCGGCGCATTATTGTCCACAACAGATGCTATCATGCTTAGATGACATTAAGAGAGTTTCAGATTACAATTGGGCAGCCGCCGTGCAACAAATAACGATGCACAAGTTTGAGGAATTAGTTTCGGCGGTCCAGAAATAGCGGTCAGGTACAATTAACCGTGCTAAGAGAAGATCCGGGAATGCATCCCAGGCCCATACCCCTATATTTGGTTGTTCTGCCGCACTTGCTGTAAGTTTTTTTATTTTTGTTGTGTAATAATGTGTAAATCATTAATTCTACTATATTGTAAAATAACTTGATATATTTCATATTACATGTCTGGTTTTTTGAGCACACGCGTGTGAGGCAGCCAGTAAGGCAAGTGGCATTTCCTCGACTATTTAGGTGGGGGACATTTGTAGATAGGAAATTAAAATTCTCCATTGGATTCTTGCGAGACCAACAGGTATTATGAGTACTAAAATTAAATTCTTCTTCGTCATTCATTCATTAATGAATAACCGGAGTGATGTGGTTTGAAATGCAGGTGATCGAAGATCTCTTTGTTGAGCCAGGTGAAAGAGTGATGGTGTACGGTGAAACGATGATGGCCAGACCCAGCCGCCAATATTATACATCCTCATCAGAGAGATACATGCCTGTGCTACAGGATATTGCCGCTACATTGAATATCCAAAATTCACTACTTGAGGAATGAAGGCCTTCTATCTGACTAGTGTGGAAGGGGCTCACATTCCCGCTGATGCAGCACCTCCTGGCCCCATCGAACAGGCGACGGATGATGGAAAGCGACCGCAGCCACCCCTTGGAGAGGAAGTGCAGGGGGTGAAACTGTTGAGGAAAATATCTGTCAAACTTTGGTGGACATTGTCGCTGCTGTCCCAGCTCTAAGGCCCCTCCCACAAATTACGGATGATATTGTGCCATGTAAGGCAGCTCCTGAAGAGGATGTGCAAGGCGATATCGAAGGTCAGGTAGAGCCGACCAATGGGCATGGTGACCATCGTCTAGGTCACATTTGCCAGTCCCTTCATCAATGGGACAGAAGCCCATGAGGAAAAGGCGGGCACCTCCAAATAAAATAGGATGGGGGAAGAAGAAGGTGAGTTTGCGTTGTTCCTACTTCCTACAGTATAGAATCTAAGATTGGTACATTGGCATACATGTAGAAGGGAGATGAAGCCGATGAGATCATAAGGCTCCTACAGAATACTGATTGGATCTGCAAAGGCCTGCTGAATTCGAAAGATAACAACGTTGTGAATGAATTCATTGTTGAATCTCTCTTGAAGGATATTGAGTAAGTTATCCTCTTATACTTTCTGTAATTATTCTGATTTGCCTTACTCTGACTACCAATAACTAAATTTTTGTCCAATATAGAGATGCCATATTTTCAACAGAGAACGGGATTGTTTTGAGACGTTGTCATGTCATTGATCTATTATACGACCGGATGATAGATGATACGGTACTCTCTTTCATTAATTGTGCAATTTTATGCCTCGCCCTACCCTGAACTTGTGTTTCTACTGCTAATAGAATCGTGATTGTTAATTTATAGGTGATCGACGCCATGATGTACCTCCTCAAATCAAGATGCAATGAATCTGGCATCTTTCATCAGTGGGTTTGTTTTCCCACCACTATAGTGAATCACATCAACATCATCCCAAAGGCCGACTTCGTAAAATCAAACATGCTATTGGAGTGCGCCTTCGAGAATGTTGAATTAATCGAACTGTAGAAGAACAAATATTTATTCTTCATCTTATACTCATCAAATCACTGGCATCTACTTGCTGTTGACACAGAGAATCACCGGTTTGTCTCATACAATTCCATGAGAGGCATGGCCATCCATGAGGCCACTACAAGAAAATGGGTACTTTTTCTTATTCGTGTACCTGTATTAAAGATATCTTGATGTGACACAACCTCGGACCTAATGCAAGCAAGCACAATTGCATTCAAATGGGCCAAATTGGGCCACCGCTCTATCGACACTCACCCAAGCCCGGGGTGACTTGGCGATGCCAAGATGAGGTTGAGGGGTTGGGCCCTTGCTGGTAGAGGGGCAGCAAGGCCAAGATGGGATTCCCAATGGGTATGGATGCCCAATTCAAGGGGGCCGACAGAGTGCCAAAGGCACCGGTTGCACTTCTCCCACGGTGATCACTCAAGACAACGGGGCTTGAGGATCGGGCTCTCACTTGCATAACCAGCGGAATTAAGAACTAATATTGAAAGACAAGCACTAAATGGAGTGAAGGTTTGAGCACTTACTCGACCGGTTTGAAGAAACCGATCCCGGTCGTAGACGAGGGCGAGCGGGGAGGCGAGTGGATCCCCACACGCCGCGTCGGGGTAGCTTGACCTGCCGAAATAAGTTACAACACTACACCTCTCGCAGGAGGGGGATCTTGGGGTGGGGGTTAAGGGATATTACAACCAAAATTACCTCCGCACAGGGAGGGGCCTTCAGCTGGCCAAGCGGGGAGGGGAAACTAGGGTTAAAAGCATTGAACGATGAAGTCACCGGTTCTGCCTGCTCTCTCCAAACAGGGACAGGCAGTCGGTGTTGCTGCTGTAGAACTCGCTCAGGAATTTCGCTGATGATGAGACTGGTGAGGAAATCTTCGTAGCTGGGAAGGGAATGCCTCAGAATTTCTTTAATTTCTTTTGGAGCCTCTGTTGACTGGGATGGAGGTTTGAACAGAGCTTTAGATTCTCGGACCTGCAGTTGCAGACTTCTAACAGCAAATTGTAGAGAACGCCTTGGCATCTCCCGACCTCGAAATCAAGCGCCGTCAGAGTCGTTGGAATCGTGGACGTGTCCTCTACGCAGAAAAACTGATTGGGAAGCCAACCAATGTCGGATAAGACTAAGGGATGTAGAACAATGGTGATAGGTCAGTGAAGACTGTGGGTAGCAGATCTGCGTAGCTGAGGGAGAAAAATGATAACTCTGGATCACGAATGCCAAATGAAGTTCTGTTTCTTGATGATGGAAGTAGACTAGGCGATGAAGAACTTTGAAGAAGAGCTCTTGGACTGATTCCTCCGGGGTTTGTCGTGGTGAAGCTTTCTCTCCGGATCAGGATCTCTGCAGATCCAACTCTGCGCAGTCGTGGGAGAATGGAGCCATCGGGCAGCACACAGCTCGGATGAAGACGAAACCACTTCTGTTGAAATGGAGACTGGTAGACGCTTCCAACAGTGGCTCTTGGGTCTTCAAACTCATCCGGAGGAGGTCGTGGTGGCTGCTGCAAGTTTCTGGTTCAGCTGCTACTTCTGGACTGCAAACAACAGCTTTGACATAGCCTCCAAGTGACCCTAAAAGAAGAAGAAGGGGATAGTATATGGTGAAGGGGTGGATGAAGAATGGTGGGGGGGAGGTATGGGAGGTGTGGAGGGGTGCAAATGGTTGAGGGGAGGTGGAGGAAGAAGGGGAGGTCACAGGTTTTCAGTTGGAGGAAGAGGGGTGGGGTATGCAAGGGTGGTGGAGAATGGGTGGAGAAAGGGGTGACCTAGCCTAATGGAGATGGGAGGGGGGCGGCCAAAGACTTGGAGGGAAGGGGAATTCAAATTCAAAATGGTCTTGGAAGATGGGAGATGGTGTGGGGAAGAGGGGTGATTGTGTTGGAATGGGGAAGATTTGGTTGGAATGGGGGAGATGGTGTTGGAATGGGGAAGGCTCAACCTTGGAACTAGGGGGGAAGTAAATGGGGTGTGGGGAAGTGGAGGGGCCTTAATGGAGGTAGGTGGGGGTTGGAGGTGGTTGGGAGGAGGAGGAGAGAGGAAAGGGGCGAACCTAGGAGAGAGAAAGAGAGAGAGGTGGGGTGGGGAATCACTCCCCTAGGGCTTCTCACCCAACTATAGGATTCACTCCACTAGAACTAAGTTTGAACACTCAAATGGAAATCTTTTGTATTGAATCATTCATTACCTCCAAATGAAGGAAATGGGGCCCTATATATAGGAAACCCACATTTTACAATAAGTCCCTTACAAAAGACTGAATAACAAATAACCGAAGGGGTAGGGGGGGCTCATAGGCCAAGCCCGAATAATTAGGCCCAATAGCACATTACACAATCTAATGGCACTCAAACTTAGGAAAATAAATGCAAGACCTAGGGACATGACTCAAATAAAATGAAAATTACATCAAATGACTCAAGAAGATAGCACAAAAGGGATAATTGGGCCTTTATAGAGAGAGGCCCGAACTCAAACGATGCCGGAGGGTGAAGAAGACCCTAGCCAAAGGGAGTTGTGGATGATGCCTCCATCATATCTTTAATGTGTCTTTTAGTTATTCCTTAATAATGTCAAATATTTCATTTGCAGGCTGCAGTTGTACGGGGGTTTATGAACAACTATGGGACTGCATTCAAGAGAGTTGAGAATTGGGAACTTGTATTCAATAACGAATGTCCCCAACAGCAGGATCGAAGCCTCAACTATGCCATTTATGTACTGAAATATGTTGATGAATTGTCAAAGAAGATGGAGACATCATGGATATTTAATGAGGCTGATTGTAATATATATAGAGCCCGGATTGGGGCCCGACTCCTTAACTTTGGAAATAGAAGATCTTAAACAATTTCACGTCTCAAACCTCAGAATGTGACATACCTGTGTTGATTGATATATTTTTTTCATACATTTTGATCTTCAAAGTTTCATATGTTTTAATGCCGTTAATGTGTGCTTGATAATGTGTATTCATGAATATCGATGAATTTTCTGAAGATAGATTCAAGTTTGGTTAAGGAAATGGGCTGAAGTGTGAAAAGATGAGGGCTTTACCTGCATAAGTGTCGACTAGAGTGGAATGAAGACATGCACCGACCTCACAGACTAGAATGTGAATGTGCACCTACCTGATAGTGCTATGTGCACAGACCTTATGTTTCTATCACTAATGCATGTGCACCGACCTGATGCTTCTAACACTAACGCATGTGCACAGACCTTATGCCTATCTCTAACACATGTGTATCGACCTTACATGCTATCGCTAACACATGTGCACCGACCTGACCTTGCAAAATGCAAATGTGCACAGACCTCATGCATAAACCTTATGCCTTAGCCATTTGTCACCGCTAGTTGTGCATTTGTTACCACTAAAGTGCCATTTGTCACACTTACCTCATATTTATCACTCTTACCACATGACTACATGAGCAGTCGTTGCCTTCTCTTCTCTTCATTACCTACTTGGCTTTGTCTGGGGAGCATAGTGGTGACTAGTCTATTCATTGACCTTGGACTTTGACTGGGACTTCATAACTGTTCAACAAAAAGTTGAGCTTGGCTGGAGACTTCTTTGAATTACGTTGACCTTGACCAGTCAACGTTGACTGTCTTGGCATTGACCAAGTCCTTTCGTTGTTCTTCTGATTGCTGTAGAAACTCTTGATACACTGTTCATATTTTTGTCCTCCTGTGAACTTGACTCCTTCTTTCAGCTCCTTCTGCTTTTCATTTGTTAGCTCTAGAATCTATTTTTCACCCTTACCAGTGTATTTGGCTACTACGCAGATCTAGTTGTCACCACTGATAGGGTATTTGCACCCTTATCCACTGGCTTTGCTTCATGCGTCGACGTTGAGGTTTTCACAATTTAAACGCTGCAAGCTATTTTTAAGACTTACGCAGCTATTTGTCACTACTATCGGACATTTGTCAGCACTAGGCAACTATTTGTCACCGTTATACTCCCTGTCGCCACTGACCTGTCATCAAACCGTGGTATAAACCGGGGTACCCCATGTGGGTTACGTAACACCCTTATCCTCCTTTCTCCACTCATGAAACCCTCGACGCCATGCTCCGCCATCGCACTCTTGCTGCCGCTTCACTGTGGATGTGCGTTCCCGGGGCCAACGTCAACGGCGATCGTCACGGTAGATTGCAACGTCAGAAGGGTGGTTGGGGAACCTAATTACACCTACACCCTCCCTTGTCTAATCACCTCTGCAATATGCTCTGATCGAGCGACGATCGTTCGGCTAGGGTTCCTGACGTTCCCCTTTTTTCTGCTCCCGAGGGGCTGTGTTACCACCTCCATTGCAGCGATGTGTTAAATCGACACACCAATCTCGTCCGTCTCCTCTGCGTCCTCCTCTCGGTCCCTTGTCGTCATTGGCTCCTGCTACAGATGCCCTCTTCCTTTTTTTAATTCGTCAAAGGAATTAAGGTTCAGAAAATGGGAAGGTATAAATGCTATGTAGTGTGGGTTGGTCGCGAACCAGGTGTATATTATAGTTGGCCCCAATGCTTTGTCCAAGTGAATGGATACCCTGGAGCTTGTTATAAGGGTTTTCACTCGGTAGAGGAAGCACATGATGCTATAAATAGGGTTGTCAATAGCAGCCATGCATATGTTAATCATCCTCAACTTACATATCATGCAAGTCCCGGACCTGACTATGATTCAAGGAACCAGGCACTACGCTAGCAGATGACTACACAAATGTCAAATGTTGTATTGTTGTTGCTCTATTATGTACTATAGTAGTGTTGCTCCTCTTCATATTAGTTGCTTTGTTATTACTGTTGTTGTCTGTGTATAGAAATGATGTACTTGACATTTTACTCATTGTCAACGACTTGGCTTGATCCCACTATAAATTAGTAGAACTGGAGGTAAATCTCATTTCTTGATCACACATTAGTTTAATCAGTGTCGTTTGATGACTAGGAAAGCTTCATATCCATGTTGGTAGAGTTAGGAAACCAATAGATGGTTAAACCCTTCAAACGAACTTGAGTTTCTTCAAGTTTCACTGCCATGAGCTATTTGTCACCGTTACAGAGTTATTTGTCACTGCTACTGGCTATTTGTCACTCCGAACATCTATTTGTCACCCTTATCGCTAGCCATCCGTCGACTTTGTTTCGCTACAAAACAAACCTTTTGCTTCTATTATCCATCAAACCTTTTACTTATGTTATCCATTTATACACAACCTACACAACTCAACATAAAACACACATCCCCCGATGTAATCCACACAACATATAAATTAATGAATAAAATAAATTACAATTACATTAATTCAAATGTGTCATTTTTTACAATTACAATTACAAATCAACAGATATCCATTGGATCATCCTCCACCATCACCAGTTGCAGAAGAATCCCCTCTCTCAGACGACTCCTCTTGCCCAACAACCAACTCTGCAGTGTCACCTGAGACAGTAATTCTTTTAGAATACTCGCTCCATTCAAACCGCAATTTTGAAATAAGCTCTTTTCTGAAGCAAGTATCATGATCTCTCTCTTCCGGAGAATCGACAGCGACCAACATGTATGTGTAAACCTTCCTCATCTGTCCTGGTCTAAAAGCATGAACAATAGCTTTGGTATCTCGCCAAGCCATTGGTCCTGCTTTTAGACCAGGACAGACAAGGAAGGTTTACACATATAGGCTGGTCGCTGTCGATTCTCCGGAAGAGAGAGATCATGATACTTGCTTCAGAAAAGAGCTTATTTCAAAATTGTGGTTTGAATGGAGCGAGTATTCTAAAAAATTTCGACAGCATCTCCCTTAAAAAATTTCGACAGTAATCTCCAATTTTTAACATCTTGAAAAAATATATTAAACAAAATATAAATACATCCAACATGTGAACTGAGATGAAATTAGGAATCATGGCAGTCACACCTTGGATGTGATGTTATAGAGGCCCTGCGCGGGCGGCGGTGGCGGAATGGCGATGGGCGGCCGACGACGGCGGCTGCAGCGGTGCTAGACGGCAGCCGGTGGGCGGGTCCGACAGGAACACCGGTCGGCTGCCACGGCACGGCACCGGAGGGGCAGCGGTGCTCTACCGGCGTGGGTGCAAGGGGGAGCGCGACGGTGGGCTGGTCGGCACTCACGGCGGTGCTGGTTCGCAGAGGAGAGGGAGGGTGCGCAGGGCACCCGTGGGCACACGGGGACAAGGTGGCGATGGTCTGCGGCGAGGGGGGAAAAGCAAGGGATGGGGGAAAACAAATGGCTTCTAAGGGTGACAAATAGGTCGTAAGGGTGACAAATAGGTCCTAAGGGTGACAAATAACTTCTAAGGGTTACAAATAGGGTCTAACGGTGACAAATAGCTCTAGGTATAATGGTGTCAAACGTGAAAGAGATAGAGTGAGTGAGTGAGTGAGAGAGAGAGAGAGAGAGAGAGAGAGAGAGAGAGAGAGAGACATTAACAAACAGAAAAAATGGTGGCTCCTTGCACACGTCTCATCCTCCTGCAGTCCTGCAGTCCTGGTGCTCCCAACTACTCCTGCAGTCCTACAGTGGAAGAACTAAAGTCGGTGGAAGACGAAGTGTCTCTCCCAACTAAAGGCTGGTTTTAATTTTACTAAAGGCAGTGGAAGACCTAAAGTCGTGGAAGACGAACTGTCTCTCCCAACTAAATGCTGGTTTTAATTTTACTAGTCAAATTGATAAATAAGGCTGTTATTATAGTTTCGAGAAGTGTAACAATCTTCCATCTTATCATATTTTATATATTTTATATTAGGAAAATTATATTTTATAATATATTATTTACATATATATATCATATGATATATAATATAATATTACGATTGCATAACTTATGAAACGAATATTATAATATCCGTTTCCGCTCCGATTCAAATTTGAATATTATCCGTATCCAAAAAAATAAATACTATTTAGAATACTATCCTCTAATTAATACGGATTCGAATTCGAATATTATCCAGCTAAACTATTGATATATTTATTTTTATTTTTGTTATTTATTACACACGGGAGGAAAAATAGGGGATGGGGAAAAAATAAATGGCTTCCAAGGGTAAGAAATACGTCGTAAGGGTAACAAATAGGTCATAAGGGTGACAGGTAGAGTTTAATCAGTGTCGTTTGATGATTAGGAAAGCTTCAGATTCGTGTTGGTAGAGTTAGGATCGCTAGGACACGGTTAAATCCTTCAAACGAACTTGAGTTTCTTCAAGTTTCACTGCTATGAGCTATTTGTCACCGTTACAGACTATTTGTCACTTCTAATGGTTATGTATCACTCATAACGAGCTATTTGTCACCCTTATTGCTCGTTAGGCGTCGTCTTTGTTTCGCTTCATCACATATTGTGACTTCTGTTATCGATTTATCACCCTTACGAGACATTTGTCAGCCTTGAAGCCTATTTGTCACCACTGATGACTATTTGTCACCACTATGCGGTGTTAGCCGTTGCAGTATCTCTCTCCGGCCTCTCGTCTATTATGCGGTTGATGTAACTGGACGAAAGGAACCTCGGTCCAAGCCATCTCATGACCGGTAAAAAGGAAGGACCGAGAGTCAGAAATGTTGGGGGAGGCACGAACACTCTTTTGCCCTCTGGGGGTTTCATCTCCTTCCTATAAATAGAGACTCTGGGGCAGTGGGGGGAAAACAAAGGACATCCTGAGTTCCTTTGGCGGTCAAAGAAACTCTCGTGAAGATGTCGTCGTCTGAGAAGTCAGTTCCCGCCAAACGTCTGTGCTTTCGAAAGGAAGCCCTGCCGGTGCCGGACCAGCCATCAGGCGAAAGCAGCGGCGGCGATGTTTCGGAGGAATATAAGCAGGGGTACCTGCAAGGGTGGCGGGACGCCTTGGCGAAGGTGGACCGCCTGTTTTGTAACAAGGGGGTGACGAACCTCCAACCTGACAGGTTCCGTCCCAAAGAGGACGAGTAACCGCTTGTACCCTCTTCCCCTATCAATATAATTTCCATTTCTACAACCTTTCTTTGCATGATGGATGCTTGATCTTTGTGTGATGTGGTTGCCGTCAAATGAAGGATAACATCCATCGCAGGTAGGGGTTACCTTTACGAAGCGGAGTTCTTCCCCTATAAGTAGAAGGGTTTATCGATGGTTCTAATATTAGTAGGGCTTATCTTCATGCTCATAGTTCATCGCTAGGATCCATTTGTCACCCTTCATGCGCATTTGTCCCCCTGTTGATATATTTCTCACCACTAATAGGCATTTTTCACTTTTAGCATGCAGTAGCCATCGTCTTTGCTCCTGGGAGACATCATCTTTATGAATTTTTCACCATTAAGAGCCTTTTGTCATCCATCATGCTCATTTGTCGCCCCTGTTAACCTATTTGTCACCCCTAATGTGTATTTGTTGCCTCTGTCAATTTATTTGTCACCAATAATATGCATTCATCACCCTCGTTATATATTTTACTCTGCTACTCTCACATACGGAAGGTGAACCCAAAAGAGAAAATAAATATAATAATAATAAAAATCCATAAAAATGGCGTTCAATAAATACATGACTTTCTGACAAACTATGAAAATGATATTCAATTAATATAATAATGATAAAAGTCTAATAGAAGGTCACTGCTGCTAAACAAAGTCTTCAGAATGCAAGGTTGAGAGACATGTTGGTAGGTCGTGGGTTATTAAAAGATTCCAAATATGTGACAACTGCTGAACAAACAGGGCCTAATAGTATATGTGCTACGAATTATTATAATGTAGTGTGTCTGCTGTATTTGAACTTGCTTAATTTCCACATACTCTGTTGTATTTCCTTCATTCGTGACTTTTGTCATGTTTACATAATCACCTTGTGGTATTGTCAATTTCACAGGGGCATACCCTCACATCACCTTGTGGATGGCAACATCGTAACCTTTGGTTTTCAATTTTTATGATTTTTTTCATTTGTGTATTTACTTTTTTTATAATTATACTATTATATTTATTAATTGTCCCTCTTGCAATAGAAAGAAGAACATGTTTTGAAGTTTTGGAGCCAGTTAGTCAGATAAGCCAAAATCAAGCGCGACGGCTAACACCGCATAGTGATGACAAATAGTCATCAGTGGTGACAAATATGCTTCGAGGCTGACATATGTCTCTCAAGGGTGATAAATGGATAACAGAAGTCGCAATATGTTATGAAGCGAAACAAACCCGATGCCTAGCGTAGGATAAGGGTGATAAACATCTCGTTATGAGTGACAAATAGCCCGTTAGAAGTGACAAATAACTATGTAACAAGTGACAAATAGCTTATGGCAGTGAAACTTGAAGAAACTCAAGTTCGTTTGTAGGGTTTAACCATGTATGGGCTTCCTAATAACTCTACCAACACGGATCTAAAGATTTTCTAGTCATCAAATGACACTGATTAAACTCATCTAAGATCAAGGAACGAGATTATCACTAGTTCTACTAATTTACGGTGCCTGATAAGCGTCTGAACAGATAAACTGCTATGTTTACATATGAAAGAGTTTTTTATCAGGATTCTGTCAAGAGTCCTTCTTTGTCATAACAACATCTGTGGGTCTCCATACCGTGCGAAGAGGGAGTGCTTACATAATGAAGTGAAAACCACGTACATACAAACAAAATGAGAAGAAAGGGCGTGCAACAAGAAAAACCAGGGTGACTATCGTGTTTCTACGAGAAGGTGACTCAAGCAACATGAAAGAGAATTCAGGTGGATAAAATCTTTTATTTTTCTGAATTCCCATTGGTCCACTTGCCAATAACCATAAAATAATTACAAAACTAAAGAAAAAATATAAAAGTGCTAATTAATAAATATAATAATATGATAATGTTGATTAATAATAGGAAGGGTGGAAAACTATTTAATTATTTATCGAAATATTTCAACGGATAAAGGTTTGTTGGAGATACGTCGGCAAGTTTCCGACGAGTGTTCCACCTTAAATTTATCGGTCGTAAACTATTCATGTATTTTAAACTACATTTATTTATTTTCGACGAAACATATTTTTGTTAGAGATACGTCCGAAATATTCAACGTTAATTTCGACGTTAATTTTTTCTGTCGAAAGGTTCGGACGTATTTCTGACAAAAATATTATGTCAAAAAATAGTCGGTAATTACCGACGAATTTGTGACACAATATATTTCCGTCATAAAGATAAAACATTCCCACGTATTGCCGACGAAAAAATTTTAGTCGAAAAATACCGTCGGTATTTCCCATTTTTCTTGTAGTGCTTCCTTGTCCTTCACTTGGAAGAAGGACTCCTCAAATGCAAGAAGTGACATTAATGGGATTTGACCGTTATCGTCGGGGGTTTTTATCTTTTATGCCGATGACCGGGGTGAAGGTAGGAATACAGTGGGGGAGGAAGATTCAGAAGTTTGATGTATCTCGGGTATCCTCCTTCGTGGCCATAGGCCTCTCACGGCGGTACCGGGTACTCTCCTTTTACGGAAAGCCGAGAAGGGTCGAATGGCACAGAAATGTAGGGGTGTAGGTTAGCTGGATAGGGTGCGGGCATGCCAGTTGATTTCTTGACAATCACCTATGGAACCAAGGGATGACCGAGGAAGCGTCGCCAGGACGCGGCACATAAGCTCGAGAGGTCGGGTGACACGTGGATCGAGGGGGTTCCATGGGTGCGAGTGTGCAGGCGATTATGGGAATCGTGTACTAGACGTCTTTCCCTACCGACCGCAAACGATCGGTGTTTATTTACATCGGATTGAATCCGAACACCTTCGTTCTGTGCTGAAGAGAAGCATGTATATGTTTAAAGCCATGGGTGAAGGGCCGGGAGCATTTCGCAGCTGTGGGCACGCTTTTGTCTGGGGGGTGATGGCTGGGGTCAGGGATATTAGGCACGTGTGTCAAATGGTGTAGGTAGAAAACTGGGGCCCACATATGGGCGCATGCATTCAACTGGTTTTGTGCTATATGAGAGCCACATGGGCATTACAAATGGGTCGAGGAGGCCAGAATACAACTGGCGCAAGCCGCGGGACAATTCCGACATGTGAGTTGGTCCCCGGGTCAATGCGTGGTATGGCGGTTACCCGCGCGTTTTACAGGGGGCTCCCTATATGGAGATTGAGACATGTCCGACTGCCTGGGTGGAAGGGGGCGGTTGTGGGCTGGCGCCTGACGGAGGTAGGACGTGGCTCGAGGTGAGAGGTTGGGTCTGGGCCTCGGGGGCGAGTGGTAGTCGCATGGCCCCGCGTCGGTCGCTGGGGTGGCATCGTGTCATGTACATGGCCACGGTGGTTTGTCATGCACGGGCGGACCCGGGATGCGTGATGCGGGACGGACACGGGGACCGACTCTACGTGGTATGGACCTCGGACTCTAGATGCGGACACGACCAGCAACACATGATGGGAGAGACATTAGGCCCGACACGGAGAGCTCCTATAGGCTACACGTCGCTAACAGAAGTGCAAACTCACTCGGCGTCCCATGCGAGGGAAAGCGTGGATCGTGCGCGGTTAAGGAACCGGTAGAGTTCAAGGTAGTCAGACTCACTTCCGGACTCGGATCGAGTCACGGGACGGGTCACTCTCACGCTCACAACGGTGACATGGACACACGGGCTAGGAACCTACACTCTCGACAGTGGCATATGACCGTATACTAGCTAAGCAAGCAAATGCCAAGAAGGTGAGACCGTTACCTCCACGCACCCGGCGTGGCGAAGACACCCCGGCTGACTTACGGACCCCCGGTTAACATAATTCACAGTGGTACAAAGAGATTCGACCCACTCCACGCAGGGAGGTAAAAGGTCACATGTGGGTCCTGGGGATCACGCAAATCAGGTTGACGGGCAGCATCTTGATGTTGTCTCGACGCGCCGAACTCCGCGTTCTCGTGCCTCCCGGACGGCGCAATCAATGGGCTGTGGGACCCACACGCTTTCCTATCCTCTGGGTCTGGCGGGGTGGGTCCCACTGTAATGGGCGCCCCTGGCAGCGCACTTCCTGGACGGCGGCCAACCGGCGACACTCACCAGAGGCCGGGAGCCTCCGGTTCCCAAGTGGGGAGGATGCTGTCCACGAGCTGATGTTGCTGTTTCAGCAGTACGCGCCCCGGCGAAAACGGCCGCTGCGATCGGCCCCGTCCCCAGAATGCGACGAAACCAGCGCCGTTGGAAAGAGGATTCGAAATCCTTCAATCTAGGGCCAATGGACTCTTCTGAACCGGCGCGGACCTGGGCTTTAACTATTTTTCAATTCTCTGCTCCACAGCTCCTGAAATCTCAGATCAGCATATCAGTTTCCTGTAAATGGCCGTTGACTGCCTACGTACAGTTGGATTCAGGCTTCAAGCTCTTCTTAGACATTGTAGGGAATCCAACCACGGAACGGGTACTATTTTTAGAATTAGATTTGGAGAAGGCTGGGATTTGTTATGATTTGTGGGGTGACTGGTGGTCAGAGCTGGGAACAGGAGGACAAAACTATAGATGGGTCTGAGAATGATTTTTAGAAAATATGAGATGGGCGAATAAAAAATTGAGAAAAAATGTGGATGAAGGGGTGGATGGATGGAACCCCCAATAAAAGTGGGCGAACTAAAAAAAATCAAAAAGTGGATCTAAGACATGAAACTCAGGACGGAGGTGAACCTGGACAGAACTCTGGCAGAACCGAAATGGAAGAGTGGACGATAATCAAAAAATAGGAAACGTGATCTGAATGCTGGCCTGATTTTTGTGGGTGGATAGGTCCCAAGAACAACGCCTCCAAATTTGGTAGCCAAATGAGTTCGGGGAAGACCTGTGAATTTTGAACAAGCTGCTGTGGTACTGCGCTGGCAGAACTCCGTTGATGGCGATGGCAGTGCGGTGGCGGCTCGTGGGGGCGGCGGCGATCGTCGGAACCGATACACGAGGAGTCACACCTCAGAATGGAAGCCTTCACAGCATCCAAGGGAGAGAGGGGGAGAGGAAGGGGGCGGCCTAGGCCATGCTCCAACAATTTTCAAGTTCAAAATGGCATTAATTCCATCAAAATGGAAAATACAAGCTTATATAGGTTACATCTCAAATCCATCCTCCACCGTTGGATCTAAGAAAGGGAAATGGAGGGCCTGGATTGAGTGTGACCAACACACAAAATTTACAATAAAAAAATAAGGGGAGGGGCGCACCATTGACTAGGGGG
Source organism: Amorphophallus konjac (assembly GCA_022559845.1). NCBI lineage: Eukaryota > Viridiplantae > Streptophyta > Magnoliopsida > Alismatales > Araceae > Amorphophallus > Amorphophallus konjac. The sequence continues at coordinate 123,246,942 of CM040122.1, read as the reverse complement.
GAACAAGCTTGGCATGGTAGGTGGGGTGGGTGGCCAAAATGTGGACTTTCCAAGCCACTTGTCCCCCACTTGGCCCACCCTTCTAGAAGCCTTCATGTGGAAGGTTGACTGACCCCACACGGGACCCTAGGCTGAGGTGGCTCAATGGGATGGGGCCTGGGGGGCCCGTGGGGCCCACGGGGTCCAAATTGCACATAAGCCCCTCTTACAATCAAAATAGCAAACCGAATTCAATGAAATAAACGCAAATTACACACACATGAAGTCTAACTAAATATGATAAATGGGGAGGCTCAAGGCGGAGTCTCCAGGATGTCTCCGAGACAGATGGACGCTGAGGTGGCTTGAGTCGTGCTCCGTGTGCGGTACCGGTGGCTCGACGTGTTGCGCCGCTCAACTGCTCGGGTGTCCGTACCAATTCTCCCCGGGTGGGAGAAACTCGACCCTGTCGAGTAAGGGTCTGCATCGCTCCTGTATCGCTCCAGAAGGTCCGGATTGATCTGCTGCAACTCGCCATGTGTGATCAACGTGTCCTCGGTAGCGGGCCGTCCTCTCCACCGCACTAGGTAGCGCGGGTAGGATCCACTCCTGTTAATTGTCACCTGCTCATCCAGTATATGATCTATATGCTCACGCTGCCGTAACAACGGGGCTGGAGGTGGACACTCAGGTGTGGGATCACTCTCAAGGGGAGGAGATGGCTCGAAAGGCTCACTAGGGATCACCGCTGGGTCCCTATATGCAACTAGATCCGATACATTAAAAGTAGAGCTAATACCATATTCCTCGGGCAAGTCCACAACGTACGCATTGGATCCAACGCATTTCAACACTCTGAATGGATCGGCTCCGCGAGCTTGCAACTTCTTAACGGTTCCAGAGGGAAACCGTTCAGGTCTTACCCTGATCATGACATATTCACCCTCTTGGAACTCTCGGTGGTGTCGGTGGGCATCGGCTAACTCTTTGTAACGTGCATTGCTGGCCTCAATGTGACGACGGATGTCGTCATGCAAACTCCTAACATGCCTAGCAAACGACTCGGCCAACTCCGACACTCTAGCATGGATAGGCATGGGGACAAGGTCAACGGGTTTCCTAGGCCTACGACCTGTGACAATCTCAAATGGACTCATGCCGGTAGACCTATTCACCGAATCATTATATGCAAACTCGGCCATGGGTAGAATGAGATCCCAATCCCCAATGCGGTCCCTAACAAGACACCTCAAAAGGTCTCCCAGACTCCTATTGACCACCTCGGTCTGACCATCTGTCTGGGGATGATATGCAGTGGAAAACTTGAGGTGCGTACCCATCATATGCCATAGTACCTTCCAAAAGTAGGAAGTGAATCTAACATCACGGTCAGACACTATAGTGCGAGGCAACCCGAACTTGCACACCACATGAGTAAGGAAGAGGCGGGCTACCCTCGAAGCATCCGAAGTTTTCGAGCAAGGAATAAAGAGGGCCATCTTCGAGAAACGGTCAACCACCACATAGACCGAATCATGCTTCCTGGAGGTACGTGGCAATCCCAAAACAAAGTCCATGCTAACATCCTACCACGGGGCATCAGGCACGTGAAGAGCCGTATAAAGGCCGGAGCTTCGCTTCTTCATCTTGGCCGTAGCACAGGTACGGCACTGAGCCACGATGTTAGCAACATCGCGCTTCAAGCTCGGCCAATAAAATCGATGCTCCACTGCCTCAATAGTCTTGTTCCGACCAAAGTGGCCGACTAGACCTCCCGCATGTAGTTCCCACACTAAGAAATCTCGAACCGAAGTTCGGGGAACACATAGCCTGCTACCTCGAAAGAGGTAACCCTCCTGAAGCACATACTCTTCAAGGTCTCTCGAGGGTCCGGCCTGGAGAGTGGTAAAAATCTGACCGAAGTAAGGACAATCAACATAGGCCTCCTTCATCTTCTCTAACCCTATGACCTCGGCACTCATGGTGGTAAGCAAACATGCTCGCCGACTCAAGGCATCAGCCACCTTATTCTCCACTCCAGCCTTATGTTTAAGCACAAAGGTGAACTGCTGGAGATACTCGACCCAACGACTGTGACGCGAGTTAAGCTTATTTTGGGAATGGAGGTACCTCAATGCCTCGTGATCGGAGTATAGGACAAACTCCTGATGTAAAAGATAGTGCCTCCAATGCCTAAGAGCCTGAACAACTATGTAGAATTCTTTATCATATGTGGAATATCGCAGTTTCGCGTCATTCAACTTCTCACTGAAATATGCGATCGGGTGGGACTCCTGACTCAAAACTCCTCCTATCCCAACACCCGACGCATCACAAGAGACCTCAAACACCTTCGAGAAGTCAGGCAATCGAAGAATAGGCGTCTGGGTCATGCGCTCCTTGATGTCCTTGAAGGCGACAGATGCGGCCTTCGTCCATACAAATGTGCCCTTTCGGATACAATCCGTGATCGGGGCAGTGACGGAGCTAAATCTGCGGATGAAGCGACGATAGAACGTCGCAAGACCATGAAAGCTGCGGACATCATGAACGGTACGGGGTTCCGGCCACTCAACAATGGCCCGGACCTTCTCCGGATCGACGGAGACCCCCGTACTTGACACAATGAAACCCAAGAAGGTAAGCTGAGGTGTCATGAAGGCACACTTCTGTGGGTTCGCAAACAGCTGCTCTCGCCGAAGAAGTAGACAAACCTGCCGAAGGTGGTCTAAGTGGTCCCCTGTGGTGCAGCTATAGATAAGGATATCATCAAAATACACCACTACAAAGACTCCAATGAAAGGTCGAAGGACCTGAGTCATGAGCCGCATAAAAGTGCTAGGGGTATTGGTCAACCTAAAAGGCATGACCAACCACTCATATAGACCATCCTTGGTCTTAAATGCAGTCTTCCACTCATCACCTGGCCTAATCCTCACCTGATGGTAGCCACTCTTAAGATCGATCTTTGAAAAGATAGTGGCACCTGCCATCATGTCCAGCATGTCATCAAGGGGGGGAATAGGGAACATGTACTTCATGGTGATTTTGTTGATGGCACGACTATCAATGCCCATTCTCCACGTGCCATCCTTCTTCAGGGCGAGTAATGCAGGTACAACACATGGACTCATGCTGTCCCGAATAGACCCTCTCTACACTAACTCATCGACCTGCCATTTAAGCTCGGCATGCTCCGTGGGACTCATGCGATAATAAGGAAGGTTGGGCAAAGAAGAGCCCGGAATAAGGTCCATGGCATGCTGAATATCCCGCATAGGTGGGAGTCCCTTGGGAAGCTCATCGGGAAAGACATCAGCATACTCCTACAGAATGGGAACAATCTCGGGTGGGAGCTCACCCTCGGAGTCCCGCTCCACCGCTCGGACCGTAATGGCAAACACCGGACAGCCCTGACTAAGCTCCTGCTCCATTTCCCGGGAGCTAATCATCATCAATCTCCTCGTCGAGGGCTCTCCTAGGCCAGAGGTAACGGTCATAGCCCGAGCTGGGGATGGGGTACTAGGTCCGGGAACGGAAGGCTTCGGAGTACTAGGGCCAGTAGGACCCTTGACTGATGGGCTCCTGGGCCGAACGGGTTGGAGGGTGACCCGCTGGCCAGCGTGGTCGAAGGTACAGGTGTTCGACCGGCCATGGAGCGTGGCATCCCGGTAAAATAACCACGGCCTACCAAGAATGATACTGCCCACTTCCATGGGGAGAACATCACACCAGATCTCGTCACGGTAGGAGTGGAGCTGCAGCGGGACCAAGCACCACAGCCTGACCGAAATGGAAGTGGTATCCACCCATGATACCTGATAGGGACAAGGATGGTCTACGGGTGTGAGACCAAGACGGGCGACAGCGTTCGTGGAGATTGAATTGATACAACTCCCGCTATCGATGACCACCTTGCAAATTTACTTTCCCAGCCTACAGAATACATGAAGGATAGTAGTCCGACGCCAGTCATCACTGACCTGCGGCTGGGTGAGAATACATCTGACGACCCCCACGTGGGTATCGTCCGAATGCTGGGCATCCTGGGCCTCACCTCCCATCTCATAGTACTTATCAGCTAGCTCTTCATCTGCCTCATAGCTGACTAACTCGAGGCCCGTAGGGGTGGTATCCTCGGCCTGTGTGTCCCCAATGTGAAGAGATGGGCGAGTGGGACACTGGTTGGCGAAATGGCCAAACCCATTGCATCGATAACACTGCTGCCGTGATCCACTAGGCTCCCCAATCATAGGTCCTTTACCTTTATCCTCCCGACGGATAGGAGGTGTAGGCAACAAAGGACGTGCAGGAGGTGCGGGTGCCGGTGGACGGGCTGTGGGTGGGGCCGTAAGATGTTGGGGACGAGGAAGGTCCCTCGGGGGTGGAGGACGAGGCCTAGGAGCAAAGGGCTCGGGGCGAGCGGGCTCCTGAGGTCGAGTCATGGGGGCCCTCGGATACGTGCCAGATGAGCCACGGGGCTTGACACTACGAAGGGGAAAAGAGCCCAACCGATGGGGTGACTCGAACTCGGCCTCGAACTGCTCCAATTCGAGTGCGATCTGATATGCCTGCTCTAAAGTGGTTGCATTGCGGCGAAAGAGTTCATATTGACAATTGGGCCGCAAACCTCTTCGAAAGCGGGATATAGTCATGGTGCTCTCCTCCGTGACCCCACATTGTAAGTAATACTCATCGAACTCGGCGGTGTACTCGGTCACGGATCGGTTCCCTTGGGAGATGCTTTGCCACTTGTCTATAAGACGTTGGCGATATGAGGCGGGAAGGTATTTCTCCCTCAATTTGATTTTCATATCATCCCAAGTACCGATTTGGGGTTGACGTCGCTGGTTGAGCAGGCTCTCCACATTGATCCAATAAGTTTGGGCCTGCCTTGCAGCTTCATCTTTGCGTATCAGACTCTTCGGTGGTCCGTCATCTCAAACCACTCGAAGTACTGGTCCATGCCGGCCTCCCAATCTAAATACACCCTAGGGTCCAAGGACCCGCTAAAAGTGGGAGGGTCCGCACGCACACCCCTAAGAATGCGGTTGCCATCCTCGTCATCACGATTTCATCGTTGATGACGATGACCGTTACCCCCCTGATCATTGTCGGAAGCATAATCATCCACTATAGGCGCCTGTTGCCTCCCGACATCCTCCACCTGAGCCCTTGGCACAGCGGGTTGCTGCACCGGCTCTTGTTGGCCGTTCGTTGGCGCGGGTTGCACCGCTACTGGGCCTCTCTCTAGGACGGCAATTCTCCCAACTAGACCCTGGATGGACTGATCCGAAGACTCGGCCCGATCCTCGAGGGCTTTCATCCGCCCTTCTAGACGCGTTCCTATGCCATCCATACGCGTACTAAGGCCATCCATACGCGTGTCAAGACGTTCTATAATGGCTCGGAACATCTCGGCAGTCGAGGACTCATCGGAGCTACGGGCCCGGGAATCCGCCATAGGTGGTGGTGGCGAGTATTGGGTACCTCGACGGGTGGGCATGCAACTGACACACGACCTAGAAGATACCGACTAATGCAAACACTCACTAGATGATGCACTTAGACCTAACCAATATCCGGTACGAGGCGGAGACAAGCGATCCGAAGATCACTCGCGCAAGTACGCTACCCTCCCAATAGGCATAACCTAATGTTCGGGCAACGCCTTTTAATATACCAAGCTATTGGGTGAAATGTAATTTGAAAACACTTTTTTTTGTTGTTGTTGTTTTGAAATGATGATCCTAGACTCGACTTATACCATGCAAGACATATGCAACGACTACCCTAGACTCGACTCGCTCTGATACCAAACTGATGCGGGACGGACACGGGGACCGACTCTACGTGGTATGGACCTCGGACTCTAGTTGCGGACACGACCAGCAACACATGATGGGAGAGACATTAGGACCGACACGGAGAGCTCCTATAGGCTACACGTCGCTAACAGAAGTGCAAACTCACTCGGCGTCCCATGCGAGGGAAAGCGTGGATCGTGCGCAGTTAAGGAACCGGGAGAGTTCAAGGTAGTCAGACTCACTTCTGAACTCGGATCGAGTCACGGGACGAGTCACTCTCACGCTCACAGTGGTGACATAGACACACGGGCTAGGAACCTACACTCTCGACAGCGGCATATGACCGTATACTAGCTAAGCAAGCAAATGCCAAGAAGGTGCGACCGTTACCTCCACGCACCCGGCGTGGCGAAGACACCCCGGCTGACTTACGGACCCCCGGTTAACATAATTCACAGCGGTACAAAGAGATTCGACCCACTCCACGTAGGGAGGTAAAAGGTCACATGTGGGGCCCGGGGATCATGCAAATCAGGTTGACGGGCAGCATCTTGATGTTGTCTCGATGCGCCGAACTCCGCGTTCTCGTGCCTCCCGGACGGCGCAATCAATAGGCTGTGGGGCCCACACACTGTCCTATCCTCCGGGTCTGGCGGGGTGGATGCTGTCCTGGACGGCCGCCAACCGGCGACACTCACCGGAGGCCGGGAGCCTCCGGTTCCCAAGTGGAGAGGATGCTGTCCACGAGCTGATGTTACTGTTTCAGCAGCGCGCGCCCCGGCGAAAACGGCCGCTGCGATCGGCCCCATCGCCAGAATGCAACGAAACCAGCGCCGTTGGAAAGAGGATTCGAAATCCTTCAATCTAATGCCAGTGGACTCTTCTGAACCGGTGCGGACCTGGGCTTTAACCATTTTTCAATTCTCTGCTCCAGCTCCCGAAATCTCAGATCAGCATATCAGTTTCCTGTAAATGGCCGTTGACTGCCTACGTACAGTAGGATTCAGGCTTCAAGCTCGTCTTAGAAGTTGTAGGGAATCCAACCACGGAACGGGGACTATTTTTAGAATTTGATTTGGAGAAGTCTGGGATTTGTTATGATTTGTGGGGTGACTAGTGGTCGGAGCTAAGAACAGGGGGACAGAACTGTAGATGGGTCTGAGAATGATTTTTAGAAAATATGAGATGGCCTAATCAAAAATTGACAAAAATTGTGGATGAAGGGGTGGATGGATGAAACCCCCAGTAAAATTAGGCGAACTAACAAAAATCAAAAAGTGGATCTAAGACATGAAACTCAGGACGGAGGTGAACCTAGATAGAACTCTAGCAGAACCGAAATGGAAGAGTGGATGACAATCAAAAAATAGGAAACGTGATCTGAATGCTGGCCTGATTTTTGTGGGTGGAGAGGACCATCCCAAGAACAACTCCTCCAAATTTGGTAGCCAAATGAGCTCGGGGAAGACCTGTGAATTTCGAACAAGCTGTTGTGGTACTGCGCAGGCAGAACTCCGTTGATGGCGATGGCGGTGCGGTGGCGGCTCGTGGCGGCGGCGGCGATCGTCGGAACCGATACACGAGGAGTCACACCTCAGAATGGAAGCCTTCACAGCATCCAAAGGGGAGAGGGGGAGAGGAAGGGGGCGGCCTAGGCCATGCTCCAACAATTTTCAAGTTCAAAATGGCATTAATTCCATCAAAATGGAAAATACAAGCTTATATAGGTTACATCTCAAATCCATCCTCCACCGTTGGATCTAAGGAAGGGAAATGGAGGGCCTAGATTGAGTGTGACCAACACACAAAATTTACAATAAAAAAATAAGGGGAGGGGCACACCATTGACTTGGGGGGAACAAGCTTGACATGGTAGGTGGGGTGGGTGGCCAAAATGTGGACTTTCCAAGCCACTTGTCCCCCACTTGGCCCACCCTTCTAGAAGCCTTCATGTGGAAGGTTGACTGACCCCACACGGGACCCTAAGCTGAAGTGGCTCAATGGGATGGGGCCTGGGGGGCCCGTGGGGCCCACAGGGTCCAAATTGCACATACGCTCCTCTTACAATCAAAATAGCAAACCGAATTCAACGAAATAAACACAAATTACACACACATGAAGTCTAACTAAATATGATAAATGGGGAGGCTCGAGGCGGAGTCTCCAGGCTGTCTCCGAGCCAGATGGACGCTAAGGTGGCTCGAGTCGTGCTCCGTGTGCGGTACCGGTGGCTCGGCGTGTCGCGCCGCTCAACTGCTCGGGTGTCCGCACCAATGCGGGTGTGTTAGTCGTTATCATAACGCCTTGCGTGTGACGAGAGAGGACATGTGTATGATGGCTAGACGCCACATGAGGGGAGTACGGACATACCCTCGGCGTGTGCAAGCCGATCTACAAGCCACCCACGCGCGCGCCTTGCTCCTTGAGTTCCCGACCCTTGTCGAAAGCCTCGGAAGTCTGAGGGTGCGACAGTTAGGTCGGGTTCCCTGCGTAGCTGTCTGCATGTGCCTACGTATCTGAGCCTGTGTTTTCGTGTTGTGCCCCTTGAGCTTCTAAGGGGTGGAATTTATAAGAATTTGAAGGGGCAGGGGTAGGGTTTAGGCGAACCAAGTTGGAGGTCCAACTTGGTCCGGGTAAACCCTAAGGAAACATTTTTTTTTTGTATTACGGAGTGGGAGGTAGGGTTTAGGCAGACTAGCCCAAGGGGCTGGTCGGGTCCGCCTAAACCCCTCACGGAGAGGTTTTCCTTTTGTTAAAAAACCTTCTTTTTTTTATTTGGAAGGGGTTTGGGCGGACCAGCCTGGGGGTCCAGTCTGGTCCGCCTAAACCCTTGGTTTGGGCAGACTGGGCAGGGTTTTCTTTTCTAAAAAAACTTTTTTTATTATGTAAAGGGTTTAGGCGGACTGGCTAGTGTGAGAGAGGGGGGGCGCACCCCTATAATATCGGGGTTTTTTGGTATTTCTTCCTAATTTGGCTAAGAAGAAAGGACAAAAGGATATGTGGCTCAGACTGGTTGGCTGGAAACTATGGAGGTTGGCTCGTGTGCTTCCACATGGCTTCGGGCTTCGTTCTTCGCAGCTACTTTTCACGCACGGGTACGCTAACGAACCTTGCACGAATCTCACAAACTGGGAATATAACTAAGAGCAATTAGGACTGGGAATGGCCATGGGGCCACTAGATGGGAGGAGGGTGCGCTCCCCAAGGGAGTTTCCCCTCCCCGGGGCACGGCCGCGACCGGGGTGAACGCTCCCCGGGGTGAGTCGCAGCCCCTCGGGGTGGCCCTCGGGGGTCTTCTCTTGGTGTCTGGGGGTGTCCTTTGAGGGGCAGAGGGCTCCGGGATGCTGCGATTAGCCCATGGGGGCTTGTTGTTATAAAGTTGTAGTTGCCGCTCGCAAGGTGTTCGGGTAAATGCCCAACACACCCTGGGTTGTCGAACGGCTTGGGTAACTAGCTGAGAGGCCTTGGAATGGGCCTTGGGCTGAAGGTATGAGCTTGTGGGAGCTGAGAGGAAGCACTTTGGGCACTTGGGCCTAGCCTCGAGGCGTGTGCTGCGTTACACAGCTAGTTAGTGGGGTAGCCTCGGGTTGACCCAAGAGCTAAAGATAAACGGCTCGTCGTCGTGTGTCTGAGGGTCGGGAGCAGTCTTGACTTACTGGAGGGTTGTTGTGGAACTTGACTGGTGTGCTAGAGCCGTGGGTTCACCCATGGTTTGTTGTAGGAGGGCTGGGACATATGCACCCACAAGGTGTTTAGGGAAATGCCCGATACCCGCGTCTGAGCCATATACACATGCTGCGAGCCTCCAAAGCCTGTGGCAAACTTAGTCTGGTCTCCCCTTGACCTTGTAGGGTCGAAAGAAGGCATCCTAGGGTAGTCCCCCTAGCCTTTTCACTGAGTGCCATGTGGCGTGGCTTGTAGTCGGGGCGCCCCCGGGTGGGCCCGGGTAGTTGTATAGAACGCGGGCAAAGTCCGCAACTGAGGGGTCGGGGGTGGTTCTGATTGATTGCTAATGCGGCTGTACGCCCCGGCCAGTGGGTTAGGGCCGTTGGTCGGGTCCACGGGGTTGCCAGAGGGGCTGTATAGCCCATGCCTTGAAGGTGTTTGAGGAAATTCCCGAACTCTTATTTCTGGGTGTTTTACTGGGGAAATTGTCTGGGTACAACAAATGCCCCCCACGGGGCGTGCGTCGGAGGCAGGGACGAGGGCGTGCGGCCCGTGAGCCCCTCTTTCTGAATTGCTGTAGTTGTATTTTGACGCTTTATGTGCCTTTATTTTATCATATTGCATACATTGCCTTTCTGGTGTATTGACCATTTTTTGTGTGTTCCACGTTGCAGCTATGACACGATTTGGCAGAGACGAGAGGGTCCCGAGACATGCGGTCCGGAAGGAGGATCACTGGGTGGGGAGGACTGAGCGGCCCATGCCTCCCTTGGGCCTGTCGATTATCACTGCAGTTGGTGTGGAGCAGCTCGACTTGGGGCACATGGCAATAGCAGAGGGCCCCGTTGGTGAGCGTGGAAGCGGAGTTGGGGTCGTGGAGTTGGCCCGGGTCTCGGAGGCAGGCGGGATCTACTCTTAGACCGCAGCGGAGGCTATCCAGGGGAGTTCCCCCCGGACCGCCACTTGTTAGAATTCATGAGGACCTTCGTCCTACCTGGTATGAAGGAGGGAGATTCCCGAGTAGCTGGAGTGCGATCTTGGTAGGTAGGGACAACCTGTGCGGGATCGTCCCCTGTAGTTTTTCGAGCTTCTCTGGAGACTACTGGAGGTAGTGTTAGTTCCACAGTGTTGAGTGCCTGGGCTTCTTTAGCAAGGCGGATTAGTTTGGGGTCTGCGTCAGAGTGATGGGTCCTACTTCTTGGGACTTGCACGGACACCATCGAGTAGAGATAGAGGGCAGCCAAGGGTTGGTGTTGGAGCCGTCAGGGCTGCAGTACGCTGGGGAGGGCTATGATGATCACAGCCTCTTGTCTGGGGTTTTGCGGCAGACTATAGTCAGCTGGTATGGCCGTTGGGCTGTGATCCCTTCGCACAGATACCGCAAGGAAGGTATCAAGCGGCTGATGGGCATTGTACACAATTACAGGGTGCTGTTGGATCGGGCCGATATCAGATATGATGTGATTGCGGCTCTGTACGGGTACCCTTGCTATACGGGGCTTCTACAGGCGTTAGCAGAGCGCTTCAACTGCCGGTGGAACATTGTGGCGATGGTCGAGGGAGAGACTTCATTAGATTTGTGGTCTCTATTCAGGATTTCTGGGCTGCCGATCAACGGCGAGGGATACGAGGAGGTAGTGCTGGATGACTTTCATCGTAGCCACACAGATGGACATGGGAGATACCGGGTTCCTTACAGCTACTGGTACTTACTGAAGACCTGGAGGGACCTAGCCCTAGCCGGGAGAGAGAGGGCCGTACAGACTCCCAGGGTGCCGCTGAATGTGTGGATCTGCTACTTCTACAATGGGCCCTTCTGCTTCTATCAGGAGTTTGCAAGAGACCAGACTCCTTGGGAGGAGTACACCGAGGTGGAGTTGCAGTTTCAGAATACCTAGTACATCTATGCACCACGAGAGGGGTGGAACCCCCATGGATTGTCGGACGTGACCCATTTAGCAGCGTACTTGGCGTATTGGCTGGTGACGTTTGTGGTTCCGCATGGGGAGGACGGTTTGCTGCGGGTGGAGTTGTTGTGGCCCGCGTGCCTACTGGAGGAGGGACGGAGGTTGGCCTTGGCTCCGGCGGCCTTGGCCAACATTTACCAGGGACTGGGGGTGCTAGCGGCGCATCTGGTGCCACGCAAGCGGAGTTTGCTTCTGTCGACCCATTACCTTAGTGTGTGGGCTGGTCTGCTGTTTCCGGGGTTAGTGACTCGAGGGTCAGTGGCGAGCCAGGTGGCACCCTTGCTGTTCAACTTTACTGAGCATCCAGACGGAGACGCAGTTGCACAGTTAGAGGGGGCCAGGAGAGTCCTGTCCTATCTCCCTGGCAGGGGTGAGGAGGGGCTTCCTTTTGACAGTGCCACGAGGGACTCCCACCTGATCCTAGTGCCTTCGGGTGGCGGGGCGGTCTGCACCCTTCCTTACCAGCAGGAGCCAGACGCATCATTGTACATGGAGTGGGTGATGAGTACCCGACCTGTGGTACTGGCACTACACCGGTCCGTGATGAGTTTTCTGGAGCCGTATTACCCACATAGGTTCGCCCGGAACCTTGGGTATGACCAGGGAATCCCACCGAACCAGAAGTTCCCCCTAGTGGTCCGGTAGTACAGAGGCCGGGACGCCCACTTGCTAGCTGTGGAATGGTGGGACTTCTACTATCGTCGGGAGCCGGAGCGACTATCGACACCTTGGTTGGGGCGTAGGGGACGGTTCGACGTCCATTACGCCAGGTGGTGGTGTAGGCACCCGAGAAGATGTGATGATGTCTCTCGGCCACTCTGTGTGTTTTTTTGGGCTGAAGGGTGGGAGTGTTGTGTTGACGTATCCTGAGCACCTACAGAGAAACAAAAGAGAATCTAAGAACGTGATCGCCAGAGGTGTTTACCTGAACGTCACAGGAGTAATGATCGCGGGGAAATGATCCAAATGGGGAGATGATGAGTTCCTCTTCCTCGTCCTCGGCCGGCCAAGGGCAAGGAGCCCTGCTTGTCCCTTGTGCTGAAGTCCTGCAACGTAGCTCAAAAGAAAAGAAAACAACGAGCCATTAGTAAAGAGGTGAGTGTAGTATCTATTCTAACGGAATCAATGAAACGTGAATGATGGTGGCAATCTTGCCTGGGGGTGATGGGAAGGAGGGATGGCCGAGACTTTCGACCACCCACCTTCCCTTTGTTTTTGGGAAGAAACCTCTTAAGTTCAGGAGCTAAGGAATGCTACATGCAATGCTACGTACTTACCTGGAAGCCGTGATGCAAGTAGGGAGTAGGGACTATGGAATTCAAACCGAAGCAAAGGAAGAAGGAGGAATATGACCGGCGCAGCTCTTCTCCGATGCCTCCAACTCATCCGGGTTCCTTTTCCTCGATTCTCTTTCGATCCCCCTCCGAATGGCCTCCGTCCTCTCTCACTGGAGAGTGACAGTTTTGTGTATCCAACATTGAGTTCTCAAATCATGGGGGACAATCGTGCAGAACGAGGGAAAAGAACGTGCACACAGGCTGGGCCACGTTCTCGGACCCGGTAAACAGAGGAAGGCAGCCAGACTCTTGGCCACCTTGAGAAGGAGGGCGGCCAGAAGGCTGGCCACCCACCTGGGGAGGGTGGCCATCGCCTTGGTCGCCCAGGATTGGGGGCGGCCAGGCCTTTGGTCGCCTAGACCAATGGTGATGGGGACATCTCCGACCACTCCATATTTTTTTGAGGTTCCTGATGATCACCAGCAGTGTTACATCTTGTTCGCCACTTTATTTCGAGTCATATGATGTATTTTTTATTTTATTATAATGTAATTTTTCTTTTGTTTGTGTCCAGTACCTAGGTATAAGGATCATTTACCTAAGTCTTGAGTCATAGGGTCAATTAAGTAGGCCAATGGGCCCAATTCAATGGGCTAGGCCCATGGCTGCCCCCCCTTCCCTTGGTTTCTTGTTATTAGTCCAAAAGTTAGGGACTTATGTTTAAATGTGGGATTCCTATAAATATGACCTCATTCCCCCACTTGAGAACTATAGAATGAAAAATTGAGTTTGAGTTTCCACAAAAGCATTTGTGTGAATTCTTGTTCTAGGGTGAGATACCCTCTCTCTTCTCTCTCTCTCTCTCTAAAAGGGGTGACCCTTTCTCTCTCCTCCCCCCCAAATTCGAAATTCCTCTCTCTCCTCCCCCCATTCACTTCTCATTAAAACCCCTCCCCCTTCCCCATACATCTATTCAATTCCCCTCCAACCCCATGGTAGAATCTCCACCTTTTAGGCACCTCTTCATTCTCCCAAGCAACCCCTCCTCTTCCCAACACAACCATTCCTTTTCCCAAGCCACCCCTTCCCTTCCCCAACACACCTCTCCATCTCCCAACACACCCCTTTCCTTTCCCAAGACTACCATTGATCACCCACCATTAAACCAAATTCAAAACATTTCCCCCTTTCCCAAGAGTCACTTGCGCCCCCACCTCACTCTTTCCCTCCACCCTTGGCCACACCTCTCTCCCCCTCCACCTGCTAGCTGCGACCCCAGCCACCTCCACCCCCATCCTCCTGGCCATAGCCCTCCTCTCCCATCCCCCTCACACTAGGGAAGGCCCCGGTTCCATCTCCCACCATTTTCTTCCCCCT